>OZ005744.1:96892218-97492218 GCA_963930735.1 Dioctria linearis | reverse complement strand
TGTTTTCGGATCGGCACCAAACATAACTTAAAAATTGTTTTAAAATATCTCCATGCAGCACGTAATAAATATTTAGTTAACGTGTAAAAGGCAGAAAATAAAATAAGTAAAAAACGAGTTTTCAAACAAAACTGAGGCCAAGCCGCATGAAAAAGTAGATAATAAACTTTTCTTCACACACAGAGGTGGACTCAGATTTTATTCACTTACAATTACCGATATATTTCAGTATGATCAATCAGAGGTAATAAGTGATTTGATTTATGAAGAGAAAGAATATTCAAGACAAATGTCCCGGCCATAAAATCTGAGTCCACCTCTGTGTGTGAAGAAAAGTTTATTTTCTACTTTTTCATGCGGCTTGGCCTCAGTTTTGTTTGAAAACTCGTTTTTTACTTATTTTATTTATTTAAAAATTTGGCTGAGTGCAAAATTTGGGATTGAAACGACTTGGGCTGAAATTTAAAACTTTTGTTTTCCCCAAGTCGTGTTGTGGGAAATTATTTATATAATTTGTATGCCAAGAATATGATAAAATGTCTGACACCATGGGGTAGGGTAAGGGGTAACAAAAAAACAGGTGAGCTATTTTCGTTTTCTCTGCAAACTCTGAAAGTTTCATCCAAATCGGAGATGGTCGGGTGGACTCCAAGCTGATCGGTGTTGTGTGGAATTGCTGACAGAAAATTCACATTTTTTTCTTCAGCATTCTGTGTCAAATTTGCTTATATGAAACATACATGCAATTGAGCACATTACACCGAAATTGGATCGAATCGAAACGGAAAGGTTGAGCAAATTTCAGCTTTTACGAATGAATATGTATAACCTATTTAGAAAAACGTTTGTGAAGATTTGTTCATACTCAAAGATGGATGAAAATGCTTTTGTTGAGAAAATAAAAAAATATATATAAATCATTTGGCAAAATGTTTACACCGATGCATGTAAATCGGAAAGACAAAATCTGGCAAAATTTCAAAGTCAAATCTTCGAAACCTAACGGAACAATTGTGGTCATACATACACTGGAGCGAAATGGACTGGATCGAATCGAATCGAAACGACAGAATATTGTGTTTGGCATCTGTAATTATAGCCTTTAATAGCTCTAACTTTATTGAAATAATATCACCACGCTTTAATGTTTCAGACTTTGTAGAACATAGATAGGGTAAAAATCGTTCTGTAAAATTCAAGTAAAAATTTTTATGCGGAAGAGGGGATAACCCAAGAAAAGTTGCTATACACTTCTCGAGTAAATTTGGTTAAGACTGTCATGTGTCAAAAATTTGATGTTTTCTGTCTGAAAGAAAAAGTGAAACAATTTTGTAAATAATTGGAAGAGTAAAACAGCGTTCTCACCTTCTTTAATAGTTAATATCGCAACTCTTTAGATGAACACTTTTCACTCGATATCATATCAAGCGGCTTAACTTTAAATTTACTGTTTTTGACATTGCATATCAAGTGACGAATCCTCCTGGGGCCGGATTCACTACACGGAGAGTTGTGGTGTTGTAGAGATGAGAGCTCTTTTTACACTTAAAGGTCAATTCATAATCGATGCAGCATACATTACCGCAGCATGCTGCAAAGATTGTGCCTTAATACCGAGTTTTTTTTTTGCATAATTTTAATTAAGTCGTTTTTCTTACAAAAAAAAATATATCCGGAGGAATTATGAGAGATAAATAAGATTTGAAATTTTTTTTACCTCAATATGTTGGCAGAACTGTTGCCGCATGCATCAAAATTTGAAATTTTCCAAACTCTGCATTGGTGCATACTGCGTCGATTGCGAATTGCGCCATATGATCCCATGATAATAAATCTTGCATCACAGCTGCTGCATGCTGCGCCGATTCTGAATTGGGCTTACTCTCCACTCGGAATTTTGTAATTCGGGGAATTTGTATTGAGCATTTCCACTCTTTATTCCACTCGACAAAACTCTCGGCTGTTTTAGTTATGCAGAAGTAAGAAGAATATTTCTGAACTGACAGTATTGTCTGTTTTTGTTGTGTTTTGTGAAACTAGCTAGGTATCAAGGAATTTTTAAATTAAATTATTTTTATTATTTCTCACAGCATATCCTGGCTAATTTACAAAAAATAATTATGGAAATCTTTGCAATACTTACAGAAAACTGTGGATTTTGGTCTCAAGGTACTCTCTAAAAATTTTAAGCACACGAAAATGGTCAATTTGGTTGTCTTTTAGTACAGAAGAGATGCTATAAAAATTTTAAATATGCACGTTAGTTACATCTTGTATTTAGGATGACATCGTATCTACATTTTGTCCCTTAATTATATATGTAATTAGGTTTTGAGTCCGATTACCTGCAAAAGAAGGGAAGCAGTCCTACTTAAGATGAAAAAATTATCGTTTTTTGGAAGAAAAATTGAAAATATTTTCAACTCATCATTATGAAGAACTGGTAAGTCGTGGAAATTTGCTTCTATGAAAACAATTTTCACAACAGAATACTAATGGAAGTGAAACAAAGAAGGGAAGAAATATATGCAAAATATAGGAACTGGGTTGTATATGACCCAAGTGCAAAAAAAATCATCTCTCAGCAGCAAAAAGTTAGTTATGATGTTGAATGATCAAAAACAAACTACATAGTTGGATTACCCGCTCCTCCCTCTTTAATTTGATACCAAGCATCACGTATTTTGGACACCCTCTAATGAAGGATGGTACCCCCATCCCCAAAAGCCCCACCACCAGGAATTGTTTACCTATATTTTTGTACTCTAGATCCTAAATCCGTGGAAAAAAATTCTAATACTCTACGCCCCTTCGACACAATATTCTTTCAATATTCCGACACTTCTCACGTTTTTCCTAACTCCCAAAGTATTTTAGAGAATCAGGAATGTAGAGTTAGGGAACTTTAATTGGGGAAAACGAAAATTCTCATCTCCCAAACTACCACCTCACCGTGTTACAGAATCCGACCCCTGAGCAACCTGTAAAAATGTGTAATTTTGTGCAAGAGGGGAAACATAAATTTGCTCGATTTTCATGATTCCAAAAGTTAACAGACGGTTTTTGTGTAAATTTACATTAAGGTTTTTACACTAAATAAAAGCTTTGAAATTAACAGACAGATCTATACCAAAATTTGAGAAACGCGTCATCCGCTGCCTGGAAATTAGGGGAAAATATGTCAGCTAACAGAAAACATGTAGCAAAAAAAATTTACCGATATTATTATCATCATCAGCTGATGGCGATTCCTGCACGACCTAACGAACAATATATGTATAATATTTGCACAAATATTTTTAGCCAAAGTGAAATATTTGTTTTTATGGCTACACATGTTATTATTTGTGATACACCAATATTTTCTCTTGAAAAATATTTATATACCGTTATGGATCATTAACCATTTGCTAATAAAAGCGGATAAGGTGAAGCCACCTTCAATCCCATGATTTCGGAATTCAATGTATTCATCCAATTATAGTGTAATAGATATTACTATATAAAGTATTACACTGCAATTATTTTTTTATTAAGGTCTAATAACTTTTATTGCAGTCTGGCAATAAAATATATTTGTGAAAGGAAAATATAGTGCTTGACTGTAATAAAAGTAATTGCAGAGTCATAAAATCTACTACACATATTTTAGTAAATCTTGTTGGAAATTTAATAGAAAATCTAATAAAGCACGCCTATACATATATTTTATTACATATTAATTAATGTTGCTATAAACTTGCTATAGCTTGCCTAGGTAGGATCTAAACTAAAGCATTATTATTATTAGGGAGAAAATTCGCAGAATTCTTGGCCAGCTCCAGTACAAGAAGAATTCAGGTCAAATCTGGAGTATTCTTGTACGGGAGCTGGAGAGGCCAGAGTTGTTACTTCCTCAGCTTCTACTCCTACAATAGGAGTCGAAGAAAAGGGGGAAGTACAGCGATGTAGCTCGCTTGGATCGTCTCCATAGGAGGGTGGAGGAGCTGATTCAGGAGCACTGCTTGGCCGATTCTCCTTGTCCGTAGACCTCGTACCATCTCGTTTGAGCTTCTTATGTCTTTGAATATGTAAGATAGGCTCTCTTAACACCGGGGATTTAAGTGCTCATACAAGACTACACAGCACTATCGAACATGTCACAAAATGTTCGATATAGACATTACACTTCTGCAGGAGACGAATTTCACTCAAGACACTTATACACAACTTGAGCGCTATGCTTATCTACACACTGGCTATGCAATGTTTGCCACACCTGCGCCTCGCCGAGGCTCAGGGGTGGCAATCATTGTATCCAACAAATTTACACTATCGTCTCCTGTCTATACAGATATCTTCCCAGGCTTCGCTTCTTCCTTGGACTTTCTCATTCAAGACAAAAATATCAAGGTAGTAAACGTGTACCTTCCTCATGACCAGGACATTACAAGACAAGTTCTTGATAGTGTTCAGTCCTGTCTGGTGAATTTTAGCGGCGAAACTGTCCTCGGAGGTGATTTCAACTGCACTCTGAATCCCTCAATGGATCGGCACTCTGGAGTTGAGTTCAACTCTGTTAATGCTACTCGGTTGAGGAATTTTGTCGGTGTTTTCAGACTCGTGGATATCTATCGTTGGATGCATCCTACGACCAGATCATACACGAGGGTCTCGCGAAATATCCATGGAAGTCTCGCAGGCTCCGGAATTGATAGACTTTACGTCTCACCTGGAATACTAGAACATTTCGTTGGTGTCACTCATGAAGTGTGTTCCGTTAGCGATCATCTTCTTGTAGTGGCGACCAGCACTCTAGTTGAAAGAAGAACTGCATACTGGATATTCAACAACTATTTGTTGAATTCCGAGCAGTTCATCAATGAGTTCACTGAATTCTGGCACGATTGGCAAGAGAGGAAAGTTGACTTTCCTTTTCTTAGTCAATGGTGGGATGTTGGAAAGCTCCAGATTCGGTCTTTTATCGAGACGAGTTTCAATCGAAGTGGCTATCAAGCTTCTAGCTTGTCGGCCGAGGTCTCTCGGGTGGCAGCTCTTCTCCCAACTCAGCCGGGGTTGATTCTTTATTTCAATGGAATAAAGGAACGCTTGGCGACACAGACTTACAAGCACAGCTTGGAGTTTGTGCTGCGCGGCCAATCGCGCTGGCTGAGAGAAGGCGATTCTCCAACTGAGTACTTCTTTCAGGCGACTAGACGTCGTACTGCTTCTTGTGAGGTCGAATCGATAATTGATGAATCTGGACAAGTCCTCAACGGACAACAGCTATCAGAATATATTCGAGACTACTACAGTAGTCTCTACTCTGAATCGACGTCGACAACATCCTCGACCACTCATGAATTTCTTGAGAATATTCCCACTTTCTCTGAAGACAGTAAGGAGCTCCTGGATACAGTAATCACATTGGAGGATATGATTGCTGCGACAAAGGATCTAAGGCGACACACTTCACCTGGTTATGATGGCTTGACTCCAGAATTCTTCATACGTTTCAGGGATTTATTAATTCCTGACCTTTTGGAAGTCTTCAATTCGGCGGTTGAGACACATTCAGACTTTCCTTCTAGTTGGAGGAGATCTGTTATGCGCTTGATTCCAAAGAAGGGAGATTTGCAGAGGATGGGGAACTGGAGGCCAGTAACCCTATGCAATGTAGACTACAAAATCGTCTGCAAAGCATTAGGGGCGATACTCCGCTCAGTGATTGCTTCGGTAATACACCCGGAACAGTCCTATTGTGTACCTGGTCGTAGTATCTACGACAACATCGCGGTAGCCAAGCATTTGTTTGCCTACCATGAGCAGACAGGTACACAAATGGCCATGATCTCACTTGACCAGCAAAAGGCTTTTGATAGTGTCTCGCACGAGTATTTCTTGACTGCTCTCGAGGCATTTGGGTTTCCATCCAGGTGGCTCGATATCGTCGGGAAACTGTATAGAGATTCAGCGATTTTGATTAAGCATCAAGGACAAGTTCTGGCTCCTATCTCGTTTCATAGAGGTATCAGACAGGGCTGTCCATTGTCAGGTATGCTTTATGATCTTTCGTTGGAGCCGCTACTGGTGAATCTTCGTCGAATGCTCGGACAGTATGCGGTTCGTCTACCATATACCGATGTGAGGCCTCTTATGTTGACGTATGCGGATGATCTGTCTATTTTCGTAACAGGAGATGAAGCTTTTCCGGTCGCTCGTGCTGTTTTCGAACAGTTCGAACGTATAGCGGGCGCTAAAATCAACCTTAGTAAGAGTCAAGGCTTGTGGTGTGGAAGGTGGAGAGATCGTACAGATACTCCACTGAACATCCAATGGACTAATACTTGCCTGAAGTATTTAGGTGTGTATATCGGACGCGAAAGTAAATCAAATAATAGCCGCATCGCTCTTGAGAAACTCTCTAGAGCTGTAAACTCATGGCGTAGTCGACTGTTTCCATTATCCTTAACGGGTAGGTCAGTCGTGATAAACTATTTGATTACCTCGTCCATCGTTCATCTGCTAAAGTCTGAGACGTTTGATGAAGGCTTCGTAGGTCTTCTTCAAGCAAAAGCGATAGACGCCTTTTGGTGCGGAAGACGATGGGTTGCTGAAAGCACGCTCTGTCTGCCAGTCAAGATAGGTGGATTAGGTCTCACTAACTTGGTTGTGAAATCAAGGTGTCTCCAAGTGCGTGCATTCCAAAGAGTGTTTTGCCAGAGAGACAGCTTGATTTCTCAACTGTGGGTGAATGTACTGGGAGGGATCGGCATAGGGGAGTATTACTACCTACTCTCTGTTCGACCACCTTATCCTCGTGACTGGCCACAGGATCTAATCTCAACGATTCAGACCTGGGGCAGAATCAGGCCAGCATTTCACCTTCAGTGGAATGCTCTAAGGTACACGCAATTCGCGTCGATTCCAGTCAGGTTTAATCCTGAATTAATAGATTCAGTGTTCGGTAATGCTCGGGGCTTTGAAGCTGACACGCATACACTGACGGTTCTCGGAGATATTATTGATATCTCTGGAAACTGTCGAATAAACACTAACACTGCACAACTACACGACCTGGCTGCTTCTGCGCGGGAGAGATTTCGCCAACTTGGGACCAGTGACCCTGGCACTAAGTTGGAAGATGCTTTCGTTCTAAACAGACCACCACACACACCTTTCAGCACACTTACAACACGTGTGCTCCGTGACGTGCTTATGTCAATAAGACCTCCGGAGTATACAGGATACAACAGATGGCGAACACACCTCGGGGTGAATATGGGCGTGATGGGAGGGATAACTTGCAGAGTAGTCTACAGTTATCCTTCTAGTTACAAAGATGCTGATGTAGCATTCAAATTGCTGCATCACAGTCTTATGCATCCTAATCAGTTGTCACATATCGACCGCCGAGTTCAGAGGATTTGCACAGTTTGTGCTGGTGAGGGCACCCTGTTTCACAGATTCTTCACTTGTCCGGCTTTGCAGGGTCTAATGGAACTCGTGCGCGGTATGTGTCAGTTGATCCACCCGAATTTCGGCATTACTAGGACATCGTTTCTATGGGGACCAAAGGTCTGTAGTCGAGTGAATTGCTTGATTAGCTTTGTGTTGACACTGGCCAAATCTACAATTCACCTGTACTACATGAGAGTCGAAGCTGGGAATCAGAACACTGACCCACAACACCACGCACACGCACTTAAGCGCCACTTCGTTGACAGATTGAAGAGACGTTTACATCTTGAATATCTGGCAACGAACGCAGACACATTCAACTGCACATGGCAACCACTATCGTCGGTGCAGGACGGAGCTCTTGTCTTTCACTGGTGATAGCAGGCCGCAGCATTTGCAACACTAGTCCACGGGGCTTCTCCCCGCTTAGGAATCGTTGCAAGTGCTGTGGGAAGGACAAGCACTCTGTTAGAGCTGCTAAGCTGGAGGGATGATGAGAGCAGCTTGTAGAGGTCTATGATACTACAGGCTGCTCTCGCGGGACTCTATAACGGTTTCGGGTAAATTTTTTCGTTCGTTCGGTTATTAATTTTTATACGGTTTCGGTCTCGGTGCTAAATTTCAAAATTTTATGTTGAAGTTTCGTTCGTTTAGGAAATTAGCTTTTATTAAATTATCTTGGGAATTTGGAGCTTCTTGGAACTGCCACTTACCTAATTGTCAAAATTGAGACGTAAATTTTTTGTTGTCTATTTTTTTAGGCCTTTTTCAAAATTTTTTGTATCCGTTTATATTGTCTCTTTTGAGAACATAGTGTTAATTTTTTGTGCTTTTACCTGTTAGTGTCTATTTTGTTTTTGATGTCCCTATTGACTGTTATGTTTTTGATTTTTTAGGTTAGCTAGTGTCCTTTCTGTTGTCTTTGTGTTTTTTGTTTGTTTTACACCTTTATAGCCTTTTGCATTTTATGTTTAAGGAAAGTTGAAAAGAGCCAGAGCGCCAACAAATAAAGAGCTTATTTAAATAAAAAAAAAAATTATTATTATAATTTTTATCTAGATATTTCATTCTTTAAAAACCTGAACTTATTGTTTTGTTAAAATTAAAAATACTTTTATAGTTTCAAAATATTTATTATTGTAGTATTTTTGAATGAATCGTATAATCAGGGATAGCATTACAATCAAATTAAATATCTACATAATAATATTAAACTTTAATCCAGAAGAGTATAATCTAATACGCGGTTGAAAGTAGGAGTAAAATTTAATAGCTTTGCCATTGTATATAAAGTATTACACTGCAATTATTTTTTTATTAAGGTCTAATAACTTTTATTGCAGTCTGGCAATAAAATATATTTCTGAAAGGAAAATATAGTGCTTGACTGAAATAAAAGTAATTGCAGAGTCATAAAATCTACTACACATATTTTAGTAAATCTTGTTGGAAATTTAATAGAAAATCTAATAAAGCACGCCTATACATATTGTTACGAGCGTGGCCTTAGTTTGTTATTTAAAACACAATATTTCAGATATAATTCAAAAGTTCTTTCTTTATTTAACTTTACTGTTTACTCTCACAAATTCACAAATAATTATCAAATCAACTCTTTATTTATCGCTAGTACTGTACTTCTAATTATCGCAATCCAAATAGTTTACTTCGTTCACTTCGCTGTCTGAAATAATACTCCGCCTCCTAGCTGTCAGAGCGCCGTATTTATACTCTACGAATTATCCTAGAACCGTCCTGAATATTCCGTTCTCCGAACCCAAAGTTTACTAAGATGACACTAACCTAAAGTTGCTTCCATTCCTAACAGATGTCGCTTGATTCACTTTGTGGCACGTAACACTGCCCCCTTCTTAAAATTTGTTCGTCCCGAACAACAGATGGTCCACGGTCTTGGTGCCCTCCGTATTGACCCAAGCGATCTAGATGAACGATTTTTCTTTTGCATCTTGTACCGCGCTGATTCTTGTATGGCATGTTATTAATTTTAGTTTTAACTGCATACGGTCTCTCCCAGTGTTGTGATAACTTTGGAGAACGTCTCGTGGCCTCGTGCACATCAGCTAATCGTTGTCTGAGCTTTGTTACGTAGTCTTCTGGTTTCTTTTGTTCGCCTTTGGGTATACCAAACTTGAGGTCGCTAGGTAAGAGCATTTCCTTTCCGAAAATGACCTTAAATGGGCTTTGTCTGGTCATATTGTAAACAGCTGATATATAAGCCATTAGAAATATAGGAATATGTCGAAACCAATCGCGCTGATTATAGTTGAAGACCTTCCTGAGATGTTTGATTATTGTTCTGTTGAAACACTCTTCCATGCTTTGATTTTTCTTTCGTCTTTTATCTTTGATTCCTTTGTCCTCAAATTTCTTGCCCTTTTGATTGCCGTTGTCATCCTTTTCATTGCCGCCTTTGCGCTTCTTATTATCACCATCGTCAGAAACTTTGTCTTTACCTTTTCCGACCTTCATTATACCCTTATCATCGTCATTATCAGCATCTTTAGACCCTTTACTTTTCGTCTTTTTCTTTCTTTCATTGTCCTCGCTCTTGGATTTCTTTCCTTTCTTCTTTTTACTTTTATCACCGTAATCATCATCATCTTTGGATTTCTTTCCTTTCGTCTTTCGACTTTCGTTATCATCATGGTAGTCATCGTCATCTTTTTCTTCCATCCGTCCGCAATGTTTCCATTCAGGATTGCATGGACATTGTGAAAAGCTTCTGCATTTCCGTGGATACGTCCTTTGCGGTATGGAATTTCAAAGTCATGAGGTTGCAGTCTAGTCTCTCCACGGAAAGCTTGCTCTCTAGCTCGCCATCTTCTCCCTTCTTCTTCTGTTGTTTGCATTCGTCCTCGTTTCCTACAGTCGTTTTGCAGGTGTCCCAGTCTACTACATTTCCAGCATCGAATGACACCACGCGAAGGAGTGGTCTCTGATGACGGTATTCTGCTGTGAGTCTGCTGCCCAACTCGATATCTTTGCCCAGCTCGACATCTCTGCCCTTCTTCTAGCGCTTCCATTCGTCGGCGTTTTCTGCAGTCCCTTTGGAGGTGTCCCAGTCTATTACAATTCCAGCAACGAAAAATAACGCGTGAAGGAGTGTTCTGTGATGACTGCATTCTGTTACAAGTACATTCCTCCACCCAAATTTCTCTCACTCGTACTGCACTTCGAGAAGCTTGCCTGGCAGATTCATGCGCTAGTGCATAGGCTAGTGCTTCTGCTGCTGATTTCTTTCCTGCTAGCCTCAACGCTTGTTGTAAATTTTGATCTGCAATAGCGTTCACAAATGCTTCTGTTGCCACTTCATTAAGGAAGTCCGCATTTACGCTAGCGTATGAGAGATAAGCTAATCTTTCCAGATCAGCCTGCAATTGTTGTAGTGATTCGCCATGCTTTTGAGTCCAGTTGCGTAGCTGTAGGCGATATACTTGCTGCATGTGTTCATCTCCATAACGTAACTCTATCGCCTGTACTAATGAAGTATAATCACGTTGCCTTTCTATCGGTATAGTTTGTAAAAGCTCTGATGCAGAACCTCGAAGTGCTAATACCAGAGCTGTAGCTTTGTCTGCATCATTCCATCCGTTTACTTCGGAAGCAGCCTCGAATTGTCTCTTGAAAATATGCCACGAATTTTGTCCATCAAATTTTGGAGGTTTCATTCTGCCTGCATGGAATATTTCACTTCCTTCGTGCCGTGGTTGTCGATGCTTCATCTTCTCCAAATCTGATTTAAAGTTGTCAAGCTGTTCGGTGACTTTTTGTTGAACTTCCGCCACTTCTTGCTCGATTCCTTCAATTTTTAAATTTTGTTCGTCTAACGAGTTTTTTAGGAAATTCTTTTGTTCCTCTAAGCGATTTTCTAGACAATTCTCCAGAGAACTCTTTTGTTCATCCAAACGCGTTTCCAGTGATTTCTTCTGTTCATCTAAACGGGACTCCATAGAATTCTTTTGTTCATCCAAAGCATTCTTCTGCTCATCTAAACGGGATTCCATAGAATTCTTTTGTTCGTCCAAACAGGTTTCTATAGATTTCTTTTGTTCCTGGAGAGAATTCGTTTGTTCATCAAAACGGGCTTCCATTTTGCTCATTAAAGTGCTTAAAAGCTGTTCTATGTTCATTGCAGGCTCTTCCTCAATTTCTGGTTCTTCTTCGAAAACGAATGTCTCAGGATTCTTTTCTTCCTCTATCAAAGCTTGTCTAAGTCGCTCGACTAGAACATTCTTTAGGCCAGTCGTTTGTAATGACCGCTTCCCCAACTCCACTTTCAATTCCTGTATGCGAAGCTCCTCTAGCTTGCGTCCAATTATTGCGTCTTTTGTAATTCACTCACAGTTTAATATAAAATTATCTTTCGGAATTTTTACACACGATTTCACAAAATTAATCACTCTTTGAATTTCAAAGTCAAATGCCACCACTTTATTTCGCGATTTTATTTTACTTCTGACACCAGTTGTTACGAGCGTGGCCTTAGTTTGTTATTTAAAACACAATATTTCAGATATAATTCAAAAGTTCTTTCTTTATTTAACTTTACTGTTTACTCTCACAAATTCACAAATAATTATCAAATCAACTCTTTATTTATCGCTAGTACTGTACTTCTAATTATCGCAATCCAAATAGTTTACTTCGTTCACTTCGCTGTCTGAAATAATACTCCGCCTCCTAGCTGTCAGAGCGCCGTATTTATACTCTACGAATTATCCTAGAACCGTCCTGAATATTCCGTTCTCCGAACAAAAAGTTTACTAAGATGACACTAACCTAAAGTTGCTTCCATTCCTAACAGATGTCGCTTGATTCACTTTGTGGCACGTAACAATATATTTTATTACATATTAATTAATGTTGCTATAAACTTGCTATAGCTTGCCTAGGTAGGATCTAAACTAAAGCATCTCTTTATACTTTTTATCTAGATATTTCATTCTTTAAAAACATGAACTTCCTAGATATTTCATTCTTTAAAAACCTAAATTTATTGTTTTGTTAAAATTAAAAATACTTTTATAGTTTCAAAATATTTATTATTGTAGTATTTTTGAATGAATTGTATAATCAGGGATAGCATTACAATCAAATTAAATATCTAATAATATTAAACTTTAATCCAGAAGAGTATAATCTAATACACGGTTGAAAGTAGGAGTAAAATTTATTAGCTTTGCCATTGTATATACAAAGTGTACACTCTTGGGTATTACATCCAGAGGCTGTAGATAAGCCATCCTTATACAACCAAAATATTGTATTGGCTTGGGGGGGGGGTATCCTAAAGCTTTTCGATAGAACGGGATTTCGGGATTTCAAAATATTTCGAAATTTTTATAGGTCACTCTGTTACTTCTGAACGTTACACCCTTTGATGATAATTTATATCGATAGATACCTAATTGTTGAATCTTTCCAATCTATAAATCTTTAGCGTCCTCCTCTCCGCTTAGAAGTTGTGAAAGAAATTTAAAATTTCGGAATATTAACTCAGTTTTATTTATTTAACAACTATTTTTATCAAAACATAAGTTATCAATTACCAATTTTTCATACTGAATTTCAGAAGACTAAAAGCTTCGATTTATTGTACCCAAAATGTCACCCTTTCTGCGATTTTTTCACTACCAGCTACCTGCATTTTTGATAATTATACTTTGCATTCAACGACTAACGCTTTCAAGCAATTCTTATTTATACTAACTGGAGTTAAATTGGAAGGAGTCCATGTGTGTTTAACGTGGGCACCTGCCAAATAAGTCTTAATCCTACGGTGTTCCTCACAATCGGTTTTATTTTGTAACGTCAATAATCGCCCTTCAGAAACATTTCTATTTCTGAAGTATCAGTCAACGCAACGGAAACGACAGACCTACAGAGTTAGCGTAAGATTAATTTATAAGATTATTACATGTCTGTAAAAATATTTACCTGCTAAATTCGTCATTATGTCAAACGTCCTCTTAATTTTTTATTTTATATATATGTATATATTTGTTTTTCGAATTTAAAATAGAGGATGCCTCGATTTGCACCTGATGACGTAACCGAATGTAAGGCAGCAATGCCTCGCTCCAATATAAAATCAACATTGCCTCGACCCGATGTAGGGAAGGCCACAATTTTTTCTTAGAAATTTTGTTGATTTGTTGATTTTGTATTGGAGCGAAGCATTGTTGTCGGCCTGGACCAATGCATACAAATTCCAAGGAAGAAATTTTCCGTAAATTTCTAGGAAAAAATTATGGCCTTACCTACATCGAGTCGCGGCTATGTTGATTTTATATTAGAGCGGAGCATTGCTGGCTTACTCTTTGGTTACGTCATCAGGTGCAAGGCGAGGCACAGTCGATTTTATATTCGAGAAAAGCATTGCATATTTTTGTTTTACGTGTCCAGTCTTTATATGTTATTAGGTTTTCTATGCTTGTAGTATACTCTCTATATCCTTTTCAATAATATATTTTAGGCGTTTGATTTTAAAAGATTGTGATATTTATTTAATCGTACACTAAATGAAACTTACATTTTTTATGGAAAGTATTACGCATTCGCGTAGGTTGGTTTCCTAAATTTAGAACTCTATCTTATAAAACCATGTGCCCTTTATGCATGCTTTCAGAACTATTCCACTGGCCTCGTGAGATAACATAAACGCTAGCCTTTACGTCGTTTGTTGAATATTTTCCCAAGGGTCAAAAGAAGATAAGTTATTTGGCGTAAAATGGTAAGGTTACTTTTTAATCAGAACGACTTTATTATTTTATTAGGTATGGGATATAGTAAGTGTGGCCTTTGGGAAGGTAAGGAGCTAAGTTTAATATTATTCGAAGGCTATTTTCTTCTTTAGTTTAGGCTCTATAGCATATATAAAATCAACATCTATGTAGTCACTTTTTCATAAGAATCAATATAATACATTTTAGAGAATCGGACTAGCATGCACATGTATAAGTAGTTTTACACTGCGCATGGTCAGTAAAAATCACATTAAAAAATTGCACATGCCTAACAAATATTTAATTAGAAACAAAAATAACTTACAAATATGGCTTTCAGATGCGGAAGGTTTCATTTTTCTAGTTAGTTCCACACTGAAAAATCTCGAATATGTAAGCTAAAACTAATGGTGCGCTTGTTTCTTCCACTTCATATTCATCATCATTTGACATTACGAAATAATTGTTCATATCGTCATGGTTAGCACATTGCTTCCAACGTCTATCATAGAACTATCAGTTATTTTATTTGCCATTTTTTAAACCTTATGTAAATCTTACTTGATCTATGTAAATGACCTTCCCTCCAAATTAGATTCCATCTGCCTAATCTATGCAGATGATACTAAAATTTTCCGTGTAATCAATACTGATGATGACTGCATCCGCATGCAGGAAGATTTGGAAGAACTTGCGAACTGGTGTAATGTAAACCTACTAAAACTTAATACTGATAAGTGGCTGGAACCCACTCTTTTTGAATATAGGATCAATAATAAATGTATCTCCAGAACTTTTGAGCACATAGATCTTGGTGTAATTTTTGACTCCAAGTTACTTTTTTCTTCTCATATTAATTTGATAACATCAAAGGCATTCCGTCTTGTGGGTTTCATGTTTCGTACTACGAAATCATTAAGTATATGTCATCTATTGTAACTTTATTTACTCTTTAGTGAGAAGTAGATACTGTTGAATATGCCTGCCAAGTATGGAGCACTTTCTATGCTTCATACCCAGCTCAAATCGAATCTGTTCAAAGAAAATTTACAAGGCTTTTAATGTTTAAATTTAATTATGTGTCCCCGAATATTATGATAGACTAAGTATGCTTAATCTACCGACCCTATCTAATCGAAGAATCTTTCTGGATGCTGTCTTTCTCTTCAAAGTTTTAAATGGTGATATCTGCTGTCCTTGCCTTATGTTAAAAAAGCTATCAGGACTTAATGAAAACCGATATTTGTCTAACGATTCACACCACGTGGCTATAGCTTTTTCTTCAGTTTCCGGTAAAATACTTTGTAGTCCAGATTTTCCTATGCTTTCAGGATGCTTCCTGCAATGATGATTTTGGAATATTTTATTTGATGGTAGCTGCTGTAAAAGAAAATTCCATATTTCCTTAAATGTAATACGTTAAATCAAACTAATTAAACAAAGTGCAGCTTGCACGCCACAATTTGGGGCGAGGTAAAAAATTCGGCTGTAATTTGCGGCCACCAGTTTGCATGAAAATAATCATTGATCCATTTCGCGGCCACTAAAAGTGATGCAGTTATTCCGAAAATTATACAATTATACAATATTATATTGTTACGAGCGTGGCTTCTTATTATCATCATCGTCAGAAACTTTATCTTTACCTTTTCCGACCTTCATTATACCCTTATCATCGTCATTATCAGCATTTTTAGACCCTTTACTTTTCGTCTTTTTCTTTCTTTCATTGTCCTCGCTCTTGGATTTCTTTCCTTTCTTCTTTTTACTTTTATCACCGTAATCATCATCATCTTTGGATTTCTTTCCTTTCTTCTTTTTACTTTTATCACCGTAATCATCATCATCTTTCCTTTCTTCTTTCGACTTTCGTTATCATCATTGTAGTCATCGTCATCTTTTTCTTCCATCCGTCCGCAACGATTCCATTCAGGATTGCATGGACGTTGTGAAAAAGCTTCTGCATATCCGTGGATACGTCCTTTGCGGTATGGGATTTCAAAGTCATGAGGTTGCAGTCTAGTCTCCCCACGGAAAGCTTGCTCTCTAGCTCTCCATCTTCTCCCTTCTTCTTCTGTTGTTTGCATTCGTCCTCGTTTCCTACAGTCGTTTTGCAGGTGTCCCAGTCTACTACATTTCCAGCATCGAATGACACCACGCGAAGGAGTGGTCTCTGATGACGGTATTCTGCTGTGAGTCTGCTGCCCAACTCGATATCTCTGCCCTTCTTCTAGCGCTTCCATTCGTCGGCGTTTTCTGCAGTCCCTTTGGAGGTGTCCCAGTCTATTACAATTCCAGCAACGAAAAATACCGCGTGAAGGAGTGCTCTGTGATGACTGCATTCTGTTACAAGTACATTCCTCCACCGAAATTTCTGTCACTCGTACTGCACTTCGAGAAGCTTGCCTGGCAGATTCATACGCTAGTGCATAGGCTAGTGCTTCTGCTGTTGATTTCTTTCCTGCTAGCCTTAACGCTTGTTGTAAATTTTGATCTGCGTTCACAAATGCTTCTGTAGCCACTTCATTAAGGAAATCCGCATTTACGCTAGAGTACGAAAGATATGCAAATCTTTCCACATCAGCCTGCAGTTGTTGTAGTGATTCGCCATGCTTTTGAATCCTGTTGCGTAGCTGTAGGCGATATACTTGCTGCATGTGTTCATCTCCATAACGTAACTCTATCGCCTGTACTAATGAAGTATAATCACGTTGCCTTTCTATCGGTATAGTTTGTAAAAGCTCTGATGCAGAACCTCGAAGTGCTAATACCAGAGCTGTAGCTTTGTCTGCATCATTCCATCCGTTTACTTCGGAAGCAGCCTCGAATTGTCTCTTGAAAATATGCCACGAATTTTGTCCATCAATTATTGGAGGTTTCATTCTGCCTGCATTGGATATTTCAATTCCTTCGTGCCGTGGTTGTCGATGCTTCATCTTCTCCAAATCTGATTTAAAGTTGTCAAGCTGTTCGGTGACTTTTTGTTGTACTTCCGACACTTGTTGTTGAACTTCTAGCACTTCCTGCTGGATTCCTTCAATTTTTACATTTTGCTCGTCTAATGAATTCTTAAGAAAAGTCTTCTGTTCCTCCAAACAAGTTTCTATACAATTCTGCAAAGAGTTCTTTTGTTCGTCCAAACGGGTTTCTAGAGAATTCTTTTGTTCATCTAGACGGGATTCCAGAGAATTCTTTTCTTCCTCAAAAGCATTCTTTTGTTCGTCCAAACGGGATTCCAGAGAAATCTTTTGTTCCTCAAAAGCATTCTTTTGTTCGTCCAAACGGGCTTCTAGAGAATTCTTTTGTTCCTCAAAAGCATTCTTTTGTTCCTCAAGAGCATTATTCACCTGCAGGGTTGAAAGCTCCATTTTGGTCATTAAAGTACCCAAAAGCTGTTCTATGTTCATCGCAGGCTCTTCTTCAGTTTCTGATTCTTCCTGGAAAATGTATGTCTCAGGATTCTTTTCTTCCTCTATCAAAGCTTGTCTAAGTCGCTCGAGTAGAACATTCTTTAGACCTGTCGTTTGCAATGACCGCTTCCCCAACTCCACTTTCAATTCCTGTATGCGAAGCTCCTCTAGTTTGCGTCCCATTACTTTGATAATTCACTCAAAGTTTAATATAAAATTATCTTTCGGAATTTTCACTTAAAGCAGGAAAGTTTCACACGATTTCACCAAATTCATCACTCTTTGAATTTCAAAGTCAAATGCCACCACTTTATTTCGCGATTTTATTTTACTTCTGACACCAGTTGTTACGAGCGTGGCCTTGGTTCGTTATTTAAAACACAATATTTCAGATATAATTAACAAGTTCTTTCTTTATTTAACTTTACCATATACTTTTATAACATTTACAAACAATTATCAAATCTACTTTTTATAGTTATCGCTAGTACTGTACTTCTAATTATCGCAATCCAAGTAGTTTACTGCGTTCACTTCACTGTCTGAAATAATACTCCGCCTCCTAGCTGTCAGAGCGCCGTATTTATACTCTACGAATTATCCTAGAACCTTCCTGAATATTCCGTTCTCCGAACCCAAAGTTTACTAAGATGACACTAACCTAAAGTTGCTTCATTCCTAACAGATGTCGCTTGATTCACTTTGTGGCACGTAACAATATTTACATACTTGAAATACATAACTATATATGTAACTACTTAAAAAGCTTTCTCATGAAATAACAATGAAATAAAAACAGCAGTCCTTTACCTTTTAATTTGTAACTCCTTCCTAGCACTACACCAAAAGGAAAATATGTTTTATTTCACTTGCGTATTATTTACATCCCGACACCTAATGAACTCAATTCATATGACTGAACTCTAACTCAACGATTCTGTTCCTCACTTTACGAGTACAATATAAATAGTTACACGAACCTGAGGATATAGAAATATCTGCATTTTCAGAATAATACGTATGGCATGTTATAAAGCAAATTCGACGCGAATTGGTGTACTTACTTTTTTTGTATTAAGTGAACTGAAATCTGATATTTTGCTTTCTCTACATAAAACATATATTAAATTTCTACATGTTTCTAAATGTTATTGTAGAATCTTGGAACACGTTAAAATTTACTTTGCCGGAGCTCCATACTTAAGTTAAGTACAAAGCGACTAGAATTACAAAGTAGACAATTTCCTTTCTTTTACATGACATTTTTAAAAATTATTTCAATTATTTGATTGAGTTTTTAAATTTCACATCCGGTAATATATACCTACCTACATTTCTGTATTTTGAGATGCAGATGTCATTGTACATACTGCTTATTATTATTATTAGTTACGGGCGATGCAGACAGGATTTCTGCCTCTCATCTTGTCACCGCGACCTATAAGATCTATTGTGACATTACCCCTGGATGCCCTAGGGCGCCCATTCGAACTTAAGGTCTTCGATGAAGCTTATAATATACTTGAGGGCCATTTTTTCGACATCCTCTGGCCGTGGAAATGCTTTTCCTAGATATCTAAGCCATGTTCAGCGGATTCATCGTCTTCCATACAGAATCGACAAGTCTCATCATTGACCTTACCCATCTTCTTATGATGGTATCTAAGTGGGCAATGCCCAGTAAGTAGGCCCGTTATGAGTCCTCTGTTGCGAATACTTTATAAACTTCTTCGCTTGTCTCAGCCCCGGGGTATTTTCCCAGGATTCCTTCTTAGTCCTGTCCTCCCAAAGCCTGATCTGAGGTGAGAGGTGACATTTTGGGTGTCCAAAGAGAGGCTCAGGGCCAATAAACGGAGATTTGGCTCCTTGATTTGCAAGGCGGTCCGCAATCTCGTTTCCCATAATTCCTTCATGTCCTGGTACCTATTTGTCTCTGCCAGTTGCTTAAAGACAATAAGACAGTCCTAAACCAGCTATGTCTCAAAGGTAAACAAGTTTAAGCTTTAAGTGCTGCTTGGCTGTCTGATATTAAGTATATTTTTGCTCCACGCATATGTTTGTGGATTATTTCACGAGCGCAGAGTTCTATGGCGTGTATTTCTGCCTCAGAAATGGTTGGTGAGGCCCCCGGTGCCTTTACGAGATGGCACCTTGGCCCATACATGCCCACGCCTGCTTTACCTTCCATTTTGGATCCATCCGTGTACCATTTAAGAGATGCTTTTTCAAAGGGTAAGTCCCCAGTGTGCCACTGTTGACGGTCCCCCAAGATCACCTTAAATGGTGTTTCAAAGTTATGGCGTTTCGGTATAACGTCTGAAATTGGGTTAGCACTGGGATCCTCAATGAAATCCTGGAGGACTTTCAGGTGACCAACCAAATTATTTGTACTTAGGAGGTTTGCCCTTTATAGCCTAATTGCACTAAGTATGGCCTGCTCCCTAATATGCAAATTCAGGGTAGCAGGTCCAACATAGCCTCTACGGCCGCAGTTGGGCAGGTAAGAATGGCATCGGTTACTCCTAGATATGCAACCCGTTGTAGTTTTTGCAAACTAGCTTGAGCTGTCTTTTGTTTTGTTTTTGGCCACCAAGCGAGTGAGGCGTATGTGACCATGGGTCTTATAATAGATGTATAAGACCACAGAGTCATTTTTGGTTTAAGACCCCAAGTTTTGCCAAAAAGCCTGCGGCATGTCCATGTTGCCACTGTAGCTTTATCCAGTACTCTTTTTAAGTGAGAGTTCCAGGTTAGTCTGTTATCCAGCGTAATACCTAGATATTTGACTTCGTTTGAGAATTCCACTACTGTTCCCTCAAGAGGTGGTGCTTGTAGGTAAAGCTTCATTTTTCTCGTGAAGGGAACAACTATTGTCTTACCAGGATTGGCTCGAAGTCCCATTATTTGGCACCAGCTGCAAACTATGTTTAGGGCATTTTGCAATAAATCAGAGATTATCTGATCATCTTTGTCCCTAATTGTAATGACCAGGTCATCCGCATATCCCTGATTGTCATAGCCGGAGTTGGTTAGCTTCTGTAGGAGATCATCCACAACCAGCGACCATAGTAGAGGGAACAGAACCCCACCTTGGGGACATCCCTTATAATAGAGTCCTCCCCCAGGCTAGCTGTGATTCTTCGGCTTTCAAGCATAACTTTTATCCATTTTATCAAGGAAGGTTCAATTCCTTTTTTGGTAGCTGCATTCTCAATGGCTTCAAAGGAGGTATTGTCAAATGCTCCTTCGATGTCTAGGAATAGGGCAGTCTCTTTATCCTCCACTGCCTTTTCTAGTCCTAGGACAAGATTATGTAGGGCAGTTGTGGTAGACTTTCCTGCTTGGTAAGTATGTTTATTTGGGTGCAGCGGTAATCGCTTGAGTGCACCGCTCCTAATATAGTTGTCTAACACTTTCTCCATTGTTTTGAGGAGAAATGAAGTTAGACTGATAGGACGGTAGGATTTGGGTAATGCTGGTGAACGCCCTCCTTCTTTAGGTATAAATGTTACCTTAACTACCCTCCACGTCCTTGGTATATATCCTAGAGTATGACTTACTCTAAAGATCTTAATGAGATTTATCAGTATCTCTTCTAGCCCTTGTTGAAGTAGGGCTGGAAAGATGCTATCAGCTCCAGGCAATTTGAATGGCTTAAAAGAGTTGACGGCCCATTTAACTTTCCTTGGGGTGAAGATTCTGCCAGAGAGACTTTAAATCCTATTGGAGGGCCTGCATTCAGGTCTTAGCTCTTCAGGGATTTCGTCGTCATCCTGCATAACTCTCGAATCGGGAAAATGAGTTTGTAAAAACAAACTTACTGTTTCTTCCCGGCTACTCGTGTAGCTGCCATTGACTTTCTGTAGAAGGCCGATACTATTGGTGTGATTCTTAGAGAGAACTTTTTGTAGTCTTGCACTCGTGGGTAGATCACCAATATCCTCGCAGAGATTTCTGCAAGTTCTTCTCTTGGATTTCCTCAGCTCTTTATTGTACTCAGTCAAGGCGGGCTTGTATTCATTCCAAGCAGCTGTTGTTTTTGCCTTGTTGACGAGCGTTCTATCTAATCTAATCTATCTAGTTCACTGTTCCACCAGGGCCCTGCTGAGACGTGGAACTCTTATTTCCTCCCTTTGCATAGAGGAAGTCCCAATATCGAACCTGATATAGTTATGGACCTCGTTTGAGACATGCCAGTTTGCAATGTCATCCGCCATATTTGTGCTGAAGAGTGTAAGTTCAGTACCTCTTGGCGAATGGCGTTACAAAACTTTGGTTCATTCCCTATATTAGCTGTGAATATGTTATTTTTAACTAAATAGTCAAAAAGGTACTCACCTCGTCTGTTGGTGTCACAACTTCCCCATACAATGTGGTGGGCATTCGCGTCACACCCAATGATATAGGATTTATTCCTTTTTTGGCAGAAATCCAGACGTTTTGTAATTTCCTCTGGAGGAGGTGTATCCGTATCACCCGGGAAGTAGGCTGAGGCCATTACCACCTCATGCTTGCCTTTGTCTGTTGGCACGTCCACTAGGGCAGCCACTAGGTCCCGAGAGATTAGCTCTCTAATAGGAAGAAAGTTAATATTAGGTTTAAAGAGCATTGCCACCCGTGGGGTGTCATGATTTCTATTGTAGATCATTTTACCTTGTTTAATCGGAAGCCCTTTCACTTGACTTCCAAGAACCCAGGGTTCTTGCAGGAGTGCTATGTCTATACCACCCCTAATGAATCTTCTGCTAAGCACATCCGAGGCAGCTTTTGCATGACGAAGATTCACTTGGAGTAGCTTAACATCACACCTGTTTTCAGTCATTATGAGTGACCTTCCATTTTTCTTCTGGGCTTTCGCCCCTTGGTCTCCATTTAAAGGTTTTGGCACTTTTAAATAGAAGCTTGGGGTACTGTGGGTTTGCCTGGCGGCTTTAATTTAACCACTGCATGCAGTACTGGTCAGCCTGTTGCTTGTTTCTGCCAGGCTGTTAAGTCTTGGACGCCCTACACTTTGGTTTGGCCTCTGCTGTTCTACCTTGTTCCTTTTGCAGCTTTCGGTCTCTTTTCGGTCTAAGCTACACCTTTCCAAAAAGGAAGTTAATCTTAAAGTTTAACTTCTTGAGCCTTTCCGCCGAGCAGTGGTCTACTGGGAGAGTGACCTGTGAGACAACCCGTTCAATCACTTTCCTTAAAACCTTCCAGTCAGCTACTTTGAGCTCTTGGTTTTGGGCACCTACGTAACGTAGTAACTCGTCAGCAGGCATCTCTCTGCTTTCAGTGAAATAGCCAACCAGGATCTTTGCACGAGGAATATTACATTTCTCTACAGCCCTTAGTTTGGCATATTCCCATGGTGTTATCTCACCCACTATCTGCTTTAGCCACTCCTTAGCCTTGTCAGAGCAGGTGAAAACTAGCCATCCTGGTCTAGCACTGTAGCCAAGGAATGCCGGCTTAAGTCGGTCATTCTCCATCTCCAGTATCTTGCCCAGGATCGCCTTACGGACAGAGATACTTTGATCCGCCGTAAGCATTACTTCGGGGAAGTTCGCTGAGAGGATTCCCATTTTAGCGCCTGCAACCACTTATTTGTAGGAGAAGTACTTGGGAGCTATTTCCTTTTTGGAGTACTTCTGCTTCCTTTCTGCTTCTTCACCTTGTTGAGTCCTCATCCTTTTGACCTGTGGAGGTTTAGGAGTAGAGTCCTCGGAGCGAATCCGTTTTGATCCTTTATCGGTCTCCTTCACTGGCATTGGTTTCATAGCTAGCTCACGGGCCTCAGTTGGGCTGTGCCCGTGTTTCACAAACCACTGAAACCGTTTCTTAGCGGCTCCTCTCATCTTTCGACTTTTGAATTTCGAATCTTTTTGGGGCCTGTTGGATCCTTATCAGATACTGTAGAGCCCCCAGTGGATCCGTTTGAGTCCTAAGTGGAGCTCTGAATTCCTGTTAGATCATCTGGTTTCACCTTACCAGATACAGAGAGTTGAATCACGACCAACTCTTCATGGTTCTTCTTACTCTCACGGTCCGGCTGTGAGATGAGCTCGACGTCCTCATCTGAGAGAGAGCAGTCTTCTCGCATAATCTCCGCTAGACCTTCGAGACCTTCGAAGTCCTGTTCCTGGTATTGCAGGAGTGCTATTTCTATACCACCCCTAATGAATCTTCTCCTAAGCACATCCGAGGCAGCTTTTGCATGATGTAGATTCACTTGGAGTAGCTTAATATCACTCCAGTTTTCAGTCATTATGAGTGACCTCCCATTTTTTTGGGTACTCTTTTTTGTTCCCTTTTTTTGCCCTTCCCTGAATTTGGGGCCTGTTGGATCCTTATCAGATACCTTAGAGCCCCCAGTGGATCCTTTTGGGTCCTTAGTGGAGCTCTGGATTCCTGTTGGTTCATCTGGTTTCACCTCATCAGATATAGAGGGTTGAATTACGACCAACTCTTCGTGGTTCTTCTTACTCTCACGGTCCGGCTGTGAGATGAGCTCGACGTCCTCATCTGAGAGAGAGCAGTCTTCTCGCATAATCTCAGCTAGACCTTCGAGACCTTCGAAGTTCTGTTCCATGAGCAGGTCGTCTTCTCCGTCTACTATTTGAGGCATAGTAGCTGCCTTTGGTTTTGGTACATTGGGAGGGGCACCACCCTCTTTAGTAACTGTTTTCAATGTGGTTCCCACGAGTTACGAAGAAAATAGAGTCACCCACGGCAGAGATTCGTATACGTGGGAAGGCTAAATTGAAACTGAAGGTAGCCTGGTATCCAGAGTTCATCGTTATAAGACACACTCACGCAGTGCCATTCATCCCATAGGCACGATTGTTTACACCTGGGATTCCGGGTTTTATCGAGTGTTCCTCTCTAGATCCGCCGTACTCAGTCAGACATCTGGCTCACCCCAGAATATTAGTAGCTTCGGAAATATTTTTTTTTTTAATTTTTCCATTTACTGTCGAAGTAATCCCAAGGGTGGGGTAATTTCGATATCATGTGTAGGCGAAATTTCCACACCGTTGGACCTGTTTTGCCACCAAATTATCG
This sequence comes from Dioctria linearis, assembly GCA_963930735.1. Lineage (NCBI taxonomy): Eukaryota > Metazoa > Arthropoda > Insecta > Diptera > Asilidae > Dioctria > Dioctria linearis. The sequence goes on along the minus strand of OZ005744.1, from coordinate 97,467,575 downwards.
TTTTTTAATAGTTTAGACATACACGGACAGCAATAAATGTTAAAAATAATTGTAATACGTATATAAAATATATAATACAGTTATACCTTATCTCGAAACATAAAACACATAAATTTATCTTATATTTATAATTGAACCAACTGAACTTTTGAAAAAAAAAATTAAACTAAACGAAAAACAAACGCTTTATAGAGTGTTATCAATATATATTACCTTCACAAATGTCGCAAGCATAATGTAACTTCTTAGATCCACTATTAGAGTTACCACAGATCCATTTATTGGCATCGTATCCATGCATTTCGGCTTTTGTAGTGGGATATACTTCTGCATTTCACAGAAATTGCAAGTAGGGCACTTGTAATTAAGCTCCTTAAATTCCAAACCCATTTTAAATAGGAAATACTGCAAAACTAATCTGGACCCTGTACGTAGAGAATTTACATTTGCCCGTTGAGCACGTTTCTTCATCTTTCGCCTTTGTGGGAACTTGTGGAAGAATCAATTTTTCCACCTGCCCGATCGAATTATTTGGCCAGCTTCATCTTTTTTTCGGTACTTGTACAAAGAGCATGGAAACAGCGCATGAAATTACGTCCTTAAAGCTGGCAGAACCAAAATAGCAGAACGTCGTTTTTAGCGTGGTATATTAAAGCTCATTTAACCCTAGAATGCTAAACGTGAGTCAAGTTGACTCCTCGCCAAATAATATTGCCGTTATATAAATGATTGAGAAAGCTATTGGATTATCTCCACAGGATCCGGAAACATCACAAAAACTGCATCAGAGTACATATGTTTCATACTGCCCTTCGAAAATCCAGCAAAATACAGCAACGGTCTGTTCAAAGTGCTCTAAGAAAATATGTGTTCCCAGAAATACAAAATTTTTACATAATTTAATGTTTCTATGCATTATTAATTTTAATTAATAAGAGGAAGAATATTGTTGTTTATATTACTGCATATAAACATGTTTCGAATTAAAGGGAGTCAAATTGATGTATTTGTAGTATTACTGTTTTTTTGCACATGTTTTTCTAGGGTTACGGTTAATTTAATGCCCAACAACAAAATTTACGGCTTCCATAGTTTCCCAGATATCACAGTTCTACTAGTTTTAGAAAAAGTTAGCAGAAGAATTTAAGGTTAATTTAAGGCTACATAAATCACGACATATAAATAATTTTATTTAAAGATACCACAGAATTCTTACAAAGGCCATGAAAATTGAAGCTGATGATAAAAAGCCCAAAAAACAAATTTTCATGTACAAATCACATTGGTTTTGTGGCATTTAATGATAATTTAATGAGCCTTAAATTCTGAGAGTACAATCAAAGCTGTTTTTAGGGTTCCGTAATCAAAGGGTGCCAACGGGACCCTATTACTAAGCCTCCGCTGTCCGTCCGGCCGTCCGTCTGTCCACCTGTGTGTCAGTGGACTGTATCTTATGAACCGTAAACAGTAGACAATTGAAATTTTCATAGAGTGGGGCACTATACCAACAAACAATAAAAATTAAAGAGGCCCCCATACAAGAAACGTAATTTTTTCGGCGTTTTTTGCTCGACTTTAACAATCGCTGTATCTCTTGATCCGTAATAAATAGCACATGAAATTTTCAAAGAGAGAGTAATACTATAACTGCTATAACAACAAATAATGAAAATAATATACAGTTAGAAATTAAGAGGGGTCCTAATACAATAAACTTCTGTTTTTGCTCGATCTAAAAAGTGCAGTTTTTCAGCATTTATTTAGAATTTAATGAACCTTAAATTTGAAGAAAATCAGTGGAAGTAGGTTCACTGACGTATAGAGGAGATAAAATTGTCTCCAACATTATTTTTCGTACTGTTTCTTTCCCCAGCTTGAAGCTCTATGAAATATATTGTATGGTTACTCCTTGCGATAAATAGCTACAGGTACATGACAGTTTTAGACAGATTTAAATTATAAAACCACTTATATTAAGGTTATAGCTAGCCGACATTCTGGCTGATTTGGATTCCGTATAGAAGTCTGTTCTAAATCCTTTCTTAAGAAATTTAATAACATGTCGTATGTGGTTGAGTCCATCTTGGTGTGTTTAAAAAATAAAGCAGGTCTTTTTCCTTGATTTGTAAATAGAATGTAACATAGTATCCCTTCATATTCCTATCTCTATTTACTTTCCTCACACGACATGAACGTTTCCTTTTTTTCTTTAGAGACTTTAATTTTTACTAGATTAATAAGACTTACTAAATCTTCAAAAATTTTTAAGTTCGACAATACCTCTATAATTCTACTTTCCGGTAATCAACTACAAACTACTATGTACGACAAACCCAATTTGACTTTTGACAACTTATAATTTTTCTAAATTTTACTTAAGTCTATTCTAGTTTAATTCTCATAAGACGTTTACTTTTGGTAACTGAAGGTCCTTTTGTAAGGGCATTTTTATATTGGTTTTAGGTGGCGCTTCATTCTAAGGTACACCCTGTTTATTTGAAATTTTTGGCAGAGTTGATTTACTGTACTATATGTAATGACAAGTTTATTTCTTGAGAAATATAGTTTAACTTAAAATTGCTTGATGCAATTTTGATTTACTTGTAAGCCATGTGATTGATTCAATACAATAGTGGTGCTTGTAATACGTATCTATATATCTATATTGTTTTAGGTCCATGCATTATACAGGGTTGTCGGTAAGAAAGTAGGATGGAGTAGCCACTGTATTCTATGTAGCGTCTTTCCACCCCCCCCCCGCCACCACCACCACCAATATAAAATTAGTTCTACTGATAAAATTTACGCTTGAAAAATTTCTCGTTTGTCAAAGGAAGTGTAATCACTTAAGTGTTCATGAGTTCTTTCAAGGATATCGCAAGATCAAACTTGACCACTTGTTTCAAAGAGGACATTTATTCTTTTTAACGATATCCAACATGTTACGATTTGTAATCAAATGTTTCAGTTATGGAGCCTTAAAGTTGTTTTCTTGAACAAAATTTCAAGCAAATTCGCTCTATTATCTTTATTTCTATAAATTTTGGACAATAAAGATATAATTTTTATTCTAATATTAAAATTAATAGACATTTACAACAAAAAACGAATTATCTCAATTTCTGCCTCCATTCAAAGAATTTTTATGTTATATGAAAAGTGACAAATCTTAAAAACATTAAAAACTTTTAAACAGAAGCAAATATTCAGAAAGATTCATCACGACACTCAATCTACCGAACACCCTGTACATCCATCTTTTCTTACAGTTGCTTGTTATTATAAAATTAACTTTATCTTTAATGTTTGCACTTCAGGGACTTACAAGGGCTGTCATTTCTTATATCTTGTTTCTGTCATGACCTTGATCACAGAGGAACAAATAACTCCTATCAAATGGAATCCAAAAGTCCGTTAGCGAAACTATACAGCAGCGAGGGGAGCGTTAACGAAAGGCATCATCTTTCCCAAGCAATATGTATACTTAATGAGGAAAATAGCAGAATACTCGACGGGCTGTCGACGGATCAATTCAAAGAGTGCATCGATATTATGAAAAAACTGATTCTAGCAACAGATCTTGCCAATCATTTTAGGTAAAGCATTAAAAGAAACTAGAAATAAAATCTTAAAATTCTTTTAATCATTCTTACCGCAGAATTATGAAGGATTTGATGACGTTACAACATGATAATTTGACAGAAAATAGAACACTTTTGATGTCCCTGATGATTACTTGTTGTGATCTGAGTGATCAGACGAAGCCATGGCCAACAACCCAACATGTTGCGGTAAGAATCTTTTAATTATTATATTTTTTATATTGTGTGTAAATGTTTTTTGATATATTTACAAAAATAATTAATTTTAACTTTTCAGGATTTGGTTTATGAGGAATTTTTTACTCAGGGTGACTTAGAGAAGCAAATGGGTTTGGCGCCAAATGAAATGATGGACAGACAAAAGGCATGCATACCGGAACTTCAAATAGAATTCATTTCCACAGTAATCAGGCCTACATTCGAAATTCTGGCAAACATTTTCCCAGAAACGAATATACTATTAGATATTATTGAAGAAAATCGGCAGCATTGGGAAGATATGCGTTAACTTGATCGACAATCATATCAAACAGCTAGCTTATGCATTTACTGGCCGTTATCTCTAAGTTTTGTGCATTTATATAACGGTTGTAAATTTAAATATTAAGTAGATACAACTTAAATTTAAGAAGAAGAATAATTTCTAGTGCATACCTAAGTGAAAAATTCTTAACGCATTTATTTATTTGCAGTAAATTATTTTCAAAATCAGTTCCAAGAAATATTTCACAAATAATTAAAATTATTTAAGATTTTTGTGTGTAATTTTTAAAAAATTCACTGCCGTATAAAAACCTTGTCGCGTTTTGTTAAATAATTTAATTTATAATTTGCTTGATAAAAGTATAAGAATAGCTTCATTATGTATTCTAAGGTCAACACAGTCAAAATGTCTGCGTTTGCAGTACACCGGACCCTCGATTTACACGGTAGATTCTTTCTCCAAAAAGTACCGTGTAAATCGAAAACGTGTAAATTGAAATCGTGTAAATTGAAACCGTGCAATTAAATTCATGTTTTATATTGAAAAGGTACACGTGTGTACATATATGTAATATTGTTTTACTTTAAATGCATTGAAAGTAAAACAATATTACATATTTATTTTTCATTATATTAATAAAAATAGAGATTACTCTTTAAGATTGTTTACCGGGGCAAACCTATATTTATTCAAGAAGGCATTTTGTTGGATTCTCCGGTATATAGCAAAAGCTGATTTTTTTTTATTTGTTATTTTATCACACAACCCATTTTATTTTTGGTGACAAGTTTCAAGTCTTGGTTTTGACTCATCAATATTAATTTGAGGTGGATTCACACTAGTACAAAAATTCCACATGAATCCATCTTTGAGTTCATACAGTCCATCGTACCTGTCCTAGACAGAGACAGCGATCACCTCCTCGAGACTATGCTGAAAAGCAACTTTAAATCGAAAATTCCAAATAGGGCATGCTCTAAACATTGGCAAACCTTACCATATACAGACGGCTCCAAATCGGAAGAGAACACTGGAGCAGGTGTTTTGAGCCTCACATGCAAATTGCCATACACCTTGAAAACCATGTAACGGTGTTCCAGGCGGAGGTCAAGGCCATCCATTAAGCGGGAAGGTATCTCCTGAACTCAGTTACTAAGGACAAGGAGATTGCAATTTGCTTGGACTGCCGGGCAACTGTCAAGACCTTGTTGAAATCTTTTACAACCTCTAAACTTGTATTGGAATATAAAACCAACCTAAATTCCCTTTCTCAGAACGACGGGGTAGTAGTGCTTCGGGTCACTGCGGTATAAGCGGGAATAAAAAGGCGGAAAATTTTGCTCGTCTTTATGCAACCTCGGAGGAAATCTCCTCCACAATTGGGATCGCATCAAAACACCTTTGCCTCAACTATCTCGGCATGGGCCGACTGCCAACACAGGCACCTTTGGTTGGATGACCCTTCAAGTAGAACCACAAAGGATCTGTGGGGCCTATCTAACCCAAATGAAACGAAAAAGCTGCTGAGATTAAGCAAGCCAACCCTGAAAGATCTAACGAAAATTCTCACTGGGCATTCTCTTCTCAGGTGGTCACCTGCATAGGATGGCGCCTTGTTATATATAGATCCGGTATGCAGAGGATGCGTAGAGGAATCTGAAACGGTACCTCACTGTCTTTCTTTCACTGTCCGGCCCTCTCAGAAAAACGTTACGGATTCCTTGGTTCACGGCTCTTGGAAGAACTATATGAAGCCTGAGAGAATTCTGAATTTGCGCGGTCATTTTAAAAAAAAATTTTATACTTGAAAATAATTTTGTGACCGTGTTAAACTGAAAATTATTATAATATAAATGGAATTTTTCTTCATTTTTTTAGTCGTGTTATACTGAAACCGTGCAAATCGAGTACCGTGCAAATCGAGGGTTAGAGTATATCTATGCCGATAAGAAAGAATTTCAGAACGGAAAATGCGGTCGTCATTGGTTACTTTGGTCACTTCATTCGGAGATGTTTAAAATGACGAGCAAGACACATATGTAAATAGTAAATTTAAAAAAACTTATTTTCGCAATACTATAATTTTATAAATTTATTATAAATATATGAGTTTTAGTCGCCAATCATAAAATTTTTTCTAGAGAAACAAAAGTTCCACCTACGGAAATGGATTTTTGTGTACTGGTTTGCCTATCTTAACCTATGAAATAATGTTACCAACATTGGCAAAACTATTGAAAACGGTAAACAAGACACAATTATATTGGCAGCACTGACCTTGCTATCTCAATCAGAAATTTACTTCAACCATCAGTACGTTTACATGAATACTTGAGTACTTGACTTGAAATCCACTTGAAGCTCAGCTAGGGCTGTTGATTATTAATTCCAATTACTTGACTTGCATTTTTCTTGAATTTACTTTTGCAATCAGTTAAGTTGAAATTTACGCGTTGAATGAGCCCTTTCATGATATTTTTGATATTTTGATTACTTCAAGCATACTTCAAGTATTCATGTAAACGTACTGCATATCTGAGGTAGCCAAAAAACACTATAGGAGATTTTTGTTTATGCACATTATTGGGCAAGAGATATTTGTGAAAATCATTATTGATATTATTAGCATTGCAGTAGAAATCAGGCTTCCGACAGTCAACCATCCATTATAATCGAATCATTGTGGGCCCACACATGACCCATGATACCTGACATGATACTTGAAATGACTCATTTATTCCTGATACTTGACCGTGTGAACACCGATTAAGTAAAAGTTGAAGTAGCATTGAAGACTTGAAAGAAATCACTAAAATTCTGATTTTGAAAGGACTGCTAGAACAAGTAACATTGAATAGTGTGTGGGCCCTCATTCGCACTATCTGCCACTGGCACATCTCCATCACGGTAGTCATTATCAGGAAAATTTTCAGAGAATATACTGGGTGCCGTCAAAATGTCCGCGATGAGACCTAATGGTTTAGTGTGAATATGTGTGTCGAATATTAATTTGTGCTTTGCATGCAATGGAGGAAGAATGATGTACAGATGACGGTCTAGTGTAAGTTCAATGAAAATTGATGAATAGTGTGAATAGGCCTTTATCCGTCGCTTCCCTTAACCGTCATAATTAAATTTCTTATGACTTAATCCTATTTCAGGAATCCGAAAAATTTTTTTTACAGTATGAAGCGATAGCGATGGATAAAATCCGATATTTTGCTTGATTCTTTCCAAACTTTTAGTTTAAGATGTATGTCGTTTGTTAATTGTTGACTCGCGATCGCATAATGTACGCGGTTGCATACAATTTGCACTCATGTTCAATACAGTTCCAACAGTTGGACTACATACCTTTGTCTGAGACGGTTAATTTTATTCTATCTAGACTGGAAGATAGCTATATATTGACGAAGTTTCTCAAAACTCTCAAATTAGTTTGATTTATTTTTCTCATTATGTATGTATATCATCCCAAAATTATCTGATTTTTCAATATTCTCCCAAATTTATTGAATTTCCCTTATCCGCCATTTTAATTATACGTGTCTGACGGTTAATCGAATTTCCACTGTATTGCGTTCTAGGTTGAGGATGTATGTAGTGGTACTTACTCTGATTGCGTCGATTTATAAGATGCTTTCCGTATACCCCTGATTTGTCATGACAAACTTAAGTTAGGTTAGGATCTAAGTTTCCGAATGTCTGATGGGGTTAGGAATCCCATACATAGCTAAATAGCGTATATGGAGAGAAAGCCTAACCCATTTTGCAGAAAAATTCCCCTCACATTCTGCTGGCGGTTGCCATTTGCATGGTGTCCATTTTCTTAAGCACCTACATCAATAGGCATTGTTTAATTCCAAAGCTATAGTAAATAATCCAATTTGGGATTATTATAATTGATGACCAATCTAGATTAGATCCCATAGAAGAGGACAATAACTTGCGTCGAATGTCTTAAGCAAGCAGAATCTTTTAGCTGCTAACCCTCCTAGTAATTGATTAAAAATTAGCAATTACTTTTATGTCCCTCGTGCCCTTGAGTTTATTTAAGAATTACTTGGTTTTCTCATTGAAGACTTTCGTGTAATTCCAAAGGCAGCTATGATGATAAGCCATCTGATTTCAGTGCCAAGAGCGTCTTCTCCCATTCCGATATATTATTTGAAGTTTCCCTTTCCCGGCTGTTTCTATGGTATAGATTGCTGCTCTGACAGCATGAAGCTATTATCGGTTTTCCATAAACACTATAAAATTAAGGGGTTTCGACTAAATATGTGCGAGTTTGACAGCAACTCATTTTTTTTTTGAAGCTCTTCAGATTTACCACCTAAGCCTCGGGCTTTTCTTGGGCTGCCAAATAGCGTTTGATTCACGCCACTTCACTTATAATATATACTGATTGTCAAAGAAACAAACTTAGCTCCAAGCCTGAAGTAAAACAGGTCCTAATAGCATCTTAGATGTCGAGCTATTAAAGTCTATAGTTTTTGTAACTTTCCTTACATTGTTTTCTCCTCTCTCCTGATCCATATAAACCACACCAACGGCACTCAGTGTATAGCATGACTATTTTCCAAAAAGTCCCATATACTGAAAAAGTAATAAACAGTACTGAAGTCAGCCGTGTGACCTAGCCTCAGCACTAATCGGCTTTCCAGGGATTAAGTAACATTTGAAGATATATATAGCCCATCTCATCTTTATAGGAAATGATCCGCTGAAAATTTTTCTTATGCGGTGGAATATACACAAGCATACCATTAATACGTATTACGTCAGACATATAGGCAACAACTTTAAAGTAAACTGCTGATTAATTAAAAGGGTTTTGACTGTCCTATATCTGAATCGTGTCTATGATAAACTCTAAACTGTGCCTTTAACTTTAAAAACTTGTAGCAGCAATAGACACCACTTCTTATGTGCTGCATGCGTATGTAGGCAGACACTTGTACATTTATCCAATCATCCAATCCTAAAACGGGAAGTATGGTCATTATTAAAAGCTACTAAGAAGCTCCTAACTTACTAGAACAACGACACGATACATGTACAAAAATGAAGTCTTGATTCAAAGCTACATAATAGCTGCAACAAGTTTTTTACGGTGGCGTCTTAATGAAAATATGTCGGTAGCTTGATGGTAATATGCATGTTTTATGGTACCTTGGTTCAAACCTACAAGACATTGTAGTCTGTAGATAATATTTTAGACATAATTGCAATAATTCAAACAACTTGTAGCTTTAAAACATCTTTATATAAGTATTAACAATTGATAGGCATATATATGTATGTAAGTTATCATCACGTGAGATATTTTTTAAATTAACCGTTATACCTAAGTAGAAACAAAATAGAAGTGATTTCGTGTGCAATTTTTTCCTATGGTACGTCTGAGTTGAAAGGTGTAAAATCAGAACTTTATTTTAAAATTTTCTTTGTTGTTTGTCAATAGTTCGATACTGCAATGTGTAAAAACAGTTTTCTTTAATCGAACAAAATAGGCCAATATGACTCATAATCAAGCCGTAAGAAGTGAATACAAAATGAGAAAAACATTCAGTACGTTTACATGAATACTTGAGTACTTGATTTGAAATCCACTTGAAACTCAAGTAGGGTTTTTGGTTGAATTAATTCCAATTACTTTACTTGAAATTATTTTGAAATTTACTTCAAGTGAAATTTTACCTTTGACAACTCTACATTAGGTTCAGTACATAGATATGGATTTTTAGATAAATATTTTGAGAAAAGTGATAAGAAGCACAACGTAAGGTCAATGCACGTTTACATGATATTTTGATTACTTGATCTCTACTGGAAGTATTCATGTAAAGGAACTGAATGTTGAGTTTTTTACCTAAATTTCAACAAAATGCTAGAATTTCTCAGTACATAATTGTAAGATTAGCTGATTTTGTTTCAAGACAATAAAGAATATGTACAGTTTCGCATTTTTTGCTAGCCTTAATTATATCTTTTGGGCAGGGAAACAATTGAGAGTTTTGCTATGAAAATTCATTGCGAAATAAGTCAAACTGAAATTGACTCGGTTTGCTGCGAAGTCTGCAGCTCGAGAATTGAGTTGAAAAAACTCTTTATGCAAATGAAAAATCTTTGAAAAAAGAAATTTCATTGTAAAAAGAGGGCGTTTCATATAAGCAGGAACCGCAACAATTGATCGAACAGTATTTCACACTTTAACATGTGCTTGATACGTCTTCACTTCAGATCCCTGCTACTTGTAAGAAAGCTCTTGTTGTCAAGCTAAATACCGAGAGTCTTATTCTAATAGAATAGTTGAGCGGAAAGCTAATGATATTCTCTCCCAAGGAACAATAGTAGTTCCTGCTACATAAGCATTCAATTTTAATTGTCAACCCGCACAAGACTTATGGATGCAATCGGTAGGTATAATACTAACAACATTGTGTAGACACATTTTAATTAGCTTATAAGTCGGATGCTAAGAATAACAATTGAAATTAGAAAATTATTCATAGTGTTATGTGATTAAACATATGTATATTAGGTGAGTGTTGGAGGAGATGCATTCCTGTCTGCCAACCGAAGTAGTAGCTCACCTCATGAGAGGATTCGACAAGCCGGCAGTCATGCTGACCACGGCTAATGGCGGAGAGTTGTGGGTTTGGTTATGAAGATTTTACCTGCCAATTGTCACAACGCACAACGACAACAAAATGCATGCCGAGAAGAAAAAATTTAAGGTTGGGATGCGGAAAGGATGAGGAAATAATTAAATGGGAAAGGAAATGACCTCAATATAGATTTACCTTATAAAATTGTGGAGGACTAGGTTTTAATATAATCATGGTCTCTGCCGTCAACCCCTCAGACACTGGTGGCCATGTATGGATTGGTCCCTGCTATTTGAAACAACAAGCAAGCGTAGAATGGCCCAGAGAGAGAAAGAGAAAAAATCCTTTACCGATCTAGTATATACAAAGTTATTAATCTTGGGATATAACCAACATATATGACTATCCAATTATAAAATTTGTTTTCTCTTGTGGTGAATTTGAAAAAAAATTAAATGTGGGCTGACTGATAAAAGTATAGGACCCCGGGGCTTAATGAGGAACGGGGCATAGTGACGAGTGAATATTATTTGTAATCAGCTTTATTTTACATTATGATGACATACATTTTTGACAGAAATTGTGAGGGAGATAGTACATCGTATACGGAAATTTATTTGTGACTGACGAAAGAAGCAAACGCATTCTGCATGTTTTCCAGATCTCGATTTGTCAACGTGTGCGTGCTCGCAACCCTTTGAGGAGAGAACTAAAGGAGGCGATATCCCATAGTAAAGTATATGTATACGCTTCCATACAAAAAAAAAAAAAATTCGCCATCTTGATTTTGGTAGGGTGTTTGACTGTCACTTTTATGTAAACAAAGAGCCGCGAAAACACACTTCGCGCAGAGGTGTAGTTACAAATGGAAAATTTACTTTTTATAGGAAATGCTTAATGACTATTGGACTAAGTGTTATACCCTAGACACACAGCACGAACTAATGAATCATTTGTACTAACTATTCATTAAAATGCCGTGTGTCAAATAGTATATGTCATTTTAGCTCGAAAATCAGATGATAATGAAGTACACTAATGAAGTGTTTTCCTCCTTCATTATAGCTATAATGAGGAAAAATGTGCTAGATTTGGCATATAATGTAAATCCGGAGCTCCGCTGTGCATCTGCCGATTTGAAAAATAAGAAGAAGAAATGCAAATCACAATTTATATTATTAATATTTTTTTTAAATAAAATGTGTTTCTCATTTGGAAATTGTTAAATTGAAAATAAAATAAATGAAAACAAAGTTTATCGCGTTAATTCGATCCATATTGCTTCTTTAATGTGATAAGTTCATCAAAACCAGTTTGACAGCACAACTTAATTAAAGAAATGGCTGTGTGTCCGCAGTTTATAATGAATCATTATAGACTAATGAGTCGTTAGTTATTTCTTCATTAAGAGTGCTGTGTGTCTAAGGCATTAGTAATATAAAAAAGAGTTATATGTACTCGAAGATTTAGATACAACAAGCCATGTTGAGGAAAATGCTTTAAAAATACTTTTGTGGTAAATTCGGTAAATTCCACTGACATGCATAAATAAGTAAATTCGCAAATAATTTAAATATATCGTAAGTGACAGCATACTTTCTGAAATCAAAACTGGTGCCACATGAAATAGGAGATCAGTCAGTCCATTTATACACTTGTCAGTGGGTGGTGCGGAAGATTGTGCGGAGTTTCTAAGAAATGTGTTTGAATTTTCGCGGCATTAATTTGTGGTGATATTTAAGGCATCAACAACTTTTAACGCCGCCTCTGACAGCTTACAAAAACAAGAAGAAGAACGAAAGTTGCTATGCTTTTTTCATCACATGACACACATCACAAGACCTCAAGCATAGTAAGTTTTTATAGTTACTGAAACTAAAGCATTGTTATTGGCATATTGCTGCCATATTGATGTTGTTACTATAATGTTATGGCATATACATATCTGTCAAGTCAAATTATTTGTTGAAATAAAAAAAAAGTAAGTTTTGAGTGTGTAATTAAATATTGCGAAATTGAAAGTTTTCAAATATTTCTTTATAGAAAATATTAAGTTATTTCTTAGGTAGTTTTTTTTCTTTTACAATCTGCTAGAAAAATTTCGCCTTTGAGATAATCCGCCATGTGAACACGAATAGGACTGGAATAATCTTCACCGGCGTTAGTTCGGTAGTGGAGTGGAATTATTTTCATGTAAGCACTTGAGTGGATCGAAGTGGATTTATATATTAGCAGATTAGTTACTGAATTTTGTGTTTACTACGAAATAACTAATAAATACATTCTCTCAAGGGCAGCCGAGCGAAACAGAAGTGTTAATTTACGCGCTTTTTAAAAGAAAATAATTAAGGAATTAAGAGTAGTACACATAACACCAAAAGTGATTAAACATTGCAAAAAGCAGAAATTATATCAGTGTCTTGTGCTTTTTTAAAAACACAAATAGTGAAATAAGTGAAATAAGTACGAATTGAAAGCAAAAACTCCAAGTTACCCTGCCAACGCTGGACTGATTTACCCTTGGAACAGAATGAAAGTAGCCACCACGCAGGAAAATGTCACGCAGAAGTAAGTTATAAGGCAATGCTATTAAGTGACCGCAATGAACGTAGGCATCGTAGCCACCACGCAAAAGTTGGTCGACTTTCAACTTTAGCGCAATTATCCTGCGTTGACATTTCACAGCTGATTAACATTTTATTTGTTTTAAAATTTTGTATGCTGAACATCATGAGTTTCAAAGAAAATTTAATTATGGTGGTGAAAATGTTTAAAAATAATAATATTGTGGTCCCAATTTCTTATTAATACGGCTAACAAAATTCATTTAAATTTCATCTTAACGCAGTCATCAATGCTCATTGTGTTCACCATGTTTGGTGGCTGCGATTTTGACACTTCATCACCGCATTCTGCTTGGTGGCTGCGATGCATTCTGTTCCAAGCATTACATAACCAGTAAACAAAAAGCTTTCATATGTCAAATGAGCTAATTTGATTAGTTCCTGAATCTGTTGAGAGAATCTGAAAAACGCCTTCATGCCCAATTTTCCCAAGAGGTTGAAGCAACACAAAAATATCTAGAAATTGCTGCCAGTAGTCACACCACTACCGAATGGTAGGTGGGATTAAATACCTGGATAGAAAGAGGTTTTTTCTGTCTAATTATAAAAATTTTGTTTGTTGTTTTTGAATTTGAATTTGGTTTCCTTTTCAAAATTTTCCTAGGAAAAGCTTAGTCTTAGTTTGTTCTTTATAATTACAATTTATCACATAAGCTTATACGAAACGTATAACACACCGACTTGAGACTGAAGACAACAATATAATATGCCCATAAGGGCGCAAAAATAATGGCCACGGCCACCTTACACCCCCCGAACAACTAACACAGAAAAATTTAAACATTCAATCTAATGCCCTAACAGCCCTACCCAACAAATAACACAGCCAAATATACAAAAAATAATCAAGCCCAGTAAATTTACCGAAACCATAGCGAAACAAGAACCAAGACCCCTCACAAACGAGGAACAGAACTCAATCAAAACAACTGCACAAATTCATATACAACAACAAATACTCGCAACATCCCCAAGAATTAATCAAAATAGAATTCTTCACACACATCTCAGAAACTGTCACGACCAAAACTAAACCGACAGAACCAAACATCGCCTTCACGGCAGGAACTACAGGCTCTTGCGGTCCAGCAACCCTGGAAGACGCACACAAACTTTTCTCCCTCTCCCCCAACACCTTCAAATCCATTACTGCACCAAGATTGGATTTCCCCAAACACCAATCACCTCGCCTCTTACCAAAAGAGGTGAAGATGAATCGACACCCCCGGTGTCGGATACAGACGAAGAAATGAACACACTTAACTCTTTCCAAGGATACACTCCAGGACTAGACAATATTTCCTTTGGAATGCTAAAACAAGTTCCAGATGCTTGGCGCCAAAGAGCTTTAGGGCTATTTAACCATGTTCTTAACCAAGGCAAGTTTCTACGGGAAGCAGAAGTCCGCCCGATTCCAAAGGGAACAATAGAAATCTCTTTCCCAATGAGACCAGACCTATCCCACTTTTAATAACAGCTTCTAAAATTCTAGAGAAACTGATGGTCAACAGAGTATCTTGGCTGCTTGAGCAAAAGCTGCTGCCAACGATTACAAGCTACTGGCCGGGCAGAGGAACCCAATCACTCTTGCAGGAAATGGAGCATAATCTAGCATGCGCACTCGTAAGACGTCAGCATACTGTTGTACTATCTATAGACTTGAAGAAAGCGTTTGATAGAACACCGAAGTACTCCGTCCTACACAATTGCGGAAGTGGAGCGTTGGCACTTAATTCGTCAAAGCAGTGGACTCATTCCTCTCGAACCGGAGAATCAAAGTGAGAGTAAACGGACACTTTTCCATAACTTAGAAAACGGACTACCCCAAGGTTCTCCACTCTCAGTTCATCTTTCTCGACCTATATCCATTCACTATCTGTAAAGTTAAATGATATAGCTAACCTCCACATACGCGGACAACTTCATCTGCTACGCTTCTGATGAAGTTCCTTTGGTAAATCACGTACTCAGCAGAGCTCTCAGAGCAATTTCTGTCTGGGCCGACGCTAACGGAGCCAAAATATCTACCAGTAAATTAGAAGCTCTACATGTCTGTAGGAGACGGAGCTGCAACGAAACACGCTTCTCCGCTGAAATAGCTTCTACCCCCCTTTTAAGGGAACTTCGAGTACTGTGTCTGACCATTGCGCACAATCTCCGTTGGAACAAGCAAGCAAGTATAGTGGCCGAGGATATCAAAAAGAGGAACAATCTCCTTACACTGATGTGTAGAAGGAACAACGGCCCAATTCTCAACACAGCAACGCAAATCGCAAAACAGCTAGTTATAGGTAGAATAGACTACTGCTTGACCATCTACGGCCATATGAGCAAAACAATCCAAACCAAAATCCAAACTGCACTAAACGCCACTGCTAGGACAGCCTTAGGTGCGCTTCGAACCACTCCAACTCCAAGCCTGTTAATCGAGGCAGGGTTCTCCACACTCAAACAAAGAAAAGAGGCTCTGAACTGCAATCTAGTCCTTAAGACCATTCACAATCCTAACGCTCCCCTCCGCAACATTATACTAGATCTCCTCTCCAACAACCGCACCTGCACTAAAGGAACGATTTCACGGACAGCCTGTCCTCCCTAAAGGCAATAGAGAATACAATAAACAAAAACCCTCTAGCCGAAAATATACGTCACTCTCTCGCCACAAACAAAATCCTTTTGATATGCTGCCCAGCTCAATCGGGGATCCGTGGTAATAAAATTGCGGACCAACTGGCTAAACAGGCAGCAGGTTCAAACGAACCAGATATTCTACCTCCATCCTACAAAGCTGCAAGATTCCAAGCCAGGAGGTTGTCTGATTCAAGACGTCTATTATGTTGGCTTGATTCGGACACCTTCCTGGCAACGCACCACAGATCAATTGAAAAACCGATAATGCCGGATCTTCCGAGGCAAAAAATGATCTCCATGGCCAGGATTAGACTGGGACACTTCCTGGCGGTCAAAAGCCATCTCTTAGAAAGGAGCACATGTCCCACATGCACATACTGCCCAAACTCCTCTCTCACAGTTCGTCACATCCTATTACAGTGCGGTAAACTACAAAGACGACTACACGTACTAGGGACCACCAAATGACTTAGGGATCGCCTTAATTACAACAAGGAGGACTCCGACGTACTGCTCACCGCACTAAAAGAATACTTACAGGACAGTGACGGAAACACAAGGATATAATACGGAAATAAAATAAATATAAGCAATCATTTTAATAATATTTATTCATTAGGATTCACTAGTCTTAGTTCACTCAAAACGTGAATTTTGCTAACTTTTATTATATTATTTTTTATAATGGACGCATACTAAACTAATACATAATTTAGATTTAAGGCTTAAATAATATACTGTTAGATTTATATAGATGCGGAAATAGTTTCTAAGCCACAATGAATTCCTAGATATAAGTCATGAGCAAAAGGCAAATTGTAGAGATATCTAAAAATTTTACGTGAAACAAACTACATTCGTACAACTATGAACTAAATTAAAGATAGCAGACAAGGAATAAAATTGTAAAATTAGTATATAAGAAGCACTAAACTGAAAAGGAAGCTACAAATTACCTGTAAGAATACATATTGCAATACAAGTGAGTGAGGAGCCCAGATGGCCTTGTAGAGCCGTGGGTATTGAGCTAGAGTTCAAGCAATAAATGTTTTTTTGAAATTGAAATTGAAATAATAATAAATAAAAATTTTGTTATAGTACAAAATGTTGATTGTAGAACTTAATTACAGCACCATCTGATATTTTCCGAGAATTTTTTTCTTTATATACTCTCATCCTTTGTTTCGAACTCCTTCGTGCTTTCATTCAATATTTTAGAAATTGTAAAATTATACTTCTTTCCGTGATCCGTCTTCAATATCTACGAAAAAACGATTAAAACTTGACAATTTACAATTTGACAGTTTGCCATTTGTACCATAAAAACTAGAGGGGAGCGTATGTGTGAGGTATTGCAATGATTGCTTCGGCAGCATTTAAACTTCAATAAGCTATCCCCCTCACAATTTCTGTAAAAAATTCATGTCATCATAATAGGTCTGTTCGCGTACTCAGTTTTGGGACAATGCTTTGCAATGAATTTGCACGAACTTACACATTTTCCGTTCCCTCACTTTCTCGTGCACACAAAATTACACGAGTTTTGTATACGTCACAGCTTTCCCTCTTGCATGAATTTACCCGAAGTTTTAGTTACTGCAATTAATTGTTGCAAGGAAA
The DNA here is from genome assembly GCA_963930735.1 of Dioctria linearis. Taxonomy (NCBI): domain Eukaryota; kingdom Metazoa; phylum Arthropoda; class Insecta; order Diptera; family Asilidae; genus Dioctria; species Dioctria linearis. The sequence goes on along the minus strand of OZ005744.1, from coordinate 97,450,003 downwards.
ATTGACAGCTGTCGTAAGAAAAGTGTAATTTGTAAGTTTAAAAATTGTGAAATTTTCCAAAAAGTTTTTAAAACATTAAAAATGTCGAATGATGGATTGACTATTCAATGTTCTCAAATTCAATTTATTTCAACAATATTTCAATTCTTAATTGCAATAGAAAACTAAAACAATCAAAAATTCTAAATGACATTTCACTCTTCTTCTTGTTTTTCACGAAGTTGCATGAAAAGCGTTCCCTTACTTTTTCATGCATTTTACATTCTTCCCCCACCATTCGAGTAAGTTTTTACCCAGTTTTTTGCACGAGGAGTACGCGCGAACAAACCTAATGTAAATCCTGCTTTAAGTATACTGCCAACATAAGATCAACAGTTTATTCACATCAGTCTAATGTTTGGTGTACGAAAAGAGCAGACGAATTTTTCAATTAAAACACGCAAAAGTTTTAGTTTTGCCAAAGATTGTGTCTGAGGAAATATTTCAGATGTTTTGATAAGTTTAGTATATTTATGGTGTGCACTGTGTAGTTTGTCGGGATAAAGATAGATTTCATAAATTGTGCATAATATGTTGGAAAAAGACTAATGTGTGGTGGGTGAACTGGAGTCAACAAAATGAATATGTTGCTGTTCTTTATTTATATAAATATAAATATATATATATACAGGGTGATTCAGATCAAGATACCTTCCGGTATACCACGCGATTCCTTGAGGTAACCTGATCAAAAAATTGTTCCACAACCCCCCCCCCCCCCCCCTTCGAAACCATCCTTTAGGAGTTGTGGCCAGTTGAAGATTTCGCCAATATTCGTGAACCCTGATGGAAATAAATGAGTATAACTTTTGAACCACCCTATAGATTTTATTGTTGGCTTATTAAATAGCCAAGAATAGTAGCTGTCGAAAAGTGTATTCCTCTGTATTTATTAATTAAGCATCTTTACATTATTCTCAAATATTTCCAAAATTTTGTTTTTTTTACATACATATTTCATAAATACCGTTATTTATTTTAAAAACTCTCTTCCATGTAACCCAAATTTATTGCTTCTTATTAATGTCCCTACTACCCTCTATTACTGAAAAAAACCGCATGCCAATATCTGTACCAGTTTTAGCACTGAAGGGTTATTGGCACATTCAAGCCAGATCACAAAATTGCATACAAGCAATAATCACAGGTAGGTACGTAGGATATTTTATGACTGGACCCACAATTGCTTTGGTTATAATTTTCTGATAATTTTACTTTATTAATTTAAACTAACAAACCCTATAAAATATGCTGGAAGTGATGTCCTCCCTGGTCTATACATAATTGTGCCCTACGAAGTAATGAATGTCTTACTCTAACAAAATTATTACTATTATTTCTAATATGGTTACAAGCATTTTGTATCCAATTCCATAGATCTTCCCTAGAAGTAAAAACTGAACTATAAACTATACTTTTTAAATAGCGCCATAAAAAGAAATCAAGAGGCGTAAGATCAGGTGATCGAGCAGGCCAAGGAATTAATCCTCCACGTCCTATCCATCGCGCAGTATATTGCTCGTTAAGGTAACTTCTAACCTGCTACTTAAATACTAAATAAGAGTACCACTATCTTCAGAAAATTATAATCAAAGCAATTGTGGGTCCAGTCATAAAAGACCCTACGTGCCTATCTGTGATTATTCGTTTAATGCAATTTTATGATCTGACTTGAATCTGCCAATAAACCTCCAGTGCTGAAACTGATTCAGGTATTGGCATGCGGTTTTTTCCAACGATAGAGGGTAGTAGGGGCATTAATAAGAAGCAATAAATTTGGATTACATGGATGAAAGTTTTTGAAATAAATAACAGTATTTCTGAAATTTGTGTGTAAAAAAATCAAAATTTTGGAAATATTTGAGAATAATTTAAAGATGCTTAATTAATAAATACAGAGGAATACACTTTTCGACAGCTACTATTCTTGGCTATTTAATAAGCCAACAATAACCAAAATCTGTGGAACAATTTTCTGATCAGCTTATAGGAATCGCGAGGTATACCGGAAGGTATCGTGATCTGAATCACTTTGTATATCCTAAATTCTTTAGACTTAAAGGATAAAATTGAAAATTATATTATTTGTATTTAATGATAATTATTTTTTATTTAAAATTTATTCTTTATTTTAATTGCTTTAAAATATTTTTTTTTTTAAAGTGTAACAGTAAAAGCTTATTTTGTGATATTTTACAAGTTTGCCCTCTGGCGTCTAAATTAATACTAAAATATCCTTGACACAAATTCTATATTTTTAAAAACAATACATTCCAAAACGTCTTGATGTGTATTTTCTCAAAATGTATACAGTAGTGTGTATCTCTTAGGTCATATAACATGTACGTGCGATAAACATTTTTTTTGTAGACACGGGGGGAAATGACAAGAGGGCTGGGTTATTTATTTGGTGTCAGTTCGATACTTCTGACATTTCTGAAGTTCTTTGAATTAATCGAAAATAGTCCGGTGTTTTCGTAGTGATTTTTCCTTAAAGAAGTGATACAAAGTGATTTAGTTATACTTACTAATAGTGAGAAAGAGAAGTGAAGTATTTGTGTAAAAGATTTTATTTAATCAAGACTCCGGGAGTCTTGAATTATGGTGAAAAAGTGTGCTGTGCTGTGTTGCAGAAATAACCGGAGTTATTGCCGTAGGAAATCATTTTTCAGGCAAGTTTAATTTTTTCAACAGTAAATTAAAGTGTTTTAAATAAAATATATGTGAAATACTTATAAAAATAAACAGCCGTGGCAAAAAAATTTAACATTTTCCAATGCCGGTTTGTATGTTTACTATTGAATTGTCATTGTTAGTTGATGGAAAGTTTAGGGTCACTTATATTAAGTCAGCCATACAAAGGCAACGCCAAGAAAAATTATCAGAAAATAAATGGGACAGATAAAAATTTAAAAATTAAAAATTATTAAAAATTAATAAAAACTGCGATATAATTTCTTTTACTAAATTTCGTTTATTTGCAAGTTATCTTTAATTTTTCCCAATTTTGCAAATTGTGTAAAAAATGGCTTGAAGCTATTGGTCGGATGAATTACATACCTTCAAAACAAAGCATCGTATGTGAGGATCATAGAAGCAGGAGGCATTTACAAATATTTATTTTGTATATTGCATTCTGGGGATACGTCAACCTAATTCTCCTAACTCTAACCTCCCCGTGGTGGTCCCTGAAAACAAGTCACAATGTGCATACACAGAAAAGAGAACCCATTTTGACTTGGCTAAAGAGAAGGAGGACCTATTCTACTTTACTCAATATACACAATAATTATATAAACATACATATAATATTCTCTATCAAATAATTTATTCATAAAATGCACATCGAAAGCCATAATGAGTAAAATAGAATAGAGTAATAACAAATTCAAATACATATTAGGGCTTTGTACTTTTCCTTATGCTTATACCGCGAATAGTTTTTTGTTTTTTTGTTTTTGTTTTGAAAAATAATTCGAACCACGGTGACAGAAAATTATAATTCTTCAACTATTTAATAAAGATTCAACCACTAAATTATGTGCCCCTCTGAAAATATCGTAGTTTACGACTTCCATGACTAAACAAACACATCGATGCGATTCTACTACATCAAGAAAAATGCTTAAGTGTTTCTTCCTCATAGCCTGTTATATGATCTAAGGTGTATCTGCTTTCAAAGTTTTTTCTTCAAAGTGTTTTTCATAACGTCAAATTGAATATTTTATTTTCTTTACAGTCAGCGCAAATATTACTCTGACAATCAAAAAATTATATTTATTCTATTTTCAATGAATAACAAACAAAAATAAAAATTATTTTGTAGCTTCCGCTACAGTGGGCCCTAATGACGAATTTTATGCGGGGCATACTGACTAATACTTTACCGGGCATAGCTTTTTATGGTGTGCGGAAAACTGCTCGCCCACAATTGCTCACCCACAGTTGCTAGCCCACAATTGCTCACCAGGAAAGTTGCTCGCCACACAATTGCTCCCCACACAATTGCTCGCCAGGAAAGTTGCTCGCCAACAACAGATATCAATTTCAAATTTTATGAAATTTTATATTATAAGTTGGAACATTACTAGGAACACAGACTGCATTGTATAAATATAATTATTATACAGATACTAGAAGTACTTGTAGTTTTAAATCTTCATAATGTTGTACTTTAGATCAGGGAAACTCTTTTAAAATCAAACTCTTTAATGTATAAGAAAAACATGTTTATTGAATTAATGAAAAGTAAAATTTTATTAGACAACATAGAAAATATAAAATTCAAAGAAGTTTTTCCAAATGAGGAAAGTTTTGTTAATTGTAAACAATTTTAAATTTAATATTTGTAATAATAAGAATAATAATGAAAGAGTGGTGAAACTAGATGGAGATGTACAGTCACCATATATTTGCAGGTTAAAGTCAAAGCAAAGGTCGGCAACCTTATTGCCACGGCTGGTGAAATACAAATTTATTGCCGACCTATGGTCAAAAGGGAAAGGGGATTAATTAAGGATTTTCTGACGAAACGAAATCTGAAATTGTGATATGAAGAGTGGTGAAACTAGACGGAGATGTACACTCACCGTATATTTGCAGGCTAAAGTCAAAGCAAAGGTCGGCAACCTTATTGCCACGGCTGACAAAATACAAATTTATTGCCGACCTATGGTCAAAAGAGATCAGGGGATTAACTAAGGGTTTTCTGACGAAACGAAATCTGAAATTGTGATATGAAGAGTGGTGATATTAGACGGAGATGTACACTTACCGTATATTTGCAGGCTAAAGTCAAAGCAAAGGTCGGCAACCTTATTGCCACGACTGGCGAAATACAAATTTATTGCCGACCTATCGTCAAAAGGGATCAGGGGATTAACTAACGATTTTCTAATGAAACGAAATCTACCCGGAGCGATAGTAATGGTCTATTTCTTTGTTTTCCAAGACTTTGCATCCGGCTTTGAAACAATATAAGTCAAAACATTTTGCATTTTATATTCATTTCAAGTTCAGCCTGTTATTATTCAGATCGTGTTAGTGTTCAGTGTGCTATAAGTTTGTCTCTCTTCCTAAATAATAATGGCGTTAAAATTTGTGCAAAGCGAGAAGGGAAAACGGAAGTTGCTGGATAAAGGACATCTATACATCAAAGATAAAGAAAACAGTGACAAAGTATTTTGAAAATGTGATCGGTCTAAAAAACTTAAGTGTCGTGCACGTGTCCATAGTGTCAATAATGAAATTGTCCAATATTTAAATGAACACAATCATGCTGGCGATGCTGCAAGATGCGAAGTCGCGGCAGTCTATAGTCATGCTAAGTCTCGAGCAACAAATACCCAAGATGGGCACATCGCATTGTTGCTAATTCATATATTAATTTGTCAACTGCTGCAGCCGGACAGATGCCACGTATGGATAGCATGAAAAGGACAATACGAAATGTAAGAAACGCGAAAGACTGTCTACCAGCAACTCCAAATACACTTTCCGAATTACAAATACCGGAATTTTATAAAAAAACATTCGAAGGAGAACAGTTTTTATTGTTTGACAGTAACGATAGTAATAACAGAATATTAATATTCTCTACAAAGACAATTTAAATTACTTGTCACGAACAGAAAACTGGTACGCAGATGGAGCTTTTAAGACTGTGCCGTCTTTATTTCAACAATTGTATACAATCCATGCAATTGTAAATAATAAATCTGTTCCAGCAGTATTTGCGCTTTTATCGAAAAAAACCGAAGAGGCATATACAAATTTTTTCGACGAGCTAAAACGTTTGGAACCCAATTTAGCACCAAAGTCAATTATGGTTGAGTTTGAGCAAGCTGCGTTAAATGGTTTAAGACCGTGTTTCCTGGAGCGTCCCTTAGAGGGTGTTTTTTTCATTTTACGCAGTGTTTTTATCGCTGCATTCAATAAAATGGTTTGCAACAGCGATATCAAGAGGATAGTGACTTTGCGCTAAAAGTAAGAATGATACCCGCTTTAGCTTTCATTCCCATTGCAAATGTAGAATGCAGTTTCGAAGAGTTATGCGAGAACGTTGAGTTTGAAGATAATTTGCAATCTGTATGGGACTATTTCGAGGACACGTGGATTGGTAGGCCGAATCGACATTGTCGTCGCAATCTTGGTTTCCTCTGGACTTGTGGAACTGTCATAGTGCCGTTCAAAATAGCTTCCCAAAAACCAACAATTCTTGTGAAGGTTAGCATCGTGCCTTCACTGAACTAATTGGTGCACAGCATGCAGGTATTTGGAAGTTTATTGCCGCATTAAAAACTGAACAAAGCATGAATTTCGGAAAAATAGAACAATATATAAGCGGCTGTGATCCTAATATGTCAAGAAAAATATATCGTGACTGTGCGACAAGGATAGGAGGAATTATCGGCGATTATCCAAATAGAACATTTGTAACGAAGTTACAAATAATATTTTAAATCTCCAAATATCCGTTAGTGCATGCAGTATAATTAGTAAATAATGCTTATTCCGATTGAACAGCTGATTTGTTTACGCTGAAGTAAAGTCACTTAAATGCTCCAATATAAACAAACCTTCTTGACGTTCCATGATTGATGGTAACTCATGTATCTGAGATGTCAATCGTCACATGGAATCATCAGAACGGTAACACTTTTAGGTCTATAAAAGGCGAGCTAGCACCGAGAACAAATCAGTCGATCATCAAGCTTCGACCAGCTAAGAACTTATCAGTTTCTAGCTAACAGAAGTAGTAATCGACTCAATTTCCTGCCGAGTGTGAGGTTACCACATTCGAGAATTACCCGTCATCCCGTAGTATTAGAATTTTCCTACCGAGTACGAGGTTTCCGTATTCGAGACAAAATCTCTTTCCTGCCGAGTGTGAGGTTACCACATTCGAGAATTACCCGTCATCCCGTAGTATTAGAATTTTCCTACCGAGTACGAGGTTTCCGTATTCGAGACAAAATCTCTTTTCTGCCGAGTGTGAGGTTACCACATTCGAGATTTACCCGTCATCCCGTAAAAACAAATAGCATATCCTCGTATAAAAGCAGAATAAACTAACATAAAAAGTGGAAAACAATATAAAAGTGTATTAGGTTAAGTTTGTGAAACCTTCTGACAAAAAGGTTATTAAAATGTGTTAAGTTAAGATTGTCATAGACAATAACGTGACAAGTTTACCTTATGGAAAAGGGGTAAACATATCTTGTGTATAGTATTAAGATTTTAAAGTGGTGTAAGTGTCATAAACAATAAAAGTGACAAGTTTACCTTATGGGAAAGGGGTAAACATATCTTGTGTATAGTATTAAGATTTTAAGATTGTGTAAGTGTCATAGACAATAAAGTGACTAGTTTACTTTATGGAAAAGGAGTAAACATAGCTTATGTAATAGTGTTAAGTTTGTAAAATTAAAAAAAAACCAACACATTCATTTATAAAAATATTTGTGAAATAATCTTTAATTTTTAAATAAAAATATTTGTTCAGTATCCCATTAAAAAGTGTTCACCTCTAAACGTCAAAACCTGGTAATTTATTTCTTCTTCTTCCCCGTCGTTGAACGCATTGACCCTGGCGTAACTCCAAAGCTGACCCAAAACGTTCAACTTAAATATCAACGATTACACATTGATTGAATTTCTGCGCGGCATAGCTCAAAATTATAATTTTTGAATACTTATATTGTACATATTTCGCTCATATATTGAATTATTGTCACTTAACGAAAATAATGCTTTGGTTATTTAATTTTCTTTATTAATATTGTTTTATTTTAATTTTTGCAATAAAATTATATAATTATTTTATTAATAAAAATATTTGTTGTTTTAGCCAGGCCCGGCCCAAGGGCCAGGCGACCTAGGCGATAGCCTAGGGCGCATTTTTTTGGAGGGCGCCAAAATTTATTATAAGCAACCAAAGAAAATTAAAAAATAATCCTCCAAAACGTTATATTTTACGTTTTAAAAAAAATTGAAAATAATAAAAAAACAACAATTACATGCAAAATATACGAATTTCATATTCTGAGAAATTCTGATTTGTATTGAATTTAAAAAAAAAAAAAAAAGGGTCGGGGGACTCCCGGACGGAAGTAAAACTTCAAGTGTTGTGTTATTTCACTCAGAGATTCAAATATCCACGTAGTAAGTAGTATTATAAAATAAAGTTTATTTAAAAAGAGTTAAGCTAAAACTAAAGTAAATTTCTTTTTTAAAGAATTGGAAATTATTTATTATTTGAAGGTACAAAAAAATTCTGCCGAAACATTTTCTGTAAATTTCTAAGAAGAAATGAATGCTTATTGCTACACTAGCGTCTACGCTCATAAAAATTATTAGCCGCCCCCCAAGCACTCACTGCCGTGCAAATGCACACAAATTCTGAAGAACATGTGGGGAAGGCCACAAATTTTTCTTTGAAATTTACTGGAATTTTTTTCCATGGAATTGTTATGCATTATTGGAAGACAAGAACGGGTGCTCGAGCCATTAACAAGCTGATAAGCACGATAAAATATTGAAATATTTTAAGTCCAGTAAATCAGTAGCCGATGATAATCAACATTTCGAGTCAACATTTTCAAGCTCAGAGGAAGATATAGATCAGAAGCTGAAACTTGTAATATTATCAATGAGGATAATTTAGTGTCTTCTCATAAAACTGAATTAATTGTTCCTTGTGATTCAAATCATTCTGTATTTGAAAATATTTTAAATTGTAATGATATTGGGCTTTGACCACAAAATTTAAAAAATACGGAAATTGACCACATAATTGTAACTGGCTTAAATGGAAACGAAGAAAGGTGTAATCAGCAACATATGTATCCAAGAGATGAAAATAATCGACGTTTTTCCAATTCGCTTTTTTATCGCCAAATAAATAACGGTGAAAAATTTCTAAGAAACTGGTTGCACTATTCAGAATCCAAAAATTTTGTATTTTGTTTATTTTGCAAACTTTTTGATCCATCAGCTAGGTCAAATCTAGCAAAATCTGGTTTATCGGATTGGAAAAATATTGACGACAACTTGAAAATGCACGAACGGTCAGTTTTACATTTAAAATGTGAAAAAAAACTGGATAGAAACTCGATTAAGATTAAAAGGCAATAAAACCATTGATAAGAATTTGCAGTCTTTGATAGCCCAAGAAAAATATAATTGGAAAAAGGTACTAGAAAGATTAATAAACATAACATTATTTTTGTCAAAAAGTATTTTAGCATTTCGGGATTCTTGTGATAAGTTATTTGTTCCGTATAATGGAAATTTTTTAGGCCTTGTCGAACTTCTAGGAAAATTTGATTTAACATTAAATGAGCATTTGCGTAGGGTGGTCTCACAAGAAATTCATGATCATTATTGTGGAAAAACTATACAAAACGAATTAATAAGTACACTTGGTGATATGACAAGAAGTCATATTTTGGATTCTGTTTGCAAATCGAAATATTTTTCGATTATTTTAGACTGCACACCTGACATAAGCCATATCGAACAGCTCTCCATAACTTTAAGATTTTATGATGTTGAGGATATGGAGATAAAAGAGCATTTTGTATCCTTTAAACCAGTTTTTGATTCTACTGGAAACGGATTATATGATATAATTTCAGAAAGTTTAGAAGAATTCAATTTGGAATTAGCAAATTGTAGAGGCCAAGGATATGATAACGGCGCTAATATGAAAGGTAAAAATAAAGGAGTGCAAGCTAGGATTTTAAAAGAAAATCCGACAGCGTTTTTTATGCCTTGCGGTTGTCATTCAATTAACCTACTTATTGGTGATAGTGTTTCTTCTTCAATAATGTGCATAAATTTTTTCGGATATGTTCAACGAATTTATACTTTGTTTGCTGCATCTGTTGGACGATGGAATATATTGAAAAAACATATTAAATCATTAAATCCTAAACCTTTAAGTGAAACGAGGTGGGAATGTAGAATCGAATGTATTAAAGCAATAATGTTTGAAATCACGGAAATTAGAAATGCATTGAATGAGTTGGAGGACCAATTATTAGATGCTGCAGTTGTTTCAGAAGCTAGCTCTTTATCTGAAAAAATAGAAGATTTCGAGTTTTTGGTAACATTATCTGTCTGGTACGTACTTTTGTCAAAATTTAATATTGTAAGCAAATCTATGCAAAAAGCTACATTTGATATGAGTAACGCCATCGAGCTTCTTCGGAATTGTAAGGTTTTTCTAGAAAATTATAGGGAATCCGGTTTTTCTGATGCTTTAAAATCGGCCAAAGATCTCGCTGCGCTATTAAACGTGAACGCGCAATTTAAAGCTGTAAGAATCAGAAGGCGAAAGAAACAATTTACTTATGAGTGTGACGATGATTTTCCAGATGTAACTGACCCAGAAAAATATTACAAAAATCACGTTTTTAATGTTATGCTGGATCAATCGTTGATATCTACATATATCAGAAAGGTTTCAGCAATTGAAAGATTTCGAAGATTCGTGGGGTTGTTTGTTCAACATTCACACATATTCTTAACCTTCTTTATAAATACTTTTAGTTGACGACAATTGTTTGTGAATAATAATTGAAAATATATGTTTATGTTATGTAATAAAAGTGTTTCTTGATCTATATTATCTGTATTCATGTAAATGCAGATGTGTTAGTTATATGCGAGCAACTTTCCTGGCGAGCAATTGTGTGGCGAGCAATTGTATGGCGAGCAATTGTGTGGCGAGCAATTGTGTGGCGAGCACTTGTGTGGCGAGCAACTTTCCTGGCGGGCAATTGTGGGCGAGCAACTGTGGGCAAGCAATTTTCCGGTAATCGCTTTTTATGGGGCACGAGTTTTTTACGGGGCATAGTCATTTTTCAATTTTCACAATCTGATAGGCTCAACGAAGAGCGGATAATTTGACATTAGAAGAAAATTCTTTGCCAAGAAAAGTGACTCCAACAATTAGAATGTTTGGCATTTCGCAAATTGTGAATTTTTCAGTTTTTCGTACGTTGATTGCTCAAAAACCGAGAAATTGGCATTTTGTAAAAATAATATTTTTTCGAGCTATGAATACAAAAGAAATTTTGGAATGTCAACCTATTTATTCTAAAACTCCCGAAATCCAGGAATGGTTTTAAAAGTAAAATATCTGATATTTTCAGTTTGCATTTTTCGAATTCCAAACTCGAGGTGCTCCTCATTTTAGAATGTATAATTTTATTTTAAAACCCATATTCTTGCAAGGCTTATTAATTAATAATAATATGTTTTGATAAAAAAGAATGTTAGTTCATAGGTATATTAAATGTAGTTTGTTATTATGCCCCGAGCACTTCGTCATTTTGTCCCTTATGTGGGGTATAGTGACGAACTGGTCATCACTCCACTTAGGTCAACAGCGCACTACATAAGGTTACCAAACGGTAATTATCTATATCACATTTTGTGCCTAATTGACCACACTGGGTATTGGTATATTTGAAGTTTCAAGAAATCAATTCAGTGATTTAAGAGAAATCTAGAGAATAATCGTTCGTCATTATGCGCCGGACTACCCTAATGCCAGAAAAACATATAATAATTATTGTTTATACCAAATATCAGTACCAAACCACGAGAAAATATCCGTTTGCTGATACTTAATAACAAAAGGGTTATATTAATTTTTTTTTTTTTAATTAAGATTTATAAGAGGGAAAATATTAATGGTACTTACCGATGCATTCAAGAAGCTACGTATGATGCAGATGGTGTATTTGTTATTATTATTACTTGTGGGGGGATTCAGACCGCGCTCCCGCCTCTGATTTAGTCACCCCGATCTATAAGATCTTTTGTAACATTACCCCTAAATGAACTAGGGCGCATATTCGAACTTAAGGTCTTTTATAAAGCAAGATATTCTTGGGTGCCATTTCTGCGACATGTTCTGGCAGTAGAAATGTCTTTCCTAGATGTCGTAGCCTTCTGTGGCACAAAACTTCAGTCACAGAGAACATGTTCAGCGGTTTCATCGTCTTCCATACAGAAGCGACAGCTCTCATCATTGACCTTACCCATCTTTTTAATCTGATATCTAAATGCGTAGTGCCCAGTAAATAATCCCCTTATAAGCCTTAACTCCTTTCTGCTGAGTGTGAGGAACACTTTTTTACTCTGTTTCGAATACTTTACAAACTTTTTCACTTGTCTAAGTCCCGGGATATTTTCCCAGTGTGCCTTTTAAACTCTGTCCGCCTAGGGCCTGATCCGAGCTGGGAGGTGACTTTTTTGGTGTTCAATGACATGCTCAGGGCCAGTAAACAGATATTTGGCTCTTTCTTTTGTCATGAGGTTCACAATCTCGTTGCCTTTAATCACTTCATGTCCTGGACCAAAATCAGGGTCATCACTCACCTTGTTTGCTTCGGACAGTTGCTCAAGTAAGACAGTCCCAAATCAGCTTATGCTCGAAGTAAACGAGCTTAAAGCCCTGGTCACACCGGGAGCGGCCAAGCGCGGCACGGCTTGGCACGGCCCGGTGGCACGCGGCAAAATAGATTGTTCAGACCGAGAGCGGCAAATTTTTTTCCAAATGTACTCTAGTTCCGGAGAAGAAATTTTATTAGTAGTAGCTCTGGTTGATGAAAAAGAGAGAAAAGTGATGAGGTTCGATTACAATTAGGTACTTAAGAATGCAAAAAGCCTCAGTTAGCGATTTGTGCGGACTTATTTCGAATGAAAAAGGAAACTTGCCGCCAGCGGCATTGCCAAAATTGTGTTTTTGAGTAATCTCCAAAATCGCCGCGCTGCAACAATTTTGACGCGCCGGGCCGCACCGCTCACGGTGTGACTTATAGCTGGATTACATTACAACGCCGACTCCGGCGTGGTCGTCGTCGTCGTCGTCAAACGCCGGGCAAGTTACATTGACACTGGGCGGCAACGCCATATCTTAATTTCCCATACATTTTACAGTTGAGTTATTTGCTTGTAATCTCTGCCAGTTTTGCAATAAAATTTTAAATAATAATAAAAAATATATTTTCTTTTGCTTCAAGTCCAAATTTTTTCAATATATAAAATCATTCATTTTCAGAAATTTAAATATCGTTTCATTTTCTCATGTTTTTCATAATAGATTTAGATCTGGCATATTGGCAGCAATGGAGCGCCAGCATTAAATTTAGGATTAGAGATGGGTCGACGACGACGCCGGCGTGGGTAATGTAATGCATTTCATACATGCAGTACTGTAGGCTGAAACAGATTACACTTTAGTGTGCGGCGCGACATCGCGGCAAAATGAACGGTGAAATTGTTCCGCCGCGCTGTGTCACAGATTGGAATAAGAGCGCAGCAGTGTAGATACAGCGCTCTTATATTGGTACTACAGATTTTCATGAGAAGTTGCCTACCCCAAAGATAATTTTTTTGTTGGTACCACTGAAAGTGAGCAGCAACAGCAACAGCAGCGCTGTCGCGCCGCGTTCAATGCGTGATGCACAATAGGAAACACATGTTCTCTAACATTTTACCGCGTTGTCGCGCCGCGCACTAAAGTGTAATCTGTTTCAGCCTTGTCTCTAAATATTTTTGACATAAAACGACGACCACGCCGACGTCGGCGTTGTTAATGTAATCCGGCCAATAGATTTAATTTTGCAAGAACAATCGCGCAGCGGCAACTGCAAAATGCCTCGCCGCTCCCGGTGTGACATCCACTTAATGCTTTAAATGCTGCTTGACGTCTGATATCATGGATAGTTTAGCTCCTAGTACATTCTTGCAAATTATTTCGCGAGCGCAGTTTTATGCCATGTATTTATGCCTGGAAATTGGTTGATGAGGCCCCAATAGAGATGTCCCGTTCCGAGGAAGTTTCGGAACTGGATCCGGATCATCTAATTTGGAGCCGATTCCCCGGACCGGTTCCATCGTTCCTTTTGTAATTAAATCAATGACAGAATGCTGTGGGTTAAATTGATTTTTCTTATGGAATTAAGAACTAACAACATACATAGCTCCCAATTAAAATATAAGCATATAAAATTGTGGATTCTTTTTATCAGTAAGTACTTAGAAAAGCTTTGGACATAACCTTTCACGTGAAACTGAAGTTGCTGGTATACTAATGGTGAATTCTTTTCACCAAAACCGAGCAGGTACTGAACTGAACCAGAACCTGTCAGATCTACACCGAACTTAGTCCTGTCCTGAGCGGGGTCAAGGTGAAAAGAATGCAAGAAAGTAAAATACCTGAACCAGCCCGGTTTTGTGGTGAAAAGAACAGGTAGAGACTTGGAACCTGTTTTATTAGTGATTCGCGTCGCAAAAAAAAACAAAAAAAAATAAATCACTTAATAAAATAATTCCGCACATCTATACTTTTAATGCCTTTTTAAAATGTTCCTCGTTTATAATTTTAATAAAAAAATAAATCACTTCCAAATGTTTGCACATTTTGATTTGACGTTTAAGCCCGGTACGCTAGAGCCAAGGAATTAGGTCAAGGAATTTTTCCACTTATTTCTTAAAGAAAATTTGACATTAGGTCAAGGAATTTTTGACAATTTGAATTTTTCAATTGTGTGATATTTCTGACAATAAAGAAATAATAATAAAAGTGAAGAAATGGATAATTTCCAATGAAAAATGAAGATACACGTAAAACAATTTTTATTCGTCCATTTTCATTTTAAAATTGATACACCTCTTGCAAAATCGCCGTTCCTTCGTTCAATTTTTCAATTATTTCACCACCGTCAAAATTCCTTACAGAAATAAGTGCATCGGTACTTATTTCTTCAAGAAATATTTTTATAAATGGATTTTTCGTAAAAGAGCGACATCTTTCTGTCAATCGGGAAGTAGAGTTTTTCTGTTCGAATTACTTTTCTCTAGCGTACTACCTCAAGGAATCGGTCAAGAAAAAAATTCCTTGAGCATTCCATGACACTTTTTTTACATAGTTTTTGTATAGGAACAAAAATTCCTTGGCTCTAGCGTACCGGGCTATAGTTTGGAACCGTAACCGCAAATTTTCATTGAACACGAAAGTTCAAAACCGGAGAGAAACCGAACATGAACCGCTGTGAAAAGATCATACGTTCTGAACCAGTTCTGTGTCAGCAGTGCGGGTGTAGGAACCGAACGAGTTATGGTTCAGTTCAAGTGAAAAGAATTCACCATAAGCCTCGTTTTACCAATTGTAACACAAATTAAGCGTAAAAGCAACGCGCCTCAGTTTCACAAATGAACAAAAAAAAAACAAAGCCAGTCGGCGGGTTTTCCAACTTGGTTTTACACAATTGATAAAGGGATGGTAGAGGAAATTCGCACTTTTTCCGGTTATACCCTGTATGGATCCTTTCGTTTCGGATCGAGATATCTGTAGCCCCCAGTGCCATTGCGAGATAGAACTTCGGCCCGTATATGCACACACCTGCTCTACCTTCCATTTTGGACATCAATGTAGTACCACTTAAGAGATCCTTTTTCAATAGGTAGGTCCCTAAGATCACATTAAATGGGGTTTCAAAGTTATGGCATTTCGGCATAACGTCTAAAATTCAGTTGCCAATGGGGTCCTCTTGGAATTCTTAAGTTAATTTAGATATTTTCAGTTAAAATGTGGAATCTAAACAAACACCAGAAATGTGAATCACAGACAACCATGAAAACACTTTAGAATAAATTAGCATGCCATTAGTGCTCTGGTAACCATAAACGATGTCACATCAACTTGAGAAAATCGAAGACAAGACAGGCAAACATCTCGAGAAGCAGCCCAAATGAGAACATGCGAATTATAAGGAACTGCAAACTCTTAAACATTTACGATGGCTGCCAGTTTGCTTTTTTTGTGAACATTTGTAGTAAATTTATTTGATTAGTAAATTTAGCGCCTAAGTTCAAGGTGAACGCCTCAAGGTTGATAAAAATATCTGCAACACTTTAACCTCGTGGAAGCGGAGGTAGTCGCCAGAGTAATCAGACAGATGGTGATGCCAGTTTGAGGATTTGTTTGCACACAATCATAATAACAGCTATAGTTCTACAGATGAATCTGATAAATTGATCAAATGAGTGAATAGATCAGTGCATACAATATCGCATACATTTGGAAAACCAGACTTAACATAGGTTCCGACAGTAAAGGTGACCAGATAGCCGAAATTATCCTGCAGAAAAAAAGCCACGAAGAATACTTCTTTTGACTGTTGTAATCAAACTAGACAAGAGTAGAAGTACAGCAAACAGCTGGAAAATAAAATTTCATTGCATTATTTACATTGCTCTTTCTTCATATTTACTCCGTTATTTATCAGCCAACAGTTACATTCAATGCTTGCGATATTTTGTCATTTCATGTAACAAATTTAGTTATTAAATTAGTCTGAAAGTAATAGGCTGCACTGTTATTTATCATTATATGCGCTCTTGTATGGATTAAGCTACTCAAATGTAAGCCATCTACTTTTGGAATATCAGAGGCATTTACTTATCTGGTAATATCACAAAATCTTTTTCAGTTGTATTATGCTTCAGAGCAAAATTTATTGATCAACAATACAAACAGTTGCATGTCTTTATCATATAGACTTATTCATTACACTTTGGATCAAAAAGTGGCTTAGTCTGATTTAGCCATTAAATTATTATTATCCGGTTCTAAGAGTTCGTTAACAAGCGAATTTACGACAACAGTCAGAGTTTGTCGGAGTACCTCCCAATCTCTAGAAAAGGAATATTTATGGATTATAACAAAAATTCTTTATAATAAAAAATAAACATTTGCTCTTACGTATCTTCTGGTTTCGCACACATTTCTGCATAATACTTTATTTTCGGTTCGGTTCCACTGGTTCTAAGCGTAACAACTACTCCGTTTTCGAAACGAAAAGTTATCATTTGTGTGCTGGAGCTGGCAGGTAGCAAGGCTTTTCCATTTTCTTGTGAGGTGTCTATTCCTACTGTTAAATCTCTAATTGATGCAATTTTAAACCGCCCGTTGTAAATCGAGGAGGGATACTGTAATACGAAGAGGAGGTGTTATAAATTTTTTCAGTAGAGTGCTTAGTAAACGACATACTGTATCTTTTTGATCGTTGTAATTCCGAATTCTCTCAAAGATTTTTTTAATAGTCTTAGGATCATAGCATAAATAGTATGAGGTAATAGTATAATGGTATCCGTATGTTTCGTACAGTTGATTCAATTTTTCCTCTAGTGTCATATTTTCCTCTTCTTTAAGATAGCAGCAGAGAGTAGCTAAATGGCATGCTGCGCTTATTCCATCCTTATCAAGTACTGTCGGAGAGAACATAAACCCTATAGCCTCTTCAAATGCAAATAAGACCTCCTTCCCTGCTTTAATGAGATCTACGCATTTGTTACCTAAAATATACAGAATGTCAGAAGTTCAGCTGGAATCAACTTCAGCTCTACTCACCCATCCATTTAAACCCTGTCAATGTCTCAACATAGTTAAACCCGTCAACTTTTGACATAGTTTCAAGCATTTTTGAACTCACTGTGCTACCAAGTACGTAGCAATCCTTTAAATTAGCCTCAGAATTGCCTTCCGAATAGCATTGAACAGACCACCAACCAAGAAGTGCACCTAACTCATTTCCACTGAATACTTTCCATTGTCCAGTTCTAAAAAATTAAAAAAATTAAATTAAGCGTCAAATTTGTTTTTAAAAGATTTGTTGTATTGCCACAACGCAAGTTAAGTACTATAGTTTCAAAATCTTCTGGTCTAAACTCAATCGTTAAGACTTGAGGAGTCGAATGTATTTTTGAATAAATCTTGATTTTGTCAAAATTGTTTTCTTATCTTCAATTTTGCAATTAGCTACGAGCTTAGACTGTACGATGGGAATCAGTGGTAACAGAGGTATAACAATAGAAAGTGTCCGAAATCAGGAGAAGATAATTCGCGATGCATCAGAAAGTATCTATTGTACAACACTAATGACCCTCCAAGGACAGTTATAATCACTTGTCGTCACTGAGTGCTTTAAAAAATTCTTAGTGGAGATAATGTTTAACAAAATCATCGGAACATTGAAACAGCTGGAGAAACGTATGAAAATAATTGATAATTCGAACCATTTAAGCGCCTGCGAAGCAGTACTGCTGTTCTACAGAGCATACTACGAATAGCACGTAAAACCCATTTAAGCAAGGATTTGTCGAACCAATGAAGAGGCCAGTCGTCGTTATGTCAGAAATTAAGCATAGCTAACCAGTCTATACAGTTTCAATGAAGCAATGCAATTGAGAACCGTACGTACTGTTTCTTTGCTACCAATTTTGCCCGGTGCCGACAACACCAACGACGTCGTTTAATGAAACTGTTCTCACCAAAATTATTATTATTATTAGAAGTGATGAATTAGCATAGTAGATGACGACAGTGATCAGGATGAGAGTAGCGAAGTATAGCGTCTTCCAGGTAGGTACTAACTTCGAATTTCTTTGGTCGCTTAGGTTTCTTCCAACCATTTGTTATAGCTACTGTTCAAAACTCTGTTTCAAGTTATAAGTTCATTGTTCAGACGCTAGACTAGGATCAAAATTTAGTGGAGAGCTGTTATCTGTTGGCAATCGTACAGAGTAAAGAAATCAATTAAATTCGTTTTTCCAGGTAACTAGAAAAACAAAATTGTTGTAGTTGCATATATTTGTAGATACAAGCCTAAAGGTCTAAATAACGATATACAAATCTCATTAGCTGCTAAGTAAAAAGTTTAAATTTCTTTGTGTAGTTAAATGAGAATGGATCAAAGGAGCTCACAGCACCGAGACTAGAACTAATGATTGTCCTGAGTACTTTTCTACTTGGCCATATTTATGCAAAAATGTGAATTAAATTTTTCGATATAGATATCAAGATGGATAATGAAAGATGAATGCAAGTGGTACATAACGCATATTAGCAGAAGTTTTACCTGAAGGCATTGTTCTGGAAAGCGCATGAATAAGCGGAGAGGTATATCGAAAAAAGTTCTATCTCAATTTGGAATTTGAGACACGGGCAAACGTGGTTGCGATGCACTCCAGAGACTTGAGCCTAGGAGGAAACATCGCCGGAATTGCTAAACTGGTAATTTCTTAACACATCGAAGTAGAAACTGTAAACCAGGGAGAACTTAAGTAGGTGCACGAAACTGCTCCATATCACAGTAATGTGATGGAAGAACTGACTAATTACAAAAATGAGACCCACATCTAAGTGAATTTATTTGTAGAGCTAGATCGAGCTTTATTGTGTGGAACAGTTCCTACTTTGCAAGAAAAATGGGACCTTACAGAAATACCGAACGAAAAACCATTAAGCAATCTAACCTGAATGCGGCTGTGCGCAACAAGGGACGGGTAGAAAAGCTATGGTTATAATTTTTGTTATGATTATTCTAACTATGTAAGTTTTTACAAGGTCTTCGATGTGTTAGATAATCGCCATCTCACATATCAATCAAACGATTCTAAGGGCCTACTACCGCTGACATCAACACATGCCTTAACAAGGAATAGTAATTTAACTAATAAATTTTTGACAATTAGTAAGGAACTTCGTATGATATGGATATTTTGAATAAAATCTTTAAAAAGATTTTGGATAGGATGGAGATATGAATACTTCTCGCAATTTCCACTACTACATCACTCCAAGGCTATCCCAGCGTCAAATTCTAAAGTAGTATTAGTTTAAAACGTATTAGCGCTCCGACTTCTAGGGAAACTTTGTGCAGTAAAAAAAAACTCGCAAGTCCGCGACTCGAGTATGTCAGCTTGGACTATTGAATGATGTTTCCTACGCAAACCAGTAAACTTGTATACCAATCCTTGCTTTCTCTTACTATTCTCTTACTCTGTAAAATTGGGTTATTGTATGTCAGTAATATTAGTCTCTCTGTTAATCACTTACTGTACACTATACTGAATTGGGCAAGAAAAATATTTGGTTAAGCGCCAAGTATTTCTTTTCTATAAGAAACTCTTCTAAAGTTTTCACAGTGGATATAGTTGATCCAAAACCAGTGATGATAAATAATGACACATACTGGTATAACAATTTTTACAGAAATTGAGATTTATCAAACATTTCTTGTGAATAAACTGTAATAAAAGCCCAAAACTCATGCACAGAGTGGTCCCATCGAATATGCTATAAGATTGTCATTTCGCTTATAACACAATGAAATAAAGATAGCACGGAAATGGTGGATTGGATTGTATATGCATAATATTAAGAAAGATAATTTCGATTTTGTATGTCCATCTATCCGGAAACACAAAGTTGCCATCTGGTTACTATACTGCCTTTCTATCTACATTTTCTTCATTAGAGGTTGTATTCCTATGCTGATCTATCAAAATTCATCTAATTTTTTCTGAAAATGTTCTTACGATATGTCTGCCTGTTACCCCTTATATATAGAAGGTATAATAAGTTTGAGCTTAAAGTGCTGACGAATGTTTTGTTTTACTTACTTAGGATTCTTCTCCGCATAAGCCAACCTATCTGCATCCGGGTCATTCGCCAGAATTGCAGAAATCCCATTTGCATCTGCTAATTTAATAGACAAACGAAGACTTGATTTGCCTTCTTCTGGATTCGGAAATCTTACAGTTGGAAAATTTGGATCTGCATCTTGCTGCTCCTTTACTGCAAGAACAGTAGGTAGGTGTGCTCTTTCAAAAGCTTCTTTAAGAAATGGATATCCTACTCCATGCATTGCAGTGTAGACGAATCGCATCTTGCTTTGTTCATTATTTTTTATGCATTTTACTGGGATATTCTTTAAAAGCTTTTCGAAGTACAGTGTAAACATTTCGTCATAAGGATCCTGCAAGTTTTCTGTTTCGAGCACGGATAGATCCCATGAGGTTTCCAATGGCCTGAAAATATTGTGTATTTTTAAGAATGAAATTTATGGATGTAGATCACTTACTTTAAATTTTCCACAATACTTTTTTGTATATTCTTATCATGTGGAGAAATTATTTGTGCACCGTTATTCCAATAGACTTTATAGCCATTGTCATCCTTAGGATTATGAGATGCTGTAACCATAACACCAGCTATACAATTTTTATTAATTATAGCAAAAGGCACAAATGGAGTTGGAACCATTTTGCTGAACAGCCACACTGGAATACCTTTGTTTAAAAATACACAAGCAGAAAGCTGGGCAAACCTAAATGAGATTATATTTGCTGATTAATATTATGTATAATGTTATCTGCAGTATTAAGAATAAAATGTACAAGGGAAAAAGTTATAATTAGTCTAAAACCAATAATAGTATATCCTAGATGGATGAAAATAAAAATGAAATAAAGTGAAAAACCACAGTTTTGTATGGCAACAGCAAGAAGGGGTTACCATATTTAGTCCATTTTTGAAAATTATTTACTATTTTTATAAAAGCGCCGTGCACAAAATTTCAACTCGACGTCGACGGATTCTCTCTCAGGCAGTGTCTCAGTTTTAATATAATGAAAAACGAAATTTGTGTACCTGCGGCAATCCCACGAAGGAGTTACCTAATTTGTCCCATTTTCGAACTTTAATCTACAATTTTTTTAAAAAGCCCATATACAAAATTTCAACGCTCAAATAAATGTGTTCTCGACTTACAGTGAGGACGCTTTACTTAATTAATATGAAAAAAATTTGAAAATTGTACTTATTTTAACATTTTAAATTGATCCAGTAGAATAACGTAAGGAATACTACTCAGAAAAATTGAAGCTGACTTCGAAGAGGAAGAGATGCTTGTTAGCTTAAATAGTTCATATGGCGTACATAGAATGGGAAGAAAAACAAAGTGATGAAGACGAAGATTTTATGTTAAGACAATTTTCCTCTTTTAGCACGAGTTCCTCAGGACGGTGACTATGTCTTGACAGTGAGATAGAATGAAGTCCAGAAAAAAATAAATATACTGCTGGAACCAGATATATCTGATGTTAAAAGATCTGATATAAAAATTATTTTACCACCACCAAAGGAAGTGGGTACTACAGGTACTAAAAGGAATTTGACATATCATTTTACATTAAATATATCTCCGCTGAATATGCGTTGAGAATAATTGAAGGCATTCGTTGAGAAGGCATACCTAAGGACATATAATCTGTTTTTCCAATCGGGTAAGCGAAATCAACTGGTTCACTGTTCCTTCTTTCTGTTTCACTGTAAGCAATACCCTGATTGAATGAGGCTATCCATATTTTATAAATATCCCTTTATTCGCTAGCTGGATTAATTTAATCTTATTAAAGCAATGGTACATGTAACTTAACTGTCTAGCTAAAGACATGAAAGTCAATGCTTTGCTTTCCACCGGTGTAAAGTACTCACTTTAAGAAAGTGGCTGGGTTGACTGTTGAATGTCTTACTCTACTTACTATAAAAAGAAAAAAAGTTAATGCAAGGACCAACAAATAATTCGAAAAGTAATTAGATATAAATTCTATTGAATGAAATCTTTCTTATTATACCTTATATGAATGCCCTTATGTAATTTTAAATGGTCACCCATCTATGCAAGTTTGATTTTTGAAGTGCTGTTTCGCATATATTTCAAAAACCAATTTCATAGGATTTCATATTCTGAAGAACTTTTCTCTACAATAAAAACGTATAAGACTGATCGTTTTCACAGTACACATGAAAAACCTAAATTTTTATATGGCAACACAAAGAACGGGTTGCCCGATTTAGCCCATTTTTGAAATTGTAATTACTATTTCTATGAAAATACCGTGTAAAAAATATCAACTCTCTACGCGCGTTCTCAGGCAGTGTCCAAATATGTATTGAAATACGAAATTTTTGCATGGAAACCCCACGAAGGAGGTACCCAAAACCCTCGAGAATACTTCACAAGCCATGAAATAGAATCCCTCCCTACCACATGCGAGGCCCAGCGTAGTCCATACATTCTAAAATATTTGCAGTGTTCTTATGTAAAACTGTCAAACGTTTGATTTGAATAGCTTCTCCGCCCTAAACTACTATTCATACAGAAAAATTGTGTTCTGATAATCTTAAGCTACATAGCTTTCTTATGTTCCGAACCGTAATAAAATATTCATACCTCTTCTAACAAAATTATTTAAAACAAGTAAAAAAGCTAGAATTGGTCTAAGACCAATTCTTATGATACCCTAGATGAATGCCCGTATTAAATTTCGTATGGTCACCGATCTATTCAAGTTTGATTTTGAAGTTGTTTTTCGCATATATTTCTAGAACGGTTTGTTGCACAGAAAAAATGATTATTATCAATTGTATAGGATTTCGTATTCTGCAGAAGTTTTTAGTACAATAAAAATGTCTTGGACTGATCGTTTTCAAAGTATGCGTAAAAAACCTAAATTTTTATATGGCAACACCAAGAAGGAGTTACCTGATTTAGTCCATTTTTAACATTTTATTTGCTAATGTAGTAAAAACATCATGTACGAAATTTCAGCTCCCTACGTCGACGCGTTCTCAGGCAGTGTCCAAATATATAGCGGAAAACGAAATTTTTATATGGCAACCCCACGAAGGAGTTGCCCGATTTGTCTCATTTTCGAACTTAATTTTACTTTTTTATTTTTAAAGTCCGTGTACAAAATTTCAGCTCTCTAAGTGTACGCGTTCTCGAGTTATCGTGCGCACGGACGGACGGACGGACGGACATGCAAAATTCAAAATAACTTTTAATATTATGAATGAGTGTCCAATCCATTTTGCTCTACCATCATTATTTCGAGGTGGTACAAATGGAATAGTATATTAGTATACCCCTATAGATTTCATCTAGGGTATAAAAATTTATCTTAACCAAATGACTACGATTTCGCAAACAAAAATTCTCAGCTGCGTAATCATTGTATGTATGTCGCTGTGCCGTAATGGCATACCGTGGGCGGATGATATCGAATGTAGCTGCCTACAGATTCGGAGTTCGGACTCCGGCTGCCAAAGGTACCCGATTTGTCCCATTTTCGAACTTAAATTTACTTTTATGTTTAAGGCTTGTGTGCAAAATTACAGCAGCCTAAGTGAACGCGTTCTAGAATTATTGGGAGAACGGACAGAAAGAGGGACGGACGAATAGACGGATACGCAAAAATCAAAATAACTTTTTGTATTATGTATGCATGGGTGTCCAAACAAACCCTCGAGAATTTTCTACTGTAGAGATTGCTTGTGCATTTGTATCATTGTCGCTTATATATCAAGCGAACACAGCTTGTGTGGACATGACAAATGAATAGCTTTATGTAACTATATAAAAAACTGAAATTTATTGAAAAAGTTAATTTTTTGTTTCTATGATCGCTGGGTCGAAAAGTTCAATTTCTCTGCACTTCAATGCAATTTGCAAATTTATTGGAATTTTTTTTTTTAAATAAATTTCAATCTTTTAGATGAAAAAATTTTCCCTTATAAGTTCTACTTGGTTTATCCGAGGGACGTATGACGAGAAAAATCACCCAATTTGAAAATTACAATGTGTAACCTTGCTTCATACTTCTTTTTTTATAAAGTTTTTATATGGGCAATTGGTGTGACCTCCATTATTGAACTTCAATAGTAGGCGATCCAATATAACATACTGATGAGACCTCCCTGATCGCTGGGTCGAAAAGATTAATTCTTATTTAAGTAACCGTTCACAGTGTGTGACAATTAATTTTGTCAAATCCCGAAAATTTATAGTTAGACCATGGGTCACTCAAAGTAGCCATCTTGGCCCCTAATGTTTGTAATTTGTATTAATGATTTGGTTAAATTTTTTGCTTTTTGCTAAATATCATTTATATGCTGATGGCCTAAATATTTTCTTCTCACACATAAACGTGTGGCTTGATGCTCGTTAAATGGCTTAGAGCTGAATCATAGCAAGTGTAAGAGTTTAAACTCTTATCGTTGCATCAATTCTACTTTGCATTTGCAGTAGATTAAAAGTGCTGATGTAGTAATGGGACTTGCTGATATCCTTGCTTGAACAGTATTGCCTTTTATACACCTTGGGAGCAGAGTTAAGGTTTCACATAGGAAGACTAGATATCAAAAACGTAGTCGCGATGTTTACCTTAGTAGAAATTATGTTTTAGAATTTATATAATGTGTCTTGCGGGTTCTGTGACTTTTAGATTTTCAGAAACTTTATGGTTTTTCAACCTATGCAATTTCATTGGCTCTTGGTATTATATAAACATGCTATCTTGTAAGTGCGCAAAGCAATGGATAAAAAATATCCACTTCGCAAGCAATATGTTTGTTAAAGCCTATGTACGAAAGTTGGTGGGGACTGGCCCTCCAGACAAAAATCGTAGTTACGCCAATGTATATAAAACGCATTGAATCTATACAACGCTCATTTGTTCGATATACTTTGTGCGGGCTTAATTTCGAAGCTAGTCTTCCTCCATATAAGGCCAGTTGCTTGGGCTTCGAACTTTAGAGTCTCGTAGGAAGATTTTTAGTATTACGTGGTCAGGGATGTTTTCTGCTACAAGATATGCTCGACCGAATTCATCGCCTTATTTAAAATTTATTTGTCTGGTTTCTTTATTCGATCTATTTATTACGCATTCCTTCTTATAGAACTTACGACCTTTAGAAATTTGAATGAAGCTTGTACTTTCGTAAATCTTACTGAATACCGTAGTAGTTTTCTTTTAATTCTCTAAAGTAATGCATTTTCTTATATGTAGTATATATTTATTGGAATTTTCTATAATGTATACCTAATTAAATACATATGATAATACTGTATAATTCTGCCATCTTTGATACAAATAATTTTGTGTGTCATTTTATTGATTTTTCTTTTTGATTTATGAGTCAGTACCAAGATTTGCAAGTTTCGTGCATTTTTCAATTCGAATTTCTAGCAAACTATTTGTAGCAGAATAATGAGTTATATCTTAAATTAATGATAACGAAGAGGTCTTGTAAATAACTTTGGTAACAATTAAAAAAAATATAATTATACTCAAATAAAATTTAGAAGTTAGTTCTTGTTAAAAAATTTCAAATTTATTTGAACTGCAAATATTTATTTTCATCTTAAATTGTACAGTTTTGTCTCATGTTGGGTTTTTAACTTTTATGCTAGATGTATCTAATGTGGTCTGTGGTCTAGGCTGATTTCATATGAATTTCCTCACTTTCAGTAGAGAGAGGACACAAACTTTATTGCCTCCAGAATTCGCTGGTATCTAATTTGAAACTTTTGCTGAGTAGGGAAGGTGCTGTACTATTTTTCAAATAGTCTTTATTTTGACAAAACTAATGAGACAAATCTTAAATAAACGATAATTATAGATTGTTTAGCTATTAAACTTTCAAATAATAGTTGAATATGCAGTTAAAAATTTAAATTTCAGGATATATGAAAGGAAAGGTGAAGAACGCGGTTACTGCCCAAGGTACAACATGCAGCTATGTACCATGGACAGTGGGATATTGTACCTTGGACATTTGTAATTTACTAAGAAGAAATGATGGTATATCAATACAGTTAAATTAAATAACACTTTTCATTCAACCAAGAATAACAATATTCGCAAAGCAGGTTACTAAACAAAAACTTACTATAGCTATACATATTTAATTTATTATTTATGTAAAGACTAGGATATGGCGTTTTGGGCATGGTCATCATGGTGCAAATGTTTGAAGTGTTCAAGGTATAGAGGTCCATTTATAGCGGACTGAGTCAACTTTGCAAATATATAATTTATTTAATTGCATCTTTATTAGGTACTTGACAGCTGAGCCAAATGTAAAAATGTTACTTTTGTTCCCGGTCTACCTACCCTTTGGAAAAGAAACAAAACCGCCTGTGAAATATTTTAAGACGGACAATTCTGAACTGGAATCCAAAGTTATAGGAAGAATAGACCTACAACGTTTATAATTCTATATCACTGGAAAATATTTACTGTTTTCACGACTTTTCTTTAAAGCGCAATAACTTTACATTTTCCGATAAAGAAATTCCCAGATTAACTTAAGTGTCATCTATTGATTACCTAGAGTTCGTGTGGAACTAACTAATGCTCTTAGTATGAGGAAGAGACATCAAATAAATAAATAAATAGAGTTTTCCCGCCTAGAACCCTTCTTTATTATCCAAATATCTTGGAAATTGTGCAGAGATGCAGGGAAATTCCTGTGAGCTCTTTGGTAATGGATTACTTAAGCTAACAATTGAAAATGACGTGATATAGGGAAAAAGGTCAGCTATAAAAAATAATACCAAATGCACAAATTGGGTGGAGTCATAATGTTAAACCAGCTATAGATATGAGGCTTTGCTATCGCAAAGATAATACCTTTACTATCACTACATTGCTAGCGAAAAAAGTAGAGTATGAAGTGGCTGAAGCCGGCTAAGTCATATAAGTTCGCTCAACAAGATACAAAAAATAAAACAAATCTATCATAAACATATAAACCTCGCCGTACATATTATCAAAAGAAATGTTTTAAAGAGATATTACTCTGATCAAGTCTACCAGAAATACTTAGTACATATCGCACATCGGCAACGAGTGTCACAAGCCAAACAAAATACGAAACTAATATTGTGTCAAAATATAGGCGTCTCTAGTTTTACCTGCTCAAAAAATGTCATAATTTCTGTGCAGTTCCTCGCCGAGAGATGGCGCACAATAAATAAAGTAAATTATAAATGCGATTCTTTCGTAAAAACTGATTTTTTGTTTTGTGACACACTCGTTGCCGATATGCGATACGTACATCTTATATTATTGATCATAATGATTATAACCAATTTCATAGCATTTTATATATGTTCTGAGAAACTTTTCAGTACAATAAAAACGTGCTTACCTTTTGCTGTTGTGTCTTCCATCAAAGCCAAGCACAATTCCTTTCTTCCAGTCTGCTTGATTTGGAAAAGCTGCTAAAATGTACTCCGACAATCCCTGAGCAGTTTGTATGACGACCAGATCATTCATTGAATCAAAACCTGCTTGCATGACACCACGCAGACCCGCAGTACCAAATGTGAGTCGGTTACATAACCTCTCTTCAAGAGTATCCCACTGTTTATCCAGCAACAGCGTCTTTATTTCGGCGTGTGTCTGCTCATTCTAGAAAGAACCCTTACTAAATATTTGAGTACAGGCGCGTGGTTAGAAAATGCTTACCTTGTCCCATGCTAGCCAATCATGTATTTTTTTGTTTAAACTCTCTGAGCCTGAGTCAACCGGAATTCCATTGGATAGAGCCATTTGGTCTGCAATAAATTCTACGCTAAATTAATTCACAAGTGATCTTAGTTGCAGCAAATCGATAAATTGAAAAACAGAGAACAATGTTAACGACAGAAAAAAACACTCATACAATGCGTCATGCTCAAATTGCAATCGTGTACTGAACGCCATCACCACTGGGCACTGGGGCACTTGCCGGTGCCGCGGCTGCCGCATCGCAAAAGTTCATTTTTCAAAGCGATAAGCCCCTATCTCGGTTCCCTGAAGAATTTTTTCCCCAGAGCTTTTCAACGATCGCTAGTAATGTGTGCAGCACATTTACGTTTAGATTCATTTGCTTATGGCAACGTCAAGTTTTTTACAGCAAGAGTATAAACGCGAATTGGTTCCAGCTTATTCTCCACGGTTATCTGATAGCTATGAGATCTCTGTGGATGGAAGTATCTATATTGATTATGTTCGTGAGAATATTGACAACACTTTTCACAAGCATGACCCTGGGTCAAACTACTTTTTCAATATTAAGATATTATATTAGTACACTTGTGAGTTTCTTTAAACATGCATATGTTTTGTTGTGTTATTTACAATATTTTGCAAAAGATAATTTCAAGTTTAATAAAAATAAAGTCTTAAAATTGCAAAATGCAGTAATGTGGCGTTTTTTAGGTACCTAAGTACAGCGTAATTTGATAATGGTGTGCCGGGAGAACGGCTCGTTTTTTGTTTACTTACTCATGCCAACAGTATTAAAAAAATTGAAGGTGAATTCCTTTGAATCGTTAAGGTATTTGAAAACAATGCGCAATAAATTATGTTCAGTCTTCGAAAGCTATATTTGTTCACGTAATACATTATTTGTTTAATCGACGACTGTTTTGTTTTACTTTTTACGCAAATTATTTCTGAAATGTTATTTAACTAAATAGCAACACTGTATTTTTCTTTTGTTTTCTATTTTAGGCATTTCTGTGTGATTTTGATTTATTATCTACATCTGTTTGAATTTGTGTGATTATACGTACATACATATGTATGTATGTACGGATTTGTAAGCGTAGAAACATATCAAATAATCAATATCAAGTAGCAGTAGCCTATAGTTCCGGAAAGGTGACACACTTGATTTTATTTTTTTGGATATTTTTTAAACAATTTGTATTTAGATCACACCTATACTTTAAAAGATAATGGTACAAATTGTCACCCTGGAAAAATGATAAATTTGTTTGCAATTTACCAAATAGGTATATGAAATAATAGCAACTTTACTTTTTTATATTCGAAATACAGGGTGTTTCAGATTAAGAGACGTTTCGGTATACCACGCGGCTGAGGAATTAAGCCAATATTTGAAAAAAATATGCTACAGTTTCACGAAACACCTTGTAATTTCCTTGTTATGCAACCTATGATGAAAGTAAACGTCTAAACTTTCCAACGAAATATCACTCAACCCTATTTATGTCACTAATTATAGGAAGTCAAAGTAAAAAAATCGGAAAAAGGCTATTTTTTTTAACTGTAACGATTATCCCGCCAATATGCATGGTAACTGTTAAGTTTTTTGCAAGATTTACAAACCTCAGAATATTACCAACATGCTTCTTCCTACGTTTTTAAGATGTACCTGTTTTATGATGCATAATTTCATTAATTTTGCTAATTGCATAAAATTAGGTGTAATTTCTATCATAACGGAATTAACGAAATAATAAATCATAAAAATTGCCCTTTCTCAAGAAAGGTTGCATGTAGGTATGTAGGTAAATGTGTACGATCAAATGCAAGGTAACATTCTGACGTTTCCAAATCTAAGCAAATTAAAAAAATTAGAAATTTTTGCCAATTTTTTGACTTGACTTTGACTTCTTTAACTGGTGACATGAAGAGAGTGGTGGCACGTTGGACACATCTTAAATAGTTTACTATTATCTGAGCAGAAAACCATCTTCATCGGTTGTATAACAAGGAAGTTATGATGTGTTTTAAGGGGGGGGGGGGGGGGTACTTAGGGCGGCGGGTATTTGGATCCATTTTTCATGGGAAGGCACTTTGATCTGAAACACCCTGCATATGTATTTGATATTATTTATTATATATGAGGAGATACATATATACAGGGTGTTTGGGAATAAATGAGAAATATATTGAGGGGCTCGGGTTGAGATTTACAAAGAAAATGCATCGATTGCGGGTACGGGGGTGGGGATGGGATTTAGTTACTTTTCCCCTTAACAGCCTATAACATGTAATGCGATCCTGCGATTCGTTAGCTAATCGTATATCGACCAAGCTTTTCACGAAATACACAATCAGCTCTTTACTCCTCCTGTGTCGAGAGTTGGAGGTGAAAAAATCAAGAAATAGAAGTAAATAACTTTACTTTAAATATATACTTTATATATACTTTAAATATATTTCACATTCCGTAAGAGTTTTTATCTTGATATTTAATGTTTTCAAAAAAGTAAAGTGATAAAATTAACAAATGGGAGTTGATTTAATTGAAGATTTGTGCTTTCTATTAATTCGCAGTACCATTTTTATTCCATTTTAATTTTTACATTGTAGTTTTAATCATTTAGCAATAATTTAATTGTTTGGACACATCGCGTTCTTACGGAATGAGTGATTCTTAGCGTACTATACTTACGGAAAATTGGATATTTAAACTTGCGAAGTACCCCTGACACGAGTTAAAGTTAATATGTGTACGCCTGTTAAATTAAAGGGCGCGTTCGCTTTACGTAAGTAAATGTACTTACGTACACTTCTATTCAGCCTTTACTTTTTAAAACTTCGCGCACATCAAATGAATTGTGAACTAGCTTTTCTTGGCAAAATCTAGAATCCTCAGTATGTCACATCTACAATGTTATCTCTACACATGATTCTAACTGTATACCTCTTCTCTATACTTCCTGTACCTCCTCTTTGGTACTTCAAAATGCAGTTTCGCCTATTTTTAATATACATACATAAGTATAATACCTGGTCCGCCAATAAAGTACTCTCTTTCAAACATGAGTAGGTACAATTTTATCCAAATTATAAGGTAATAAGTAATAATTAATAAGCTTTATGCGAGCATACACCAAAATATCTACTGAATTATTAGAAATCTCGCATTGTACTTGTTTGTAACGTCATCGGCCTATTTCTTCTTTCCGGATTATTGAATTTTTTTTATACCCTGCAAGACAACCGGAATTCCGTTCGAATTGCTTATTGGCAAATAAGTTCAGTCAGAATATTTTGGAGTAGTAGGTACATAACACCATTCCTAGCACCCAGAAACATTGGCATTCTCAAACAAAACGTGTGAAGGGCGTAATCACAATTGGAATCAATGATATACAATAGTGGTTGAGAAAGGTATGCCAAACAGCTCAGTCTTTCAAAACCGGATATCTTCACTACCCTAGCGTATCATCCTCAAATACATTGGTAACTTAATGCAAATTCGAGACCCGCGGGAGATATAACAAAAAACCTATACCGTCTAGACTTAGATATCAACGATATGGAAAAATAATTTTGTACTCCTTCAAGTAAAATTTGTTTTCTATCCGATAATACAAAAATATAAAAGTACTTTCAAGGAATTATAGCAAAACTGAAGTTTTAAAAAATCCCTAGCTAGTTTGCAAAGGTTTATTCTGGTTTGCTCATAAAAACAAACCTTTGGAAAATAAGTTAAGATAACTAAAACTATTTTAGCACCTTAAGTTACAAATCAGCTAGGAAGAAGACTAACCACATTCTAACAATATTTGATCCTGTCGCTTACAATCAAAGTTATTCCTTAATTACACACTCGCACACGCATGGTAGGTGTACAACAATAATGGCATACCTAGAGCCTTTGCCGCCCTTTCTAATGTCCATTTCCATTGACATTTTAATACCGATTTCCATTGATCACGTTTTCTAGCAGAAGTGTTACACTTTTCTTGTAGTGTTACACCAAAATTGTTCCATTGACCTGCACTGCTAGAAATGGTGTACGTCAAAATGCCTGTGGTGCTACACTCGATTACTCGGCGGTGTTACACCGGAATACGCACACACCTATCTGAAAAATGTCACAACTGAATGTCATTGAGCATCACATATAAATCTTCAACTACTGCTCTACCAAATTCATCTGTAATCACGCCAAAATCTTTTAAATTACAATTTTCATAATTTTTACGTTATTCGTGATATTATTGTTCCCAAAAAATTTCAAGCTGACAAATTACACGGATATGAGCTACGATTACATTCTCATCGCGTCAAAAGTTGTTCCATTGAACTTGTTTTTCATTGATTGACGTGCACTTTTCTTAAAATATCAATGGAAATCGACATAAGAAAAGTGCACGTCAATCAATGCAAAACGAGTTCAATGGAACAACTTTCAACGCGATAAGAATGTATTAGTAGCTCATATCCGTGTAATTTGATTGATTGAAATTTTCTGCGAAAAATAACATCACGAATAGCGTAAAAATTGTAATTTAAAAGATTTTGGGGTGATTGCGGTTGAATTTGGTGGTGTAATAGTTGAAGATTGATATGCTCCGCTCAACGACATTCAATTGTGATATTTCTCATTTAGATGTGTGTGTTTTTCGGTGTAACACCACACCGCCGATTTTTCGAGTGTAGCACCAGGGTCATTTGACGTACACTTTTTCTAGCAGTGCAGGTCAATGGAACGATTTTGGTGTAACAATGCAAGAAAAGTGTAACACTTCTGCCAGAAAACGTGATCAACGGAAATCGGTATAAGTCAATCAAAATCAGGAGTGGTTATTGATAATTACGGAATATACCAAACACTTCATTTCTGTTTTTCTAATTGATATGAAGATTTTAACAGTCACTAGTGGCACTATAAAACTTTGCACTAAATAAAGTTCAAAGATAAATAGTTTTGAAAAGAATTGATTCGGTATTTTTGTTAAATTTCACAAAAGAATTTTAAGTTGACCAAATCTGCTCACAAAACAAAAGCACATTTGACAATTAATCTATAGCTTTGACAATTTCTCCATCCAGCATCTCACTTACTCCTATGTATAGTGTCCTGCTCTTGACAAATTACGCTCATGTACACGAATTTTACACGATTCAACCATTCCTGTTTGCTATATATTCTAAGATCACTAGATTTCGCAAACTTAAATCAATCAACGAAGACAATTATACCCTAGATGAAATCTAAAAGGCAGGCCCGGCCCAAGGGCCAGGCGACCTAGGCGATAGTCAGGGGACCCCCGACGGAAGTAAAACTTCAAGTGTTGTGTTATTTCACTCACTTTGTATTTAAAAGAGAGAGTGAGAGATTCAAATATCCACGTAGTAAGTAGTATTATAAAATAATGTTTATTTAAAAAGAGTTAAGCTAAAACTAAAGTAAATTTCTTTTTTAAAGAATTGGAAATTATTTATTATTTGAAGGTACAAAAAAATTCTGCCGAAACATTTTCTGTAAATTTCTAAGAAGAAATGCTTCACTAGCGTCTACGCTCATAAAAATTATTAGCTGCCCCCCAAGCACCCACTGTCGAGCAAATGCACACAAATTCTGAAGAACATGTAGGGAAGGCCACAAATTTTTCTTAGAAATTTAATGGAATTTTTTTCCATAGAATTGTTATGCATTATTGGAAGACGATAACGTGTGCTCGAGCCATTAACAATTTATATGAGCGTAGACTCGTAGATGAGCATAAAAGGAGGAGAGTGAACGCCGCGAAGAGGGGGAAGGCCAGGTTTTTGTCACTCATTTTCCCTCTCGCGGCAGTTCACAGCCCAAAATAAGAAGTTTTACTTCAAAAATGTATATTACAAAAACTGATGTGCGAGTTAAATTAACAGCTACCAGTTTTTTTTAACTATTTGTTTGGTTTCAAGTTTGTAACTAATGTGTTGTTGCAGTTTGTTGTACTTAAATTTGTATTTCTATTCTGTTTTAAAAATATAAATATATAAGAGGTAAGATTAAGAGCATTTTTTAAAAATATCTTTGAAAATATAGTTATATAAATTTATGCAATAGCTAAGATGCCACCAAAAAAATTGAATGGGTATGAATATCGGAAACGAAAAATAAATAAGCAACAGCAAGCTGATAAGCACGATAAAATATTGAAATATTTTAAGTCCAGTAAATCAGTAGCCGATGATAATCAACATTTCGAGTCAACATTTTCAAGCTCAGAGGAAGATATAGATCAGAAGCTGAAACTTGTAATATTATCAATGAGGATAATTTAGTGTCTTCTCATAAAACTGAATTAATTGTTCCTTGTGATTCAAATCATTCTGTATTTGAAAATATTTTAAATTGTAATGATATTGGGCTTTGGCCACAAAATTTAAAAAATACGGAAATTGACCACATAATTGTAACTGGCTTAAATGGAAACGAAGAAAGGTGTAATCAACAACATATGTATCCAAGAGATGAATGTAATCGAAGTTTTTCCAATTCGCTTTTTTATCGCCAAATAAATAACGGTGAAAAATTCCTAAGAAACTGGTTGCACTATTCTGAATCCAAAATTTCTGTATTTTGTTTATTTTGCAAACTTTTTGATCCATCAGCTAGGTCAAATCTAGCAAAATCTGGTTTATCGGATTGGAAAAATATTCACGACAGCTTGAAAATGCACGAACGGTCAATTTCACATTTAAAATGTGAAAAAAACTGGATAGAAACTCGATTAAGATTAAAAGGCAATAAAACCATTGATAAGAATTTGCAGTCTTTGATAGCCCAAGAAAAATATAATTGGAAAAAGGTACTAGAAAGATTAATAAACATAACATTATTTTTGTCAAAAAGTAATTTAGCATTTCGGGGTTCTTGTGATAAGTTATTTGTTCCGCATAATGGACATTTTTTAGGCCTTGTCGAACTTCTAGGAAAATTTGATTTAACATTAAATAAGCATTTGCGTAAGGTGGTCTCACAAGAAATTCCTGATCAATATTGTGGAAAAACTATACAAAACGAATTAATAAGTACACTTGGTGATATGACAAGAAGTCATATTTTGGATTCTGTTCGCAAATCGAAATATTTTTCGATTATTTTAGACTGGACACCTGACATAAGCCATATCGAACAGCTCTCCATAACTTTAAGATTTTATGATGTTGAGGATATGGAGATAAAAGAGCATTTTGTATCCTTTAAACCAGTTTTTGATTCTACTGGAAAAGGATTATATAATATTATTTCAGAAAGTTTAGAAGAATTCAATTTGGAATTAGCAAATTGTAGAGGCCAAGGATATGATAACGGCGCTAATATGAAAGATAAAAATAAAGGAGTGCAAGCTGGGATTTTAAAAGAAAATCCGACAGCGTTTTTTATGCCTTGCGGTTGTCATTCAATTAACCTACTTATTGGTGATAGTGTTTCTTCTTCAATAATGTGCATACATTTTTTCGGATATGTTCAACGAATTTATACTTTGTTTGCTGCATCTGTTGGACGATGGAATATATTGAAAAAAAAAACATATTAAATCATTAAATCCTAAACCTTTAAGTGAAACGAGGTGGGAATGTGGAATCGAATGTAATAATGTTTGAAATCACGGAAATTAGAAATGCATTTAATGAGTTGGAGGACCAAATATGCTGCAGTTGTTTCAGAAGCTAGCTCTTTATCTGAAAAAATAGAAGATTTCGAGTTTTTGGTAACATTATCTGTCTGGTACGTACTTTTGTCAAAATTTAATATTGTAAGCAAATCTATGCAAAAAGCTACATTTGATATGAGTAACGCCATCGAGCTTCTTCGGAATTGTAAGGTTTTTCTAGAAAATTATAGGGAATCAGGTTTTTCTGATGCTTTAAAATCGGCCAAAGATCTCGCTGCGCTATTAAACGTGAACGCACAATTTAAAGTTGTAAGAATCAGAAGGCGAAAGAAACAATTTACTTAGAGTGTGACGATGAATTTCCAGATGTAACTGACCCAGTAAAATATTACAAAAATCACGTTTTTAATGTTATGCTGGATCAATCGTTGATATCTATATCAGAAAGGTTTCAGCAATTGAAAGATTTCGAAGATTCGTGGGGTTTTTTGTTCAACATTCACAATAATAAAAATCGTAATGAGTTGCTGAAGAGTTGCAATGATTTACATATGAAATTAACAAATGAGGCCAGCAGTGATATAAATGGGATCGAATTGTGCGAGGAAATCGAATCGTTGAAACAATTGGTACCAGATGAAGTGAAAGATCATTTAAAATGTTTGCATTATATCAATGAGAATAATTTGAAAAGTACAGTACCAAATCTGTGGGTGGCTTTATGGATTCTCGTAACAATTCCTATTAGTGTTGCGAGTGGTGAAAGAAGTTTTAGTAAATTAAAACTAATAAAAACGTATTTGCGATCTACTATGATGGAAGATAGGTTGAATAATTTGGCTATTGTATCAATTGAAAATAATGTTGTAGCAAACCTAAATTTGGAGGCAGCTATAGATAAATTTGCAGATATGAAAGCCAGGAAAAAATCATTCTTATAAACTGTTTTTGTTTTATATAAATCAATCGAAAAAAATTAAATGAAATTATAAATGGATTGTTTAATGTTAATCTTTTTTATTTTATCATAATTGTTCTACCTAATTTTTAAAATAGGGCGCTTTTTATTATTTTCGCCTGGGGCGTATAATTATTTCGAACCGGCGCTGACAAAAGGTATTGTCATTCTGTTTGTAACACCTAGAATAATGATGGTAGAGCAAAATGGTTTGGGGCCACGCATAATATAAACATAAACATAAACATTGCGTTGGGCACATCTTAGCGAGTTACATAGTAGATACAAACATATATTAGCAAAATTAACCACAAACAATTAAGAGCAAAGCATTGGAGGCTTAGAGCAACTATAGTAGCAAGGAGCAGCGTTAGAGCAGCAAAAGAAAAGTTATAATTCCATAGCAAATTAATAAGAATGAAAACAATAAAAACAATAGCAAGAACACAAAAATTGTAGTATGATTTGTAGCATGATTTGTAGTATGATTTTGCAATATGATATTACATATTGCCAGAAAATAGATATATAAAAATAGAAAGGCGACAAGTAACAGCGGGTCTTGGCGACTAACTAGTATATCTAGTATAGGCAACTAGTTAACACTGAGCACTTAAAGATAACTTAAGCTTAAACCACAGATAAACCCAGATGTCCAGACCTTATGGGGATCAGTGACGTTCAGTCAACAACTGAAATAGAAAACACATTGTTTCGAAAAAGAGCTTTCAAGCTTTTGCGAGAGATTCTATGCGAGAAACATGTCTCTTTGAGATTATTCCGGGGGCAACGCTTACGATACAGCGCCTCAATGGTTACATGTTTCTCCCTGCAACACTGTACCGTACGATCGATGTTTAAACTTGATCGTTTTTGAACTCTCTCACAGCCTTCCGTTTTTGCTTTCAATTTTATCTTTACATCTCTCTCGAAAAATGAGAGTTTGGTAGATGGCTTGTGAGAAAAAAGCTTTAAGCACATGTTTGCCGGTTAGACGTTGTCGGTTAGCCGCAATAATTGGTGTCAGTTTTAAGTACGGTGGATGGCTATCTGTATTTTTCTTATTTGTGCTTAAACTTAACTATGTACATTAAACAAAATGAATTACCAACTAGTGTAGGTAACCAAAGAACACATATGGTTGGACTAGAGATTAAACATAACATAAACATAGACATACTATCAAAAGGATTACCTTTTAGTGTAGGTAACCAAAGAACACTTATGGTTGAATTTAAGACTAAGCATAACTATATACATTACTATATACATCAAGCAAGATGAATAACTTGAGATTGGACATAACTATATCTGTGGTTTTTTCA
Organism: Dioctria linearis; assembly: GCA_963930735.1. NCBI lineage: Eukaryota > Metazoa > Arthropoda > Insecta > Diptera > Asilidae > Dioctria > Dioctria linearis. The sequence goes on along the minus strand of OZ005744.1, from coordinate 97,411,826 downwards.
AATAACTCGTTATCTGCAAAATTTACAATTTTAAACTAAATATACCATTACACTATTATTAACAAAAGAATAACCACTTAAGTACCCAAAAAACTTAAATTATTTTTTCAAGAAACAGCACAAGTAGACATGCTACCCAGAAGTTAAAAAAATTGATCAAATAGCAATGCAAGTGCCGATAAGTTATAATTTTAAAATTAAATTCCGACTTTTTTTAATTTTCATTGTTTTGTTTAATTTTTCTTCAATTTTTGTTTGTGTATGTATTAACAACAATAATAAAAGATGGCGTTTATCAATACCAGTATTAACAACATTCATTTTCATTCCCAGTCATTTTGCCTGATAAAATTTCATGGCTTTCGTGATTTTTCTTGGTTTTCAATAAACCGCATAAGTGAACTCCTGTAGCGATTACTGATTTCAAATAAATATTCATATTCAATTGAGTCGTTAATTCGCACACAGTATATCGAAAAAAGTGCTATAATTGAGAGCGAAAAACATTGTATGTGCAACTTTTTCGCTATATTTAACATTTTTTGAAAAATAGTATCAGTACTGTTAATAATATTTATTTCAAAACGTCCTGTGAGAAAAAGAAAAAAAATTCCGCAAATTGGTGATTTCCCAAAACTTTTTCTCACTTTTTTCGACTTTTCCGGCGCTTTCTCAAAACTAGCTTTTTGCAGATAACGAGTTATTTGAAAAAACCACAGATATATTATCTATCAAAATGAATACTGTCAATCAAAATGAACTATCATTTGGTGTAAGTAACCCAAGAACACCTATGGTTGAACTAGAGAATAAACATAAATATAAATATATTCTATCAGACTGTATGAATTACTAATCAGCGCAAGTAACAAAAGAACACCAATGGCCCAGCCCGAGACTAGACATGACCAAATACATTGTTATTTACATAAGGCAAATGACAAAATGACTTATCTGTTAATCTTTTACATTCTACGATGGTTCTCAATATGATTTGACATGACCGCGCGATTGTGAATACTAAAGCAAAAGAAATGCAACATGTATGCATGCAATGTGCAATCAAAGTACACTTATGATTGAACACAATTATACACTATATACAATATAACATACATAAAGCAAAGTGACCTATCTGTTAGGTTTTCACATTTTAAGCTGGTTCTCAATATGACTTGACATGACTGCGTGATTGTGAATATTGAGGGAACAACAACATGAAATATGCAACGAAAGAGCACCAATGGTTGAACATGAGATTAAACATAACTGTATACTATCAAACAAAATGAATTACCCTTTAGTGTGGGTAATCAAAGGACACTAATGGTTGAACTTGAGATTAAACATAACTATATACTGTATAACTGTATACTATCAAATAAAATGAATTACCCCTTACTGTAGGTAACCAAACAACACTAATGGTAGAACCCGAGATTAAACACAGCCATACACAGCAAGAGTCATTAATCTTCTGCTATGTTTTTACGTTTTACGTTAGTTTTCCCAATGATTTGATTTAAATGCGTGATTGTGAGTTTCAATGGAACAATAACACGAATTCCACTGAATGAGATATCGTCAAGAGAATCAGAAGTTGAGACGGTTTGTGAATTCTTATACAGATATGATTAAGTGAGTAGATATATTAAAATGTAGCAAGATTTATGTACGATTCCTGTTGCGGAAAGTGATTAGGAAACCCCCCTCAAGAACTCAAGAGCCTTATTTTTGAATGTGTTTAGTGTGGCACTACGCCTGACCTCATCAGGCAGCTGATTCCACAGAGTGGCCCCATGAAAGCACTTTTCCCATCATATTGCGAATTAACCCTGGGAAGGGCAATCCTGAACCTATTCCGCGAACTCCAGTTGAACCGACCACCTACATAACTGGGTAACAGGCTATGTTTAGCCTTGAAGATAAACATCAGAGTATTTAGAACATACAGGTTAGCCAGTGAACATGGGAGAAGCAACTCAATGAGTTGAGATGGAACATGTGATCTCCGCTTGATGCCGAAAACATATCTGGCACAGGCCTTGAATGCACGAACAAGTTTATCAACATTACCACAGGACATTGGAAACAAAACAACATCAGCATAGAAGAAATGTGGTAGGATTAGAGCTGAGAAGAGTCTTGTGCGAGTGACCTCATCAAAATGTTGGGATGCAGCATAGAGCGAACGTAAGCCGTAATATACTCTAGCGCAAATCTTGTTAATTTGAGGTTCCCATGTGAGACCAGGATCCATGAGAATACCAAGATTAGAGATCGCTCTAGCCGAAAGCTCAATACTATGTCCCAAAATGCACAAGTCAGGTAGTTCCGACACATTGGCTACATTTGAAGCACGTATTGAGTAGATAATTGCTTGGGTCTTGGATGGATTAAGGGACAGGCCACTATCAATAGACCATCTAGCAATCCTTGAAAGAGTTCTGTTAATGATAGTCACTGACGCACTGAGATGGTTCCTTGGAGCACCATGGTAAACCTGCAGATCATCCGCGTAGATATGGAATTTGACATCACCCAGAACAGATGTTACATCGTCTATGAAGAGAGTGAACAGGAGAGGAGCCAACACAGCCCCCTGTGGAACTCCAGTCACAATTGACCTCATCGAAGAGCAAGATCCAATGCAATTAACGATGAATCGTCTGTGACTCAAATAGCAACCAATTAAACTGCATGCGGACGCAGAAAACCCGAAACGAGCACTAAGCTTGTCAAGCAGCAACGAGTGCGGGACAGAATCAAAGGCCTTACTAAAATCCAGCAACACATGAATTACATTGTTACCACTATCACAAAGATCCCGAATGCCTGTAGCCACATCAAGAAGAGCAGTGCTAGTCGAGTGACACCTTCTAAAACCAGATTGAAATTTTGACAATAAATTATGCGTGCCGATATGAGACGTAATTTGTTCAGCGATGATGAACTCAAGTACCTTGGAAATGGTTGGCAGTACTGTAATGGGTCTCCAATCAGAAATATCGGAGGGAGAGTTAACTTTAGGAATAGGAGTGATCAGTCCGGCTTTCCAGTGATCAGGAAAGCTGGAAGAGGACAGCAGTCTATTAAACAAGTGTGTGAGAATTGGTAATATAAAGGGCAGTATTAATTTATAAAATTTTAAAGGGACATCATTGAAGCCAGTTACATTAGATTTCATACCACTGAACGCATTCACAATCTCCATCTCCGACACCCCAGAGAAGCTAAAAACATCATTCACCGCAAACATACCAGAGTTTTCAGAGAGCGAGCTAGGAGGATGCAGATTAGTAGAGGATCCATCGTTCGATGACACATGCAGAGCACTGACTGAGTTTTCACTCGTTTCACCAGACAGTAAAGCACTGGGGCAGAGATAATCCGCACATTCGTCTGGTTCAAAGTCAGGCTGAGCCGAAGCTTTGGAGCCGAAGCCAAGATCATTGACCTTTTTCCAGTTAATAACACTGCCCTCCCTAATACCCCTCTTTGTGTCCTCTCTCAACTTCGCCCTAATCAAATAGTCGGCCTGTCTGCGTAACAGACGGAATTTGTTTAGATTTGTGACTGTTTTATTCCTCTTCCATTCCCTATAAGCAGGATCCCGATACTAACACTTCAGTAGTATATCAGGATACTTGAAGATAGTGTCTTTGACTGTTCGAATTTTGACAGTTTTGAACGGAACCTGCCTATCAAAAATAGAATGCTGCGTGGCCGAGAAATGAAGAGCAGCCGCACAAGGGTCGGGATCGTTGAAGATGGGGGACCAATCAGCACTAGTGAGATCAGCTTGAAGGGCATCATTCTGAATTGCTGAAAGGTCTCTAAAGGCTCTCCAAAGATTCGGAGTTTGAGAACTGATGTCAAAGGAGGCAAACAGTAGTTCGTGGTCAGAAATGCCAGGACACTGACCGGAAAAAACCGGTAGAAAATTAGGAAATGAGATTAGTAGATCTAAAATTGTGGATGATGTGGACCCATGACGCGTGGAAAGACCATTTATGATTGTGAGACCCTTTTGCTGGAATCGAACCGAGAACGATTGGTTTTGTAAAATCCGAGGCGCTCTACCATGGCCACACACACACACGCACACAGGCGCACACACACACACACACACACACACACACACACACACACACACACACACACACACACACACACACACACACACACACACACACACACACACACACACACACACACACGCACACACAATCACACACACACATACACAAACACAGCCACACACAAACATATACACCCCCCCCCCCCCCCCACACACACACACACACACACGCACACAACGTCATACCAAAATGTTCTCTACCAGGCGATATTCCGTATTGCACCATGTTATTAAATTAGCAACAACAACAACTACCGTAGGTAGATATTTTGGCTTAGATAAGAAATTGCCTAATTTTTGATCTTCAGGTGCAATGCTTCTAATTTGATTCATTGCATAAACAATTCGAATAATGTAAACAAAATCGCAGTCGAATAATATAAACAAAATTCGCACAGACCCAAGTAAAGTAAACAAATTGAACGATTTATGGAAGATTCCCAATTTCTTTTGATGGAAAAAACTATGTTGTCTTAGATGAGTGGTGGAAGTTATAATTGAAAATTTCTTTTGCTGATAAAAAACCAGCAACAACTATAACGTAAGTTGTGGTCTGTATGTATCTTTTATAAACGGGAGTAATCATGATATTCGATATCTAAAAAGAGATCACGGCTGCTTGGGACGGTAAGAATGGAAATTAAAGTCATATCAGAAAATTTTGGGTGTAGGGATGTGCGTGTACTGAAAAGTCTTATCAGAAATCCTCTACGGGCTATCGTTTTTTTGATATTAGCGATCATACCTTTTCTGATGTAATTCATATTACTAATAATTCAAGTCTAGGCTACTTTTGTAAGCATGCTTTAGTGAATACCGTACTTTGAAACCATCTCGCTCTCTCAAAACATCTTTTTCTCTCTAGCACACATGTTTGAGGTGGACTTGATCATATACATGCCAGCTTGGAGCTTGGTTGTCTGCTTCATATACTATGAGTATATATAGTATGGTTGCTGGAATTATCAGGCTTGTTGTTCAACGGGACTATTAGCGGCGGGGTGAGGTCGCCTTACTGATCTAACTACTATTCATACCGAAATGTGGTGTTTTGATAATCCTAAGCGTACTTTCTTATCTTCCGAACCAAAATAAATTGTTTATACCTTTCTTAACAAAATTATTTAAAAAAAATTTATCTTAACCAAATGACTACGATTCCTCAATCAAGAACTCTCTGTTGAGTAATCATTATATATGGCGCTGTACCTTGGGCTGATGATATCGAATGTAGCTGCCTACAGATTCGGGCTCCGGCTGCAAATAGACACACATTCAGCTGGGAGTTAGTGGGCGTAATATGGTAAGGTTACATTTTAATCAAAACTATTTTATTATTTTGTTAAGTAAGGTATAGTGTAGCCTTTGGGAAGGTAAGGAACTAAGCTGTAAATTACTAGAAGACTATTTTCCTGTATGGATAGTAAGTAAGGCTCTATACCATATATAAATTCAATGTTTTGCAGTTTTCTATAAGTATCAATATGGAATATTTTAGAAAGCGGACTCTCAATGCACACAAACAGATTTCTGTTTCATGGGACGTATGTTCGGGGTTTTGGTATGAGGGATTGAATCGATGATGTTGTACAATGGATTGTAGGTATATGTTTATATTTGATTGGAGCAAAGTATTCTCACGCCTTCATGATCCAAAGCTTAAATATAACTGAAATTCTTAAAAAATGTTGAATCGATGACTAATGCCGCCGTAATATTGAGAAGGATTTAAGGGTTTAAGAAAAGAAGGTGGTAGTATGATATGTTGATTTGAGGAATATCTTAGATGAGTAGTGGTAGTTGTATGGGTGCAGTAAAAGCCTTATTAACAATTTCTTTTATGATCAGGTGTAATGGCATGGTCAATGTTGCCACTTGAAATCTTTCTAGAGTAGCTTTTTAACGTAGTCCGAAAGTGGTATGCGTAGCCACACCTTATAGAAAATGTAAAATCTTACCAATTTAACGCTTTGCAGGAAGTTATTGCTATGATATTAACATAGTATGATATATGGAAGTCGTATGGGTGAAGTAAAAACCTAATTTTTGGTGATCTAGTATAATGGAATGACCAGTGTTGCAATATGAAATCTTTCTAGAGTAACTTTTTCGCAAAGTGATCCTTTTCTGGTTAGGTGATGAGAGTTCGACATCAAAAATCTCATGTTATTTCTTATGGAAGTCAAAATTTACTTTTGCAATTATCTCGCTTTAACTCATCATCTGTCTCTCTCTAATACATATGCTTGAGGTGGATTTGGTCATATACTTGCTTGCTTGGAGCTTGGTATTATCAGTTGTTTATTTTATATGCTATGAGTATATATATATATATATATATATATATATATAAATATGTTGGCTTTAGGTTAAGAGTGGGTTAAATTAAAAGCTTTGATGATAGAAGATAGGGCTATGATATTAAGTAATGGAAGTTGTATGGGAGCAGTAAAAGAATAATTTTTGGTTGTCAGGTGTAATGACATGGCTTAACAGGTAATTTGATATTAACTTTTGCCAAGATCGTGGCGGTAGAGATTGGGTTAAGTTTGGTGGTCCTCGAAGTTTATTTTATGGGTGGTGGGTGTGCATAATATAGTAGGAAGCTTTAGTGAATACCATTCTTTTCAACCATGTGACTCTATCAAAACATCTGTGTCGCTGTAACATCAATCTGTGTTCATACTTGAGGTGGTTATGATAGCTTGAAATTATCTTATTGATATTGGTCAATGAGGAATTCCACAGGTTTTGTTTACAATTCGTTATATTTTTTCAGGTCTGGGATTAACAAATATTTTGAGAATAAATTAAGTTTGGTGATGCTTGAAGTTTCTTTTATGTGCGGCGGGTGCGCATAATCTAGTAGGAAGTTTTAGTGAATACCATACCTTTAAACCATCTCGCTCTAACACACAACATCTACCTCGCTCTAACATACATGCTTGAGGTACATATGATCGCTTATATGCCAGCTTGGAGCTGTGTGTTATCAGTTGTTTGATTTATATGCTATGGCTGCCTGGAATTATCATGCTTGTGTTGGGCTGGTCTGTATACTTGGTGGATGAGAGCTTTAGCGACAATATGCTATCGTTATTTTGAGAATAAATTAAGTTTGGTGATGCTTGAAGTTTCTTTTATGTGCGGCGGGTGCGCATAATCTAGTAGGAAGTTTTAGTGAATACCATACCTTTCAACCATCTCGCTCTAACACACAACATCTGCCTCGCTCTAACATACATGCTTGAGGTATATATGATCGCTTATATGCCAGCTTGGAGCTGTGTGTTATCAGTTGTTTGATTTATATGCTATGGCTGCCTGGAATTATCATGCTTGTGTTGGGCTGGTCTGTATACTTGGTGGATGAGAGCTTTAGCGACAATATGCTATCGTTTACTTGCCAGCTTGGAGCTTGTTGTTATCAGTTGTTTGCTTTATATGCTCTGGCTGTCAGGGGTCATCATGTGTTTAGCTGGGCTGGGTGAATATATATCTGAAAATAGATCACGTGAAACTGCTGCGATATTGGAGTACTTTCTTATCAGGTTGAGAGGGGGTTAAATTTAAAGCTTTGATGAAAGAATGCGATGTTCTAGATGGCAACAAAATGAAAGTTTATGAGAATTTGGTAACAGTATGTTCTATAAAAAAATCTTATAAGCAGAAGAAAATTGTATAAGAATCTGGTAAGAGTAAAAAATCTGGGTGTCTCTATTGAACCACAGGAGACTTGATTTTTCACAGGTTTCCCTGGTAATCATTCTTTTTAAAATTTCGAATGGGATCCTCAAATAAATGATAGTAGTGCAGAGTTATCCATTTGAGAACCTTTTTCACATAGCTCATCAGCTGCTTCATTACTCTAGATATCCATAAGTCCAGGAACCTAGAATAGGATGACCTTATACTGTATGGATATAGGCTATAGCTTTACCCAAAACGAATTGCATGAGAATTTGGTTAGTGGTTAGTGTCTTCTTAAATGTGAGACTATTGAGATGAATATTGAGGAGCTTATAAGAGAATATAATAACATTTTTCTCGATGAGCATAAGAAACAAATTCAAGAATGCTATAACTTTTTAAAATTATATAAAAATATTAAGAAAATCGAGTCAAAATGTTATGAGCAGCTTGTAGGCTGGGCTTGGGCAAGAGATGATGCAACGGATGGATCAGTATGAGTTTGTGGCCGAAAATATAAACAAATTTGATACAAGTGATTACCCAGAAGATAATCAATTCAATTTGCCGCTCATGAATAAAAAGATTCCTGGTCTAATGAAGGATTAGCTTAATGGGAAAATCATGAGCGAATTTGTTGGCTTGCGCTCGAAAATGTACAGTCTGCGTATAAATGATGGTAAAACTGTAAAGAAAGCAAAAGGAGTAAAGGCTAATGTAGTCCAGAGGCATATCAATTGCGAAGACTATGTCGAATGTTTGAATAACAAGCGAGTATTAACTGCTAATCAGAGCTCCATACGATCGCATAACCATAATGTCTACACGATCAACCAAAAGAAGATTGCATTGAGTCCATATGATAACAAGCGGTATATTATGAGTGGGACAACGGATACTCTACCATGGGGACATATTCTATGGTATTCTTTTTATTTAACTTCCCTACTAAGTCCAGAGCTCCCGAATAATATTTGCCCACGAAAGCGAGCTCCTAATCGGGAGGTTGAGCGTTTAACCCAGAACGCTAGGGCGGCTTGAGAAAAGACATTTACACGTGGGCTCGACCTTGACCCTGACATCACCTTTGAAACCGGAAGGGCGTCAGGTCTTTGGCCGTCATCCGGAAGTGTATCTTGGAGCTACAACCTTGATTCCCTATAATCAAGCACGTCACAGGGGTTTCCATATTGCTTTTCAAAATAGGTCTGATAACTGCTTAACAGCTTTTCGAACGGGTCAGATAACAGCTTAATAGCTTTTCGAACAGGTCAGATAACAGCTTATCGGCTTTTCGAACAGCTCTTATAACTGCTTAACAACTTTTCAACCAGCTCTGATAACAGCTTAACAGCTTTTTAAACAGGTCTGATAAGAGCTTAACAGCTTTTCAAACAGGTCTGATAACAGCTTAACAGCTTTTAAACAGGTCTGATAACAGCTTAACAGCTTTTTAATCAGGTCTGATAACATCTTAACAGCTTTTTAAACAGGTCTGATAACAGCTCAACAGCTTTTTAAACAGGTCTGATAACAGCTCAACAGCTTTTTAAACAGGTCTGATAACAGCTTAACAGCTTTTTAAACAGGTCTGATAACAGCTTAACAGCTTTTTAAACAGGTCTGATAACAGCTTAACAGCTTTTCGAACAGGTCTGATTGACAGACGTAATCCCTATCATCAGCCAAGTCGGAGTTCCCTGTGACGTGCTTGATTATAGGGAATTAAGGCTGTAGCCTCCAAGACACACTTCCGGATGACGGCCAAAGACCTGACGCCCTTCCGGTTTCAAAGGTGATGTTAGGGTCAAGGTCGAGCCCACGTGTAAATGTTTTTTCTCAAGCCGCCCTAGCATTCTGGGTAAAACGCTCAACCTCCCGATTAGGAGCTCGCTTTCGTGGGCAAATATTATTCGGGAGCTCTGGACTTAGTAGGGAAGTTGAATAAAAAGAATACCATAGAAAAGAGTAATGTCCCCATAGTAGAGTATCCGTTGTCCCACTCATAATATACCGCTTGTTATCATATGGACTCAATGCAATCTTCTTTTGGTTGATCGTGTAGACATTATGGTTATGCGATCGTATGGAGCTCTGATTAGCAGTTAATACTCGCTTGTTATTCAAACATTCGACATAGTCTTCGCAATTGATATGCCTCTGGACTACATTAACCTTTACTCCTTTTGCTTTCTTTACTGTTTTACCATCGTTTATACGCAGACTGTACATTTTCGAGCGCAAGCCAACAAATTCGCTCATGATTTTCCTATTCAGCTTATCCTTCATTAGACCAGGAATCTTTTTATTCATGAGCGGTAAATTGAATTGATTATCTTCTGGGTAATCACTTGTATCAAATTTGTTTATATTTTCGGCCACAAACTCATACTGATCCATCCGTTGCATCATCTCTTGCCCAAGCCCAGCTTACAAGGTGCTCATAACATTTTGACTCGACTTTCTTAATATTTTTATATAATTTTAAAAAGTTATAGCATTATTGAATTTGTTTCTTATGCTCATCGAGAAAAATGTTATTATATTCTCTTATAAGCTCCTCAATATTCATTCAACAGTCTCACATTTAAGAAGACACTAACCACTAACCAAATTCTCATGCAATTCGTTTTGGGTAAAGCTATAGCCTATATCCATACAGTATAAGGTCATCCTACTCTAGGTTCCTGGACATATGGATATCTAGAGTAATGAAGCAGCTGATGAGCTATGTGAAAAAGGTTCTCAAATGGATAACTCTGCACTACTATCATTTATTTGAGGATCCCATTCGAAATTTTAAAAGGAGTGATTACCAGGGAAACCTGTGAAAAATCAAGTCTCCTGTGGTTCAATAGAGACACCCAGATTTTTTACTCTTACCAAATTCTTATACAATTTTCTTCTGCTTATTAGATTCTTTTTATAGAACATATTGTTACCAAATTCTTATAAACTTTCATTTTGTTGCCATCTAGAACATCGCATTCTTTCATCAAAGCTTTAAATTTAACCCCCTCTCAACCTGATAAGAAAGTACTCCAATATCGCAGCAGTTTCACGTGATCTATTTTCAGATATATATTCACCCAGCCCAGCTAAACACATGATGACCCCTGACAGCCAGAGCATATAAAGAAAACAACTGATAACAACAAGCTCCAAGCTGGCAAGTCAACGATAGCATATTGTCGCTAAAGCTCTCATCCACCAAGTATACAGACCAGCCCAACACAAGCATGGTAATTCCAGGCAGCCATAGCATATAAATCAAACAACTGATAACACACAGCTCCAAGCTGGCATATAAGCGATCATATATACCTCAAGCATGTATGTTAGAGCGAGGCAGATGTTGTGTGTTAGAGCGAGATGGTTGAAAGGTATGGTATTCACTAAAACTTCCTACTAGATTATGCGCACCCGCCGCACATAAAAGAAACTTCAAGCATCACCAAACTTAATTTATTCTCAAAATATTTGTTAATCCCAGACCTGAAAAAATATAACGAATTGTAAACAAAACCTGTGGAATTCCTCATTGACCAATATCAATAAGATGATTTCAAGCTATCATAACCACCTCAAGTATGAACACAGATTAATGTTACAGCGACACAGATGTTTTGATAGAGTCACATGGTTGAAAAGAATGGTATTCACTAAAGCTTCCTACTATATTATGCACACCCACCACCCATAAAATAAACTTCGAGGACCACTAAACTTAACCCAATCTCTACCGCCACGATCTTGGCAAAAGTTAATATCAAATTACCTGTTAAGCCATGTCATTACACCTGACAACCAAAAATTATTCTTTTACTGCTCCCATACAACTTCCATTACTTAATATCATAGCCCTATCTTCTATCATCAAAGCTTTTAATTTAACCCACTCTTAACCTAAAGCCAACATATTTATATATATATATATATATATATATATATACTCATAGCATATAAAATAAACAACTGATAATACCAAGCTCCAAGCAAGCAAGTATATGACCAAATCCACCTCAAGCATATGTATTAGAGAGAGACAGATGATGAGTTAAAGCGAGATAATTGCAAAAGTAAATTTTGACTTCCATAAGAAATAACATGAGATTTTTGATGTCGAACTCTCATCGCCTAACCAGAACAGGTTCACTTTGCGAAAAAGTTACTCTAGAAAGATTTCATATTGCAACACTGGTCATTCCATTATACTAGATCACCAAAAATTAGGTTTTTACTTCACGCATACGACTTCCATATATCACACTATGTTAATATCATAGCAATAACTTCCTGCAAAGCTTTAAATTGGTAAGATTTTACATTTTCTATAAGGTGTGGCTACGCATACCACTTTCGGACTACGTTAAAAAGCTACTCTAGAAAGATTTCAAGTGGCAACATTGACCATGCCATTACACCTGATCATAAAAAAAATTGTTAATAAGGCTTTTACTGCACCCATACAACTACCACTACTCATCTAAGATATTCCTCAAATCAACATATCATACTACCACCTTCTTTTCTTAAACCCTTAAATCCTTCTCAATATTACGGCAGCATTAGTCATCGATTCAACATTTTTTAAGAATTTCAGTTATATTTAAGCTTTGGATCATGAAGGCGTGAGAATACTTTGCTCCAATCAAATATAAACATATACCTTCAATCCATTGTACAACATACATCGATTCAATCCCTCATACCAAAACCCCGAACATACGTCCAAGCCATGAAACAGAAATCTGTTTGTGTGCATTGAGAGTCCGCTTTCTAAAATATTCTATATTGATACTTATAGAAAACTGCCAAACATTGAATTTATATATGTATGGTATAGAGCCTGACTTACTATCCACACAGGAAAATAGTCTTCTAGTAATTTACAGCTTAGTTCCTTACCTTCCCAAAGGCTACACTATACCTTACTTAACAAAATAATAAAATAGTTTTGATTAAAATGTAACCTTACCATATTACGCCCACTAACTCCCAGCTGAATGTGTGTCTATTTGCAGCCGGAGCCCGAATCTGTAGGCAGCTACATTAGATATCATCAGCCCAAGGTACAGCCCCATATACAATGATTACTCAACAGAGAGTTCTTGATTGAGGAATCGTAGTCATTTGGTTAAGATAAATTTTTTTTAAATAATATTGTTAAGAAAGGTATAAACAATTTATTTTGGTTCGGAAGATAAGAAAGTACGCTTAGGATTATCAAAACACCACATTTCGGTATGAATAGTAGTTAGATCAGTAAGGCGACCTCACCCCGCCGCTAATAGTCCCGTTGAACAACAAGCCTGATAATTCCAGCAACCATACTATATATACTCATAGTATATGAAGCAGACAACCAAGCTCCAAGCTGGCATGTATATGATCAAGTCCACCTCAAACATGTGTGCTAGAGAGAAAAAGATGTTTTGAGAGAGCGAGATGGTTTCAAAGTACGGTATTCACTAAAGCATGCTTACAAAAGTAGCCTAGACTTGAATTATTAGTAATATGAATTACATCAGAAAAGGTATGATCGCTAATATCAAAAAAACGATAGCCCGTAGAGGATTTCTGATAAGACTTTTCAGTACACGCACATCCCTACACCCAAAATTTTCTGATATGACTTTAATTTCCATTCTTACCGTCCCAAGCAGCCGTGATCTCTTTTTAGATATCGAATATCATGATTACTCCCGTTTATAAAAGATACATACAGACCACAACTTACGTTATAGTTGTTGCTGGTTTTTTATCAGCAAAAGAAATTTTCAATTATAACTTCCACCACTCATCTAAGACAACATAGTTTTTTCCATCAAAAGAAATTGGGAATCTTCCATAAATCGTTCAATTTGTTTACTTTACTTGGGTCTGTGCGAATTTTGTTTACATTGTTCGACTGCCATTTTGTTTACATTATTCGAATTGTTTATGCAATGAATCAAATTAGAAGCATTGCACCTGAAGATCAAAAATTAGGCAATTTCTTATCTAAGCCAACATATCTACCTACGTTAGTTGTTGTTGTTGCTAATTTAATAACATGGTGCAATACGGAATATCGCCTGGTAGAAAACATGTTGGTATGACGTTGTGTGTGTGTGTGTGTGTGTGTGCGTGCGTGTTGTATGGGTGTGTATGTGTCCAGCCTCTCAAAAGTGTCCCGATGTCTCCGACCCCACAACTCTAAGCATATATAGCAAGTTTAAAGAACATTCAAACAACACCTCCATGGCCTGATGGTAGAGCGCCTCGGATTTTACAAAACCAATCGTTCTCGGTTCGATTCCAGCAAAAGCCAGCATTATTTTATTCAATATTTTATTTAATCAGCTAAGACAGAGCTTGATCAGCTGACGGGGGATCAGCCAACCAGATGACGCCATCCCCTGGTCAGCCAGACAGTAGGAAAGGAATTCCCCCAGGCAGGCCCTTTGACGTAAACCACTAGACGAAATCCCCAGTGGCCCAGAGCCCGGTCCGGACCACCAAAATAGTTGGAATTTTCCGGACACTTTTTGTATGGAAAAAGTGCGCCAGAATGAACATAGCGTAACTACTACTGATACTACTTGAAATATTCTGAGGATTTCGTGTTTTAGCCTTCTTTTTAGACGGAGTCTTCCTGACCGCAGCGCTAGCCAGCCTGGAGGAACGCCTAGTTTAATTGCTGAGCCAGTCAAAGGACCTGCAAGCCGGGTATGAAGACCAGGCATTCCTGGTCAGCCAAGCGGATTCCAAGTACCACTCGAAGAGCTAGGACTCAAATGTCTTCACATGAAGTTAATATAACTTTTTAAGACAGCTATCACACAGATCAGGCCAAAAAGTGGGATAACGGTTAAAGATTAGCATAGAGTTTTAGAATGTAAATACTGCTATAGAGTATGAATGAAGCTCACGAGATTCAATCAAACCAGCGTCGATTTATCAATGCATCAACATTACTAAGTATAAAACACTTATGTCGATTTCCATTGATATTTTAAGAAAAGTGCACGTCAATCAATGAAAAACAAGTTCAATGGAACAACTTTTGACGCGATGAGAATGTAATCGTAGCTCATATCCGTGTAATTTGTCAGCTTGAAATTTTTTGGGAACAATAATATCACGAATAACGTAAACATTATGAAAATTGTAATTTAAAAGATTTTGGCGTGATTACAGATGAATTTGGTAGAGCAGTAGTTGAAGATTTATATGTGATGCTCAATGACATTCAGTTGTGACATTTTTCAGATAGGTGTGTGCGTATTCCGGTGTAACACCGCCGATTAATCGAGTGTAGCACCACAGGCATTTTGACGTACACCATTTCTAGCAGTGCAGGTCAATGGAACAATTTTGGTGTAACACTACAAGAAAAGTGTAACACTTCTGCTAGAAAACGTGATCAATGGAAATCGGTATAAGTGATCATGAAGTTCGAGCCAGCAACCATTGAACCAACTGTGCATTAACGCTACTGAATATAAACTAAAAGTAAACAATTATAGCACTAAAGAATAATATATCTAACACTAAGGAATATTATGGCAGAAATATAGTAAGTAAATATATTACTAAATACTAAATATTCAAAGGACTAAAATCTAAGAATACAGTAAGTAAATATATTAATATTAAAAGTTATTTTGATTTTTGCTTTCACAATAACTCAAGAACGAGAGCTAAAATTCTGCAGGGAGGCTTATACCGATTTCCATTGATCACGTTTTCTAGCGGAAATGATACACTTTTCTTGTAGTGTTACACCAAAATTGTTCCATTGACCTGCACTGCTAGAAATGGTGTACGTCAAAATGCCTGTGGTGCTACACTCGATTAATCGGCGGTGTTACACCGGAATACGCACACATCTATCTGAGAAATGTCACAACTGAATGTCATTGAGCATCACATAGAAATCTTCAACTACTGCTCTACCAAATTCATCCGCAATCACGCCAAAATCTTTTAAATTACAATTTTCATAATTTTTACGTTCTTCGTGATATTATTGTTCCCAAAAAATTTCAATCTGACAAATTCCACGGATATGAGCTACTATTACATTCTCATCGCGTCAAAAGTTGTTCCATTGAACTTGTTTTTGATTGATTGACGTGCACTTTTCTTAAAATATCAATGGAAATCGACATAATGTTGTTAAAAACAAATAAAATTACATAAGTTCGAAAATCTGACAAAAGTGTTGGCCCTTTAAAGTATGGTTAGATTGGTATTTTCGACGAATGGTTAGCGTCGCGGCTTGGAAAAAATATGCTGTCGACATTTGAGGTTCGTCAAATTTATTTTTAGCTTTTTGTTATAAATTAAGGCAGAAACACAATACGATGCAGTGCAGTGCAGTGCAGTGCACTACACTGTAAAGCACATTGAAAGCAGCGCAGTGCTTTGACTATCATTTTTTGAAGATATCATATATAATTTTTTTGTACTGTGGATTCATTATTTTGAGAAAAACTCTACTCAATCAATATCAATTTAAAATTAATTAATCAATTTAAAATTGAACACTTTCTATATTCTGTACACGGTATTACATGAGCTCCAAATTTCAATGCAGTGCAGTGCACTGCACTGCATCGTATTGTGTTTCATCTTTAAGCCCAATTCAGAATCGGCGCAGCATGCAGCAAGGTTTGATATCATGGGATCATATGTCGCAATTCGTATTGGGCGCAGCATGCATCAACGCAACATGCATCATGATGCAAGAGTTTAGAAAATTTTAAAATTTGATGCATGCTGCAACAGTTCTGTCAATATACTGAGGTAAAAAATAAATTTATTTGAATTTGAATAAAATCTGAAAGTGACAGTACAGTAAAGTTTTGAATATTTTAGAAGTTTTCTATATAATAATATATATAATATTCTAATAAAAAGTGAAGAACAAATGTACCCCGAGTTAATTACATCGAAATGTGAAAAGATAGTTGTTGATAAATATTAGGTATTGACCTAATTAATGCAAGGAAATCATATACATATCTAATTAATTACAGAAACAAAAATATGTTTTTTTTTTATGTTTTATTATCTTAATATGATGTTGCTAAATAGATATATATATATTTCAGGTGAATTTATGCTCAACGAATGGAACGACAATACGGATAATATATAATATATATAGCTAAATATGTTTTCTCTTTTTATAGATCCACGATTAAAACTGCTAGGAGGCGAGGTACTCTGAAATATTAGATGAACTGTCGGGATATTATAGCAGTTATTCGACTGCTGATCACTTACCTCGAGTAGTTGTAGTTGGTGATCAGAGCATTGAATTCATTATGAGACTTTACTTTTGAATTATATATGTAAATATTTAATTAAAAATTTTACATGTAATTGTGTTAAGTGTATAAAACTGGAATAAATTAAAATTGCAGACAATATAAAATCTCGGTAAAGGTGATATGTTTACGTAAAAAAATGTCAACTATAAAATAGGTTAGCATTGCAAAGTTTCCTATACTGCTTGCTTGACAGACGCTTGCTGCGACGATTGTGAATTGGCTAGCAAAATCATTGTAGCATGCAGATTCTGAATTGGGCTTTAGTTCGCAACTTTTCATGAAATTATAGCAGCAGTAGGTCCAATCACCCAATTGCGATGAAAAGTAGAAATTCCCCTAATTTTTGCTTCGCGAATGTCGCGTGCAGTTGTAACACTTCCTGTAAAACAATCATACATTCGATATTAAGGGCCGTAAACACCAACCAGAATAATCCATATTCACGTGTAATACACAAACACCAACCAAGATTACTCGAGATTTAATCCATCGTCTTACACCGGTGTAATATCTTATCCCAGATTTTCCGAGAGTAAAATTTCTATATTCGAGGATTAATGCGAATAGGTGGCGGATGAGCAAAATTTGATTTTAAGTGACAATTACAGCAGACAACAAAGAATAGCACGTTTCCGTGGCAACGATATTTCGGTTAGATGCATTGATCTTAAATTCTTTCTCTACTAAAATTTTTTTTTAAATATTATGTAAAAAAGAAAATTGAAAATTAAATTAATTTTGTTCATTATATTCCTTATTCAACATTTCTTATTTTAAAACATAATACTCTTTTATTTCGACATACCGAAAATATCCGAAAGTAATGCCACATAAGTTTTACACGAGTTGATGTTTACGACCAAAGCAAGCAGGATTATTCTCGGATAGGAATAATCTTTACACAGGAAATAGGATTATCCTCGTTGGTGTTTGCGTCCCTAAGAGTACGTTTCAACCACTGACATATATATAAATGG
Source organism: Dioctria linearis (assembly GCA_963930735.1). Taxonomy (NCBI): domain Eukaryota; kingdom Metazoa; phylum Arthropoda; class Insecta; order Diptera; family Asilidae; genus Dioctria; species Dioctria linearis. Next base: position 97,393,695 of record OZ005744.1, on the reverse strand, counting down.
ACTGCTCGTTGAACAAAAAATGCACGAAAGCAAATGGCACCACTTTCATATTCCTGCCTCTTTCCGTGAGAGCATACTTTCCAACTGAACTGTAACGATTGGGAACGAGAAATTGCTTGTAAAAATCCTTGTAAAAAACACTTCCTTCGACTCATAATTAAAATTTAATAATAAAAATAGTCCCAAATACTTTTGTGGTAAATTCGGTAAATCCCACGGACATGTATATACATAAGTAAATTCCTAAATAATGTAAATATAGCACCAGTTTACGAAAGTTGGTAGCATTGACAGTGAGAGCATACTTTCTGAAATCAAAACTGGTGCCACATGAAGCAGGTGATATGTCAGTCCGTTAGAATATAGAGCAAACAAGAATGGTGATAAGCCAGATTTTGCGTAATGAATTTCTGGTTGGGTTGGTAGTCCATTTTTACTTATTAATTTGCAAAAAGTAAACAAAGGTTTTGAGCGGAGCATTTGTGTTAAAAAATGATCTTTTTCGACTTTATTTTGAAATAATTCTTTGCTTCAATCCTGCACCCAACTTTGACAAATCTTCCGCCCAGCATCTCACTTACTCCTATGTATAATCTCCTCCGCTTGACAAATTACACTCATGTCACGAATTTTACACGATTTAACCGTTCCTGTTTGCTCTATATTCTAAGGTCAGTCAATATATATGTCGTAGACATTTGACGTAACTAAGCATTTCACGAAAAGGCTAGACACTTCATGGAGATTAGGCAAATAGTGTAAGGTCGCTGTCATATTGGCGAGCGGTGAGCGGTGAGTGATGAGCTGTGAGAGGTAAAACGCCGCTTAGCCAGGCCATCGCTACGAAAACTTTCACATTGAAGAGCGGTGAGCGGTGAGCGTTGAGCTTTGTCGCCGAGCGGTCAGCGATGGCTGTGAGCGTTGCCCATTAGTTGTGTTGTAATTTATATAACAAAAGTTTTTCCTCTGGACTTATTGGCCTTTAGAAGTCTATTTTTTTTCTGCAGGCGAGTTCTAAGTTTTATTAAAATTTAATCGAAATTTTTAATTGGCATTCGTAGAAATTCAAAAAATTGCTCAGAATTTCTAGGAAGATCTTCATATAATATGTTATTTTCAAGACTCCAACCGGTTTTTAATTATTTTAAAATTGCTAGTCTTTTCCGTTTTTTTGTTAAAATCAATCTCTTTAACCGTAAATTATCGAGTAATACCATTTTTCTCATAAGCCTTGACATCATTATGCAGTAAAAGTTACGATGCAACTAATATCATAAAGTAATAAAGGCTAAAGAGATGACAAGATTAACTTCGCTTCGCGAACCAATATTTGAAAGCTCAATCTGAAAGTTTGGATGCAATTGTCAAAGCTTTTCCTGCAGAGCTCGCATCTTCTGTATTGAATTTTGAGCCCACTGTACCAGCAGGCATCACATCAAGTCAAGGCATGATGTTCTGAATGGAGTAAATGCAACACTACCAAATTTTGCCATGGTAGATATTGATACGAATATGAATGTGTTGCTTTTGGAAGGTCTTTTGATACAAAATATTATTGCTTCAGGCGACGACAATGTTCACGCGGAAGAAAAATTTTGCGATGATATACAACTCATTTGAGGGTATAGCTGCGTTTTTTTTATACTGTACTGGTTCATTGGGAATTTAAATTAATTTCATTCTATTAAACGTCTGTAGATAGCCATGATTTTTTATGAGAGCAAATTATCAAATTGCATTTCAATTTTCACAAAATTCCAAAATGGATCTAACTATTTGGATCTAATTCTAAAGTTTTAATTCTTCAAAAGCTGGCAATTGTACTGAGATTGGAGTTAACGAAAAAGGTATAATTTGCGATCAAGGCTCTAATAATCGAGGTTGCCTAAAAAGTTTTGGAGTTATCTCAGAAAAGCCATATTTTTTTACAATTCTAAAAAAATATATGCTATACATGAAGTTCCTCATCTTGTTGAATCAGTTCGGAATACTTTGATTAAATCAGAAATAAAATGTCAAGATGGGGTCTTTAGCTGGTAAGCTTTGGAAGAACTATACAATATGGAGAAACATCAGCCAGTAAAAATGTGCCCAAAGTTATCTGACAAGCATGTGCATCCAAACACTTGGAAAAAATGAAAGTTCATACAGTACAGACTTTAGGGAAATTTAGCAATGAAACCAAATGTAAAGCCATATCAACTGCCGATTTTTTTGAAAAAGTCAAAAATGCTTTCGATTGTCTTAATAGTAAGTCACCGTCTAGTAAAAATATATATACATATATACATATGTGGAATTAGAAAAGACGGAGTCATTAGACAATATATCGAAGGCATTATTACATTTATAAGAACTTTTTCTTCTTCTAGGCAAATATATTGTTTTGATGGTTTATTCAATCAATTAGAGGTATACTTTCTTTATGAAGGGATCTCCTTGAACAGTTTCCAGAAAAAGACATATAAATTCATATAAATTCAACCAAGATGTTACAAAAAAATTATTTTATACGATAAGATATAAGGGTGGAAATAATCGAAATCCCTCCGTTTATGAATTTAATCAAATAATAAGTAGCCTTTTGTCCAGCAAAATTTTGGCACTCAGATCAAAAAGCAGCAATTATGAAAATGATATAATGAGAAATTTATATTTGAAAATTCAACTTTTCAAAATGCTGAAAGTCAGGTAATGCATGCGGATTTTTCCCATACTTCACCTGTTTCCAATATAGACAGTAATAGCTTAGAAATTGATTTTCTCGAAAGTTATAATTTTGCTATTATCTATGATGATGATAAGCCCGTTGAGGACTCTTCATTGCAATATTTTCTGGGGTATATTCTTTTTAAAATATTACCGAAGATCGACTGCAAATTTTGCGAAGATTGCATGAAAAAGGCAGGGGAATATATATGTCTTGAAGATCAATCTGAGCACTTTTTGTTTTACAAAAAATTTTCTAAAAATTCGGATTTCGGTAAACTTAAGGCGCCTACAGAAAAATTTGTCCAGCTAATGAAAATTATTTTAAATATTTTTGTACAAATTATTTCCATCAGTCCAAATATGAAATCGATAAAAGAATTCATAAAGAACACATGCATTGAGAAAACAAGGCAAATCAGCAAATTTGCAGAAAATAATCTGTGTTGTGAACATCGTTTAAAAATACTCGATTATTTTATTGATATTTTAATAAAAAATCACTGCATATGAGAAACCCAGAGACTCTTTAAACAGAAAAACAAAACAATTAATAAACTAAAAATAATAAAAGCATATAATTTGATTTGCAAAAATAACAGTTACACTTTTTCTTTTAACCCATTTTCGAGTAGAAAAAATGTTTCTAAATGGTTGCTTGCATTGTATGAGGAATGTACATAAATTAAAAATTTCATGTATCATTTCTGGACGATATTCATCGTAAAGTTTTTCAACATATAAAAACAGGAAGTTTGCCCTATATTTCTCTTTTTAAAGATAATCGATATTGAAAATATTAAGGTTTGTCACAGGGAATCCGAAAAGAATAGTCAATTTTATTCAAGAATTTTAAATTATGATTTTCGAAATCGAAATTTCTTTAATGCCAGAAGATGTAAAATTAAATGTACATACGGCTCCAATAAGAAATGTAGAGAATATGGTAAATACTGTACATTGATATATTGAAATTACAACCGAAAACTAATTTAGTTAAAAAAGCCAAGAAAAGGGTATAATTGGCCTAAAACAAATTCTTTCGATGCCATATAGTTTGAACATATAGGCAGATCGCTAATTCTAGAACGGTTTGTCGGACAGTAAAAATCGTTATAACAAATTTCATAGCGTTTTATATTCTGAAAACTTTTCCAGTACATCAAAAAGCCCTCAGCTGACTGCTTTCTCAATAAGTATATGCAAAATGATGTAATTTGAAACAAACCATGAATGTGTTCTCAAGTTACTGTGGTGACGGACGGACGTCAGACGGATATGCAAAAATCTAAATAATTAATAATACATATGCGTGGGTGTCCAATCCATTTGGCTGTACCAGCTTTATTTCTACGCGTTACAAACGGAATGACAAGTTTAGCATACCCTATGAGACTTTATCTAAGGTATAAAAATGATGAGTTTATAAAATTAAAAAATTTGTTAAAATATTTTTGGAACGTAAATCGATGGGGATTTAAAAAATATGATTCTATTCAAATTTTCAGCTTTATCAATCAAAAATAGCAAGCTAAAAAGCATAATAAATTGATTTCTAGGTAGCCCTCACTCCACTCATAATACCGACAATATAATATCACACGATTTCAATATGAAGTACATCTACGTATGGGAAAGAATAATTGATGAATTTGTAAAAATGTTGTTTATATTTTCGAAAATGTTCCCATTTCGAGCTGTTAGAATTATTCATCAACTATTTCATTACATTTACGTCTGTAAGATAAAAACACTGTATACAACAGTGAAAAAAACATCGCCGTTTAAGAAATTTGCTTGCATATAATATACAGTACTATTACGACTACAACGCTGCATTCTTTTTTCCTGATCCCTATAAAAGGAGACGCATGGATTTATAAATGAATAAACACCATCAAATTGCCAGCTTTTGAAGAATTAAAACTTTAGAATTAGATCCGAATATTTAGATCTATTTTGGCATTTTGTGAAAATTGAAATGAAATTTGATAATTTGCTATCATAAAAAAATCATGGCTATCTACAGACGTTTAATAGAATGAAATTAATTTAAATTTCCAATGAACCAGTACAGTATAAAAAAAACGCAGCTATACCCTCAAATGAGTTGTATATCATCGCAAAATTTTTCTTCCGCCTGAACAAAACCCTCGAGAATACTTCCCAAGCCATGAAACAGAAATCTACATGTGTGCTTCGGAGTCCGTTTTCTAAAATGTTCTATATTGATACTTATGGAAAAGTTCCAAACATTGGCTTTAGATATGTCATAGAACCTCAACTACTATCCATACAGGAAAATAGTCTTCCAGTAATTTAAAGCTTGGTTCCGTACCTTCCCAAAGGCTGCATTTCCAATATAACTTAACAAAATAATAACATTGTTTTGATTACAAAGTAACCTTACCATTCTACGCTCAATACCTCTCAGCTGAGTAATAATTGCATGAGTGTATGTGCAGCCGAAGTCCGAATCTGTAGGCAGCTACATTCGATATCATCAGCCCACGGCATGCCATGACGGCATGCCATGACGGCACAGCGACATTACAATGATTACTCAGCTGAGAATTTTTGTTTGAGGAATCGTTGTCATTTGGTAAGATAATTTTTTTTAAATAATTTTGTTAGGAAAGGTATGAAAATGTTATTACGTTCGGAAGATAAGAAAGCAATCTTAAGATTAACAGAACGCCATTTTTTTGTATGAATAGTAGTTTAGGGCGGAGAAGCTATTCAAATCAAACTTTTGTCACTTTTACATAAGAACACTGCAAATATTTTAGAATGTAAGGACTACGTTGGGCCTCGCATGTGGTAGGGAGGTAGTCTGTTTCATGGCTTGTAAATTATTCTCGAGGGTTTTGGCCTGAAGCAATAATATTTTGTATCAAAAGACCTTCCAAAAGCAACACATTCATATGCGTATTAATATCTACCGTAGCAAAATTTGGTAGTGTTGCATTTACTCCATTCAGAACATCATGCCTTGACTTGATGTGATGCCTGCTGGTACAGTGGGCTCAAAATTCAATACAGAAGATGCGAGCTCTGCAGGAAAAGCTTTGACAATTGCATCCAAACTTTCAGATTGAGCTTTCAAATATTGGTTCGCGAAGCGAAGTTAATCTTGTCATCTCTTTAGCCTTTATTACTTTATGCTAATATCTAAAGCGGATCAATGTGAAAGCTTTGCCGCGTATCGCGCACCGCTCAACGCTCACAGCTCATCGTTCACCGCTCACCGCTCGCCAATCTGTGGGCGGCCTAACGGTTTTGACTTAGCCACTTTTTACATTATGGGCCGTATTCACCAAGCCATTTAATTGAAATTTAATTTAATTTCTGTTTTAATACTTCCGTTAGAGAGGGTTAGGGCTCACTTAATTTAAAATTAAAGTTATATGTGCGTTATTATAACATAAAATAACCCAAATTAAATTTTAATTTAATTTTTAGTGTGCCCTAACCCTCTCTTACAGAAGTACTAAAACAGAAATTAAATTAAATTTCAATTAAATGGCTTGGTGAATACGGCCCTATGTGTCTGAAATTTTTAGTCACTTCATCAAATGCTAAAAGCCTTTACGCCGATAGTGTAATACCACCCGATATAACCAAATACTCGGAGAGGGAGATGGGTGGTGAAAGGGAGGTAGAACCCAGGCCTGCGACACACACACCCACATATACACATATATATGTCGTAGACATTTGACGTAACTCAGCATTTCACGCAAAGTGTAGGCACTTCATGGAGAGTAGGCAAATAATGTAATGGTTTTGACTTAGCCCGTTTTTACATTGAGTGCTTTTCTTTATTCATTCCGAATATTCAAAACGCACCAAAAGTGTTTATTTATCCATTCGGAATATTCCGTTTATTCCATTCTGTGTTTCCTTATTCGCAGTGGTGTATTCTGAACGTATTCTTTTTAAACTACCTCCATAGTTGGAATAAATGGAATACAATTTGACAAATGTCAAATGGCAAACATCACTCCAAGAAAATGGAAGCCAGCAACAGCAGACACACGAAAAATTGATTTAATTTTGTAATTAAAACAGGATATTTTATTTTCTGAACCTGAAAATTGTATATGATGGTCTCCACGTGATAATACATTTTGCGTTGTGCACAACTGTTAAATTTTTATTCTTTTCTGTTTACTTAATAATTTCTGTTCCGAATATTCTTGTACCACGTGATCAGTATTCTGTTCCTGCTATTCCTTCCACAGAAAAAATAAAGAAAAGCACTCATTAGTCTGAAATTTTTAGTCACTTCATGAAATGCTGACAGTGTTTACGCCGATACCGTAATACCACCCTATATAACCAAATACTAGTAGTGGGAGATGGGTGGTGGAGGGGGAGGTCGCACCCAGGGCTGCGACACCCACACCCACACAACACACATACACACACCCACATACACACACATATTCACAGATACACACACATACACGCGCCGCGCGTGAATGTGTGCATATGTGTGTGTATGTGGGAAAATTTATCATCGACATCGGCGAGTAAATAAACCCCTCACGTAAGTTCAAAAGAATATCTATCCCTGCTAATAGCATATTTTCAATTGGTAAAAATATTCTCCTCATTAGCACGAGAAAATCCGGAGAGAAAAAGCATCGAAAATCCCGCAGCAGCAAAGTCGCCGCTTCCACGCTGCGAATAACTACATATATTGGCGATGATATAAAGATTGTGCAAGATTTTAAGGTGCAAATTATTTTGAAGCCAGTTCCTCGAGGTTATTTAAGTGGAAGTGAAACACAGCAAAACAATAATTTCCTTTTGCATAATCAAATGCAAAATCTTAAAAATCACCACCATCACGATCTGCATAATAATCAGCTACCGAATCATCTACTTAAAAATTCAATAAATTCACAAACAACAATATTAAATAAAGGACCAATTTTCGAAGCAGCAACGGGTGGCGGTGGTGCATTAGTTGCACCAAAAATTTTATCCGAAAATAATAAGAAAAGTCAAAATCATCAATATCAGGAACTCCAGCATGACTAAAAAAAGCGATAATAGTAAACGGAATCACTGCACCAGTTTCTGTTCAATAGAAATGATATGGTCAGTCTTGTGGGAATATTTGTGACTTAAATTTCTATTTCTATGAAGAGTCATTACGCCTCTGATTTTTCATCGAACATCAGCCTTCAGTGACATAGAAATGGTCCGAGCGAACTTCTTCAACTAAAATTAAGCTATAAAGACTGCATGATTTAGATATGAGTTTGACCAGCAGGTATCACGAGTGTGAGGTTCCCTTTTGGAAAAATAATACAATACGGCAATTAAACATTTTAATCATAATCGTTTCAATAGTGTTATGACTGGACAATCACGGAGGCGCCTCTGCGATGGACTACCAACAACATCAACCAAATGTAATTGCATTGCATAGATTTTTATTACGTGGTAATGGTTCTTATCAGTCATGTCTAAAAATGAATTCAAAACAAAAGACAATTATTTAATTAGGAAACAGGAGATTTGTCATACCCTTAATTAGGAACCAGAAATATGGATAGGAAACAAAAACTTTATTATAGATAATATACATTTGCATAATCATATATATAGCAAACGTGCGTGCAATGACAATTTATGTTTAATGAATCATTTTGAAACAAATATATCTATTTATATTGATTGATGATCCGCCAGATTAGTCAGAAGGGATCTAAGTAATATAGTATTTTGGTGAATCCCTTTCTCGTTAAATATATAAAATGTTAGCAAGGTAATTTGGTTTTTGTTGGATTCCCTTCTCGATGTACACAATATTTTAATTTAAATATTTATTCGACCGAATGTAGAGAAATAATTTAATATTTGTTGAATTTACTTTATATCTTTATTCGACCGAGTGTCGCGAAGCAATTTAGTATTTTGTTGGAATTATCTAATAGAAATTATCATAAAGATAATATCTTAAAAATGAAGTGCTGAACGCTTTTATTTCTTCCTTTTACTTTCCTGGAGCCGTCTCACATGAAGGTCGTCTAGGTCCACTACGCTCTCTCTTTTCAGGTCTAAAAGAGATACTGTTCAATATCGCCCGCAGTATCGTAGGGTGGTTGGGGCAACGGCGATGGAAGGCAGAACATCTGCGCCTTCCCACGGGATGTAGGTAAGTGATGTAAGGTCCGTTCAGGACCGAATGCGTGCCGGCGTTTTTTTTTTGTATGTGGCAGGCGGTAGCGGCAGGTTTTCGTGGAACCTGCCCACACTCTCCGCCAATAGCCGAAGCGAGCTAGCGTGCCGCCCTGCAGTCAACGCTGTCTGCCGAGTGATCTGTCAGCTCATGCTGGCAGTCGGGACTTTACGTCCAAGCCAAATCACTCAACATAGTTCCATAACAGCATGTCAGTGGGATTTACCGAATTTATCACAAAAGTATTTGGGACTATTTTTATTGTTAAATTTTAATTATGAGTCGAAGGAAGTATTTTTACAAGGCTGTTTTGGTTGGAAATACCGTTGAACCTCAAGCAATTCCGCGTTCTCAAACAGTTCAGTGGGAAAGTATGCTCTCACGGAAAGAGACAGGAAGGAATATGAAAGTGGTACCATTTGCATTGATACATTTTTAGTTCAAGGAGCAGTCCATTTATATTCATATCAGTATGCTAAATATGTGCTCACAAACTTTCTCATTTGTAAATAAATTAGTCTGCTTTTGTCATTATAATTTAAAAAAAAACTTGCATACATACATAATGCATGTTGTGTATGAATAGCAAAACGAGCGAAATTATTTTTTAGAAAATTGCCCAAATATTTCCCATGTGCGAAAAATTATCAACTGATTTGAAACGTAGTCTAATACCCTAGGTAGACGGGCAAAATCAATGATCATTCGTTCGTAATTGAATTTTTCGAAAATCGATTTAACATTGAATTTTAATTTTAATTATTAAAAATGTACTGTCAATTACATACAAAAATTGACAGGACTTTCGTTTTAATCAACAAAACCTTGGGTAAATGGATTTTTGAAAAATTCAATTAGGAATGAATGACCATTGATTTTGTCCGTCTGCCTAGGGTATAAATGTCAACGTGCCAGTTCCAAATTTACCGCGCAATTATCGTAATTATTATTTTTTTTAAATAATTCAGACAGAAACATAAAAACTGCCGCCCCAAAATATGTGCAGCCCGGCGGGGATCGCCCTCACCGTTCCACCCTGACAGCAATCCAAGTATGTTACACACAAAAACAATTTATTTGTTGGAAAAGTGCAAATGGGTGTTTTATCCAACACAAATCCGGCTACTTTGTACGAAATATTTCAGCTGTCAACTCAATTCAGAATTCAGATGCTGTCCATGGAAGCAGGATAGAGTTAATTCAGCCGGCAAAATTTAATGCTAGCTCAACTCTAACTCAATCCTGGCTCATGGAAACATAGTACATAAATGAAAAGGGGCTAAATTACGTCATATGCGTAAAATACACCTTTCTCTGCTATATATCGAGTACTGTACCTACAGGCTTCTGCAAAGCGAACGAAATATGTATACAAGTACTATCACGTAAAAAGCAGGATCTTAAAATTAATCAAAATTATTTTATTTTTGTTTATTAGTGCATGTCTGTAAAAATCGATTTGTGAGCCTTTACCTGTTTTAGTAAGGAATAAAGGATTTTCTTCTTTGGGCTGCACCTCGTCTACGTCCTTTATTAAAGTCGTGTCAACAGCTGGTTTATATCAAGTACACTAAATGATACTAAGTATTTACTTAAGCACTTTTCTTTTTAAATATGTTCGCATATCGTTGTTCGTTTTCAATTAACTTTCTTGTTCTACTCGAGAGTAGTGAAAAACTATTAATAATGTCTAAAAACACTTGTTGTAATTATTATTTAGTCACAAAACACACTTCATGATAATATTCGAAGAACAAATTATAGTCAGCAGAATAATTTACGTCAATTAAAAAACACCCCAATCGTCCTGAGAGAGAGCTGCATACTCTTCTGTTATTGGAAAGGTCATACATATCATAGAAAGCCAATATTTTTCTTTCATTAAAAACTGTAGCCATGCGCGTAGCTTTGCTAGTAGAAACTCATCATAGGCGTGCGAAAAAAGGACAAATAAGAATATTGTGTAGCTGTTTAGTAGTGACTAATTGAAAGATATCGAATACATACCTGAAACTAATAAAATGAAAGTAAGGACTGTTTCAGAAAAAACCCGAACTCATCAAGAAAACCCTTTTTTGTTTGTAATCAAATAATTCTAATTAAAATATTACTTAATCATCTCCATTATACATAGTCGACATGATATAATTACTACGTGCTATAAAATTGGTGAACTTTTCGCTTTACGTTCTCACAGTTTCTTACAATTAGGGTTTCCAATTATCCGACATTAATGACTATCTGGATATCCGGATAACAAAAAACAAAATAAATAAATAGCTTGAATCCAATGGTGTTTTATAATTTTTTTATTCAAATATGTTAATTATGTATATTAATAATTAATAAGTAGTAAAAAAACATTATATGTACATATAAATTTATTTTGTTATTAAAAAAGAATATTTTAAAAAGTTATTGCATTGAAAATTTCAAAATTGTAATCATCCACAGAAGAAAATATCACTTCCAGTTATCCCTGCAGACTGTCAATGTAATTGTAGCACCTTTTGAATTATAATCAAAATATTTATGGAATGTGGTATATTCATAAGCATTTTATCTCGACGTTCATCCATTCGTTTTTCATTCTGTTTCGATAAATTTTAACCTAAGTTCGTTCTATACTCGTCTAAACTTTCAAATAGAAATATATAAGCACATTCAGCGGGCAAAATGTCGCTGAATTTTTATTTAATTCCTTTGCTGCAGTCATCTAACAATTCTTTTAAACTTGATTGCCCTTAAATGGTTAAAAATTAAATGTCGCATCGTTGACTGCTGGCTTACTCGTTGGTTACGTCAAATATCGAGCCATCGTCGATTTTATATAGATAATCACGTCATATATGGATAACGCTATACGGGTAACAGAAAACTCCTACACCGGAATCTGGAGACATCTATTTACTCCATAATCAATGTATATACTACCTTTTTGGGTGATTAACTCAATCTTTTATTTATAAATATATTTAATTTTTAACCACACTGTTATCATGTAATTTCAGTGCTTAGTAGGTTTTGTTATACCCTAGATGAAATATATTGGGTATACTAAGTTTGTCCTTCCGTTTGTAACGCATAGAAAGAATTATGGTAGAGCAAAATGGAATGAACACCCATGTATAATATTAAGAGTTATTTTGATTTTTGCATGTCCGTCTGTCTATCTATCTGTGTGTCCGCACGATAACTCGAGAACACATGTACTTAGAAAACTGAAATTTTGCACATGAGCTTCCTTTAAAAAAAAAAATAATAAATTCAAGTTCGAAAATGGGACAAGCCATACAAAACTTTCGTTTTTCACTACATATTTGGACATTGCTTTAGAGAGCATCAGCGTAAAAAAGTCAAAATAATTTCATAAATGAGCTAAATTGGGCCATATAAAAATTTTGATCTTTTACGTAAATATTCTGTGAAAACAATCAGTCCTAGACGTTTTTTATGTACTCAAAGGATCTTCAGAATATGAAATGCTATGAAACTATTTATAATAATTTTTACTGTCCGACGAACCGTTCTAGAAATATATGCGAAAAACCACTTAGAAAATCAAACTTACACAGATGGGTGACCATACGAAATTAAATAGACCCAGCTTAGAGGTCAGTCTTAGTATGCTGTCTCTGCCGCACGAAATCTGTAGGTTGGGTGATGCTTCATTCCTGCCCCCAACCATCATATTACCGAGAAGTTTTCGTGGGGCAGTGGCAGCTTATTGACCCGTCTAAGCCGGGTCATAAGGGCATTCATCTAGGGTATCATAAGAATTACTCTTGGACCAATTCTAGCTTTCTTACTTGTTTTATTTAAAATTTGGATAAAAAAACATCCAAGACAACTTATTTGTTTATTCAAAGAAACTTTAATAAATAAATAATAATAATAAATAAAACTGCAGCTTGAGAAAGTAATTGTATAATCTTTTGAAAATATCTGAACAGTGAGAAAGAAAACAGTATTTTCCTGAAAAAAAATGTCAAAAATATCCGGATTATCGTATAATTAAGGAAAAATATCCGGATTACCGAATACTCAAAATGGGTCCGTTAATCCGGATAATTTGATATCCGGATATCCGGATTGGAAATCTATTCCAATCCTCACTCAATCATATAACAATTTCGTTTTTTACTATATATTTTTACACTGCCTGAGAACGCGTCAACGTAGAGAGCTGAGATTTTGTAAACAGTGTGTTCATAGAAATAGTAAATACTAAGTCAGGCAACCCCTTCTTGTTGTTGCCATATAAAAATTTAGGATTTTTACGTACCTATATTGTGAAAACCATCAGTCCTAGACGTTTATTTTATACAGAAAAGTTATTCAAAATGTGAAATCACAACTAATCATTTTTACTGTCAGGTGAACTGTTCTAGAAATATAATATTAATAAATAATATATTTTCCGGCCAAAGGACACAAGATTTACAATTTTTTCTACGTATTAAATAAGAAAGTGGGTAGACTGTTTATGCTCTAAATCATAATATACAAAAGATGATAAAAAAATACAATAGTAGGTACAGTAACAAACAAATTCGATATAAGAAAAAAAAAAAAACAAAAAACAAGAAACAAGAAACCTAAAACACTTCCAATGTTTCCACGCGATTCAAAAATAGTTTTAATATTCTGAAAGATGATACGAATAACTTGGATGGGAACTTTCCATGACTGTTCAGAGAACAACCCAATAGTCGGAACCGAAAAGGTGAAACAAACCTCCGAAGTCCAAATATAAAACGTATGCCTTATGCAATCATTGAAAGCTATCTCTATTTTACGAGAGTACAAGCCATCTAGCTTAGGAAAGACTAGACAACCAATGTTGAAATGAGGCATGATCAGTGCCTTTACTAGCTGCTTTAAGCGTGTACTACAAGGTAAGATCATCGCAGAAAGTCACAATCTACGTAGCCCACTAAAGATCTTGTCGCAACATTCCATATGTTGGATAAGAACAATGCCAAAGCCTAGATATTAGAGAACCATTTAAAAATACTGACTACGTCATTGTAAAAGGCGATAAATTGGGATTTTATGGGGTTCAGCAGCAGCCCATTATTATTTAACCATGTACATATTCTATCCAAATCGGAATTTGTGCGAGGTATACCCACAGTCTTCAAGTAGACAAATCGGGTACTTAAATATATTTGCACGTCGTCTGCATAGAGATGAACACTGGCATCTTGAACCGCCAACGGCAGATCGTTAATAAATAAACTGAACAGTAGGGGACCTAGGATGGCTCCTTGAGGAACTCCGCGTTTTGAAGGCAAAGAAGCAGGGAATGTTTTATTCATTTTTACTCGCTGGCTACGTTCCAATAAAAAATTGTTTAGAAATTATATATATGCGAAAAATCACTTCAACGATCAAACTTGTGCTGATCGGTGACCATACGAAATTACATTCGGGTATTCAGCTAGGGTATTAAAACAACTCTAGCTTCTTTCTCTTGTTTTGTTTGATTTAATTTTCTTTTAATATTAGTCCAATAATTTTCTATTGGCCTAAGTTACAGAAAATTTGGAGGATTCGCTTCCCGTAGTATTCGAGTATAGGTATCCTAGAAATCTCTCGCTTTTCTGCTGTCGCCGCAAGTTGGTTATCCGGCCGAAAGAAAGAAAGCTACGAACATATTGCTTCTCAAATTAAGTATTTAACGAGAAATTTGGTGCATCGACGATTCTTAAACTTAGAAACTTGCCAAATAAAATTCCTGTCCTGGAAGCTGAAGTTCGCTTTCACGTAAGTTTCATCATCCATAATACAACAGTCGAATTTCGTTAGGAAATTTTCATACAAAATCTGGCTCCTGGATTTTGCAACGTGATTCTTTACTGGGGTTCTGTTCGGTCTTTTCTGAATATAGAAACTTCGAGGCCCTTCTCTTCTTTTAATTAGATGGACCGTAGCAGATGATGTTCCCTCCAGCCTTATCAGCCACATCTCTCTTCGATATGTTGGGATTTCGTTTAAAGTTATCTTCTTTGGCCAATTTTTGTCTATCGAACCTGATTTTCTTGACCAAGACTATCTCTGGGCACTGCAAGATTCCCCAAATTTATTGAGATTGCCGTATTTGGGATTTTCAACTTTTTAGCTAAGTCCCTTCCAGACATATTCAGATTTTCCATATTTGTGCAAACAATTAATTTGCGACGTTCTTCTTGTCTGACTTCCATCTGCACTGCACGAGAACTTTGCATTTAATGGCTTAATGAAATCTTACCAGCATTCCTTAATTTTATATACCTGTTGATGAGTAATGATAGGGGATAGGTATTCGATTTTTTTCAGAAAGATTTTAGAACCTTGATTTAATTATTTGGGGACCAACACTATCAAATGAAAAACAATTTGTTTTTATAAATACTTTCGATTTATTTACTTTCACATTGATTCGGTTTCGACCGAATTAATTATTTGAGGACCAACACTATCAAATGAAAACCAATTTGTTTTTATAAATACTTTCGATTTATCACTTTCGCATTGATTCGGTTTCGACCGGTGACGGCAACAGTTAAGTCGACTGCGGCGATGCAAGATTTTTTTCTTTTCTAATATGGCGGCGGTTGGCAGTGTTATCCTGCTAGCGTGACACTATTTATTGGAATTGTAATTGTAATTGTGTTCTAGGGTGTGATTCTGATATTTTTTTGTCTGCGAGTGTCACAATGTACTACAAAATGGAATATATATATACAGGGTATTTCACAAGTGGTGGATAATAATGAAGGAGGCGATAGGTCATTTCGAGAAATGAAAAAAATTGTATGGCAGGGGGGTTCATTCTCAACCCTTTCCGAGATAATCGGGGTTAAAGGACTAAGGGTACGTGAAGCGTAGGTTTGTACTAAAACAGTTATATCTCCTAAACGACAAACAGTAGAAAGATGGTCGGGGTGCTAATTTATAGAGAACCTCCCGCCCTTTGGTTCAATGTATCAGTGCTTCTTCTACAGTATGTAGTTTAGAAGAAACGGTCTGCCAAACTTCAAGTTTCAGCTTTTGTACCTCATTTTTTTGTGTTTGAAGCAAAAGAACTAAAATAAAAACCTTATAATTTTTTTTCTGTCTTACTCCTGTTAGAAGCTAAGATTGTTTTCTTTAAAACGCACTTTGTTTTCATTTTGTACCTTTCACCGTTTATGAGTTATGACAGAAAACTTCTTACACTATATGTAGAAGAAAATCGGGATAAGTATTATAAAATCATAAAATACACGCCTCTCATTTTGAATACAAAGTAGAAAGTATGACGAATCGTTAATTTCTACCTGCTGGCATCTCTTGCTTGGAAATCTGCGTAAATTTGTAATCAAGGATGGCTTACCTGACATGCTTTTAAAGGAACCATCAATTTATCACCTGCAACTCATCTTATAACGGGGTTATATGCTTGGACTTTTTGGAAAATGATCTTCGAGATCTTATGGATGATCTACCTCTATCAATAAGAAGAGATATCATTTACCAGCACGATGGAACACCTGGACACACCGGACGAAGTATCCTGCAGTGGATGAACACCAATTACCGAAATAAGTGGATTGAACGGCACGGTCCTTTTCCTTGGCCACCACGGTCTCCTGATTTAACACCCTTATGGCTGGATTACATTACAACGCCCACGCCGGCGTGGTCGTTGTCGTCGTCGTCGTCAAACGCCGAACATAACGCCGGGCAAGTTACATTAACACTGGGCGGCAGCGCAATATCATAATTTCCCTTACATTTTACAGTTGAGTTATTTGCTTGTAATCTCTGCCGGTTTGCAATAAAATTTTAAATAATAATAAAAAATATATTTTCTTTTCCTTCAAGTCCACATTTTTTAATATAAAATCATTTATTTTCAGAAATTTAAATATCGTTTCATTTTGTCATGTTTTTTCATAATAGATTTAGATCTGGCATATTGGCAGGAATGGAGCGCCAGCGTTAAATTTAGGATTTGAGAGGGGTCGACGACCACGCCGGCGTGGGTAATGTAATGCATTTCATACATGCAGTACTGTCTCTAAATATTTTTGACATAAAACGACGACCACGCCGACGTCGGCGTTGTTAATGTAATCCGGCCATTAGACTTTTACCTCTGGGGAACTATGAAGGAGATTCTGTACGTGTGCGTCGGAAATATCATCAAGAGACGAACTTATACACAGAGTCCAAGAAACTTCCAACAAAATTAAAGAGGATTTGGCAGCAACTGATCTTAAAAGATCTATTAAGCGTAGAGCTTTACTTTGTATTCAAAATGACGCGGGGCATTTTGAAAATATTTTAAAATAGTTAATGTTATTAATTGTTCCTATCTCGATCATAATAAATAAATATAAAAATGTTGTTTATGGTTTTAATACTATTTCATATTTTCTTGCAAGGTAGACTTTTCATGCATTGGAATAATTTTTGTGTCATAACTCACAAACGGTGAAAGGTACAAAATGAAAACAAAGTGCGTTTTAAAGAAAATAATCTTAGCTTCTAACAGGAGTAAGACAGAAAAACAATTATAAGGTTTTTATTTTAATTTTTTTCCTTCAAACACAAAAAAATGAGGTACAAAAGCTGAAACTTGAAGTTTGGCAGACCGTTTCTTCTAAACTACTTACTGTAGAAGAAGCACTGGCACATTGAACCAAAGGGCAGGAAGTTCTCTATAAATTAGCACCCCGACCATCTTTCCACTGTTTGTCGTTTAGGAGATTTAACTGTTTTAGTACAAACCTACGCTTCACGTACCCTTAGTCCTTTAACCCCGATTATCTCGGAAAGGGTTGAGAATGAAACCCCGTCTGCCATACAATTTTTTTCATTTCTCGACATAACCTATCGCCTCCTTCATTATTACCCACCGCTTGTGAAACACCCGTATATAATACATTCCGCACAGTAAATCTAGAATGACATAAAATCAACTGAAAATGACTCTTTGCATTACAAATGAAAAATATTTTTTCAGTTTAAGTAACTTGTAATCTTTTAAAAAGGTGTTGAATATTTACTTAACCTAGATCAAAACATTTGTCAACGCGGGAGACGTTGGTTGTCATGTAGAAGCCATTAAATAAATAACTAATAAGGAAGTGGGGTATCGTGGGAATACACTGTACGTGAGTAAGCCAACTTTGACGTTCAGACCTAACTAAATTAGTTACATTTTGAAGATTCTGAAAGTATGAATTTCGGAGCTTCGGGAGTTCAGTGAAACTCTGATATTTTATCATTTTAATAAATATTAGAATTTTAAAATTGTGTTAGCTCGGAAAATTGTAGTATATAGTGTTATTGAGATCAGTAATTTGTGATATTAAAGCTGTTAAAATATTAATTTAACGTTATGAATTGTGCGGTGTAATGTTGCACAAACAATCGCCGAAATTCCGGTGGAAAATCGTGTTTTAGGCAAGTGAATATATTTAAAAAAATATAGCTTTTCGTTTTATAATTATTCGTGAATTTTTTTTTTAAATACATACAACAAAAACAGAAAAATATGCGAAAGGGTAATTCATGTCAGATTTGTTAATTTGAAAAATTTCAGCAGTCTTCTTCCATTCAATGACAGCATTATATATCTTTTACCTAAAGAAAAGGATGCTAACGATTTGTTTATTTTACACAACAATTTGGATTTTAAAAAATGTCCCTCTTCGAACACGATTTCACTACTGCCATGACGAATCGAACAAACACAGCACACTAATACATTTCGCGGTAGGCATTCACTCGTTATGCCGTTTCCTTATTAGTTATTTATTCAACGCAAGGCAATGATTGAAGAAGATAATAATGAAACCGGAAAAAAACATTAACTATAGCAGGTATGATTAATTTGGGTGTAAAATTTGTTTCTCCCTTATATTTTATTCTCAATTGTTCAAATAATTATATAAATAATAAATTAATAAAATGGTTCTGCTTCTTGCTAACTTAGATAACTTCTGCATCGATTTATTGGACACTGACAAAAACAGTTATATCTCGCAATAATTTTTTTCTATATGACCAGAGGCTCTCCACGAAAATATGAGATGTATAATAGCAATAATAATAACCATCAAATATTTCTGCAGATTTGGCTATTCTTGGTTGCAAAACTTGTTTCTGAACAATAGATACGTTTGACATTCAACATCAAAAGTACCGCGGAAAGGGATTTGACCAAAGAAGAAAATGGTAGGTTTATTTAACTTGCACTTTACACAGAGAGAAATTGAAACAAAAAACTTATAGTTGGTCTGAGATCAATATTTTGTAATATGTAATAGCTAAATTTTGTTTATATATTTTTAGATGTATTGTCCGTGGGTTCTTATCTAAATATGTTGTTATGGTCGCAGGTATTGCATATAGTAAATGCTACAGGTAAAATGCTGATGCATGTAAGCTGGCCTTAAAGTAAACCGCATACCGATCGCACCCGACCGAGAGTAAAGCTTCCTCAAGCTCGTGTGACATGTGAGTGAAGAAAAAGAAAAAGAAGAAGAAGACGTCTCTGTCTTGTCGAAATTTCTGTAGTGAGTGCACGGATGAGAACAAAGACTTATTTTCCAAAAGCATCGGAGAGGACGTAAAACCTGTAAGTAAGTGCAAATAATTTTTCATCCTTGCCGGTGAAATATTAGCAATCGGTAAAATCATTTTTCATTTAGATCCGGCATAAAACGAAAAAAACAAAACCCGCACCGGCGAAAAATTTCCCGAAAGCAGCGAAATTCCAGAGGGACAGTCGCGGAACAAAAGAAATTTAAAGTTACGGCTGCCGTGAACTGCCTTTACACCTAGGTTTGGCAAAGTGGATTATCTATTGCTTTTGGTGCTCAGAGCCTTTAAGTGCGAGCTCATTAAAGAGGAATTGTGCTTTGGCAAAGTGTGTGCCCTGCAAACATCATATCGTCCGACATCACCGTTTCACACAGTTTCGCGACAAGGAACAGTAAATTTCCGGCGTCAGAAGTCTCAAATCTCTACGTCTACCACTTCAAGTACCACTTCACATTCTGTTCCTATAACCAACAGGATCAAAGTCTTCAGGCCTTAGTTAAGAGCGTGTGCCCTGCAAACATCATATCGTTCATCATCCCTAATTACGCGCCAGGAAACTCAAATTTTAGACATCGCAAATCACTACATTAGAGAAGTGAGCATGCGAGCACCTCGGATATCGCCCTCCAGTATAGAAGTTATGCTATCAAAAATGGCACAGTTTCGCACAGCGAAGTGAGCGTGTTCATAGAATATAGGCCTACAGATAGTTCATAAGTTTTTTTTTCAAGTGAATAGCTTATAGCATGCGGATCTTCCTTGGAGGCGCCTCTACGGTGGAAGCCCAGCAGATAACCGTAAGTTGTTGTCAAGAGTTTTTCGTTCATATTATCTAAATTATATTGACTTTTTTATATATGTATATGACTAAAATCAGAGCGTTCATTGAGTTTATACTTATGTATATGATGGTATAAAGTCACCAATGTGATAAATTCCACGAATCAGTCACCAGATTGCTTACCTGAATACGTGTCCACATCTTGGCCTATATATATGATTAGTGATGTGAATCCCTTATCAATAACGATGAACTTAATTTATAATTTGTTTTCGCAATGCACTAAGCGTGCGTATATGAAATTTCATTAGAAAATTTTTGTTAATCAAGTGGACCCATATTTGAGTAAGCTAGCCCTAGGGTAGATTTGTATTGAAAGAGCTCCAGATGCGTAACTGAGATCGAGTAGCTAAGCATTAATTCTTAGAAAATGAATGTTTATTAAAGTTATATATTTTATCACTGTACAGCTGTAATAGTTACATACTATTTATATAATTACCTATGTGTTTATGCACAGAACAAATATTTGTTAGAGTAAATCTTTATCGTTATCGGTAGACATGAATTGAACGAAGTTTATACGAATTTAACATACACATATATATATTTAACAAATTTAAATAATTATTAGGAATAATTACTATGGCGTACAAATTGAATAATCACAGAAAGAAAATTTTAGAAGAAATCCGTAGGATAGGCGTATATTTAGAGTAACGCTGATAGAAGTTTAAAACGTTTAAGTGCGGGTGCCCATTTATGATCAGCCATAAAAATGTAATGTTAAATTTTGTGGATAGTATCTCGCGTACTACCAATTTTAGTTTGAGTTTGCTTTTTTATTACTGATAGGATACTCTTTGTGTAGAGAATAGATCTAAGGAAAGGAAATAATTTGCCTCTGTAAATATCCTCGTAATTTTTTTTGAAGAAATTGAGTTATAACGTAATGGAAATGTAAGCTTTTGTTATTTGTGCTTTCACTATCCTGGCGCCCTCTAGCATGAAGGTTGTATAGGTCCGCTATAACCTCTTTACAGGTCAACAAAGGGACTTTGGACAATTGTGCCACCCAAAGTCAATGGGAGGATGGGGCTTGGCAAAGAAAGCAGACCATCTGCGCCTTCATTGGAATGTAGGTAAGTGACGTAAGGGTCCCATCAGGACCAAGTGTGTGCTGGCTTGTTGGTTGTAGGCATGAGGAATTTTTTTGTATCATGGTGGGTGACAGCGGCAAGTATTTCGTTGGGAACCCCCACACTCTCCGCCACCCTTAGCCGAGGTGCTGGCATGCCGCCCTGTATACAACGCTGTTATCGAGTGATCTGTCAGCTCATGCTGGCAGTCGGGACTTAACGTCCGATGACCAATCACTCAACATACATCCATAACAAAATGGCGCCCAACGTGGGGCCACCTCAGTCAACTTCGGTGTCTAAATGTGTTTGACACTGGGGACTGAGACTACTTGAGAGATGGACATTTGGTTTATAGCTAAATCGTCTGACTCATTAGTCTCATATCTAGTGAAGGATACATGCGGACCTAAGGTTTGACTGATCTTGTTAGTATGAAATTTTTGTAACGTAAAGTTTTTGAAAGTTTTATTGAAAGTTTGAAAGTAAAGTAAAGTTAAAGTAAAGTTTTTGAAAGTTTTTGATATCTTGTCTCTTGATTGTGAATTAAAGTAACGTAAAGTTTTGAGAGTTTTGAATATTTTGAAAGTTTTGAAAGTTTGTAACGTAGAGTAATTTCTTTTGAAAAGTTTTTGAATTGTAAGCTCTACTTTAGGTTTGACTTCGGTCAAGCCTCAAGTCTGAACAGTTGATTTTTTTGAAATATTTTTTCAAATTGATCTTTCCCGCTGGCCTTCTGTCATGGAAATGGTAGGTGGCCTCACAAAATTTTTTGTGTGAGCTCTCACGGAGACATGTCTCTGTTGGCCAACTGGCTGGACAGAGTCGTGAATCTGTGAGGCGACTTTTTG
The DNA here is from genome assembly GCA_963930735.1 of Dioctria linearis. Classification (NCBI taxonomy): domain Eukaryota; kingdom Metazoa; phylum Arthropoda; class Insecta; order Diptera; family Asilidae; genus Dioctria; species Dioctria linearis. The sequence continues at coordinate 97,371,438 of OZ005744.1, read as the reverse complement.
GCTTTCAGCTAATTAGTTGACCAGATTCATGACTCTGCCCGGTTGGAAGGTCAGCTGGACACGACGATCAGGTGAAGGGGATGGAAAGAGTTGTTGGAGGATGGAAGTGATGCTGGAGACCTTCAGTAATCAGGAGCTGGCATACTGCTAACTGCCCGGCTGAAGAATCTCTAGTATCATTTTCAGTCTCTAGCTTCTCCAACCAGATTCTTCCCAGATTTCTGTGGGCACTCCACATATTTTTCAATGCACACACTCACGTCGCTTGCCTGTATCCTGTTTCTGACCTGTAAGGAGAGAGGGCGACCTGAAGACTTCTTATGATGGGGGTTAGCTTCGGGAAGTGAGGGAGAAATTGTATGATTTTTGTTAAAACTTTTTGCAACGCTTAATTTGATTTTTATAATCTCCTTGGATTTTCGCTTTTCCTGAACTCTTAGAAGAAAACTTCTTTCAGAAAGTTGCTATTTCTTCCGAACTTTGGATTTTTGAAATCAATATTTACATTGTCTCGATTTGAGAAGCCTTGATTAACTTTTCAAGTCCTTGGTTGTTTTGAATCTCAACTTCTTCCAAAGTTTGGGAAAACTTTTGTCTGAAGAGCGTGTCTCTTCTGAACGTTCAAATTTTTTGAAATTTTTTGGACAACTATTCCAAACCCTTGGTTTGGAAATCTTTCGCAAACAACTGGGTTACCGATGATGTTGCCGGAGCCGTGCTCCGTCTGTATAGAGAGCGACTGGTCAGGACAGAGGAAGCCAGTGAATACGGTCTGTGGACATGTGTTTCACAAGGCCTGTCTGAAAACGTGGATTGGACAGCACTCAAACTGCCCGTTCTGCAGAGCCCATCTCACTCAGTACGATTTTACTGAGTATACTGGTGCTGTCCGGAAGTCGACGAAGCCTGCAAAGTCTGTCAACCTTGATCCATTACCTTCCATGCCAACACTTGACTTACCACCGTTGACAATTCCACCACCTAGTCGACGATCACTCTCTCCTGGAAGGCTAGATCTACATTCAAGGACTTTTACCAATCCTAACTCGCGACGAAACAGCCCGCTGCCTTCTGGCAGTGGACAAATCTCAGCAGCTACTGATGCGTTGATGGCAGGCTTACGCATGCAAATGCAAGACTTGGTAAGTGAAGGTCTCGAACAGAGCCTCCATGTTTTGCGGACTGAGTTAGTAAATAGTGTCCGTCAGCAGGTAGCAGCCGCAATGCCACCAATAGACTTTTCACGACCTCCTCCGGCGATGGGTAATCCCAGACCATCTGACGATTTTGGTCAGCCTGGAAATCAGCCGGCACCAAACTTTGTACCACCTCCACCACCACCACCTAATCGTGGCCCTGCAGGCATACGACAGCGACGTTCTGGCAGCCCTATCCGCAGGTGGTACAGCTACGAGACCAACTGCAGAACCCGTTGCCAGACGTTGAATTTTTGGAAATAGTCAAGTCAAACTTACTGCCAGAGATACAAAACAAAATTTGTTTGCATCCTACAAACACCATCCACCAGCTCAGGATTCTTGTGAATCAAATTCAAGCGACGCAGCAGCGCATCGTGACAGCAAGTAGTTGGAACGCGTATCGCGGACAAAGAGTCAGTGAGGTGGATGGATACTATTCGACTGAGGTTGAACTGAATACGTCACCTGAACGCAGTGAGGAAGTCTCACTATCTGCTATTTCAACCACTAAAAATGTAACCTGCTGGAATTGTGACCAGCACGGTCACTTTTACCAAGATTGCCGGCAGGAACGAAAAGTTGTGTTCTGTTACGGATGTGGACGGAAGAACACCTTCAAGCCAGATTGCATTCAATGTCAACAGAAAAACTTCAGACGGGTCTGGAATTCCACCACCTCTTTCCGACCAGCGTTGACATCACGAGCAATCAATGCATCGAACACTCCAGTTCAAGCTGTGAACAAGGAGGAAGGTCCGCTCCATTAGCAGACACTAGCGATAACTCCCTGATATGCCCTCTGATATCATTCAGTGATTCTGGTGATATCAGTTCAACACCTGATAGTACGAATATTGCACCGATAGAGGTGGAGAACTTAATAGACTTCTCCGCAGATCTTCAAGCTCCCATTTCCACTTCTGGGAAGCCCATGACATTGTTAGACACTTCATTGGAAGAGTCTTTAATTTCCGATATCCCGTTAACACCGACAGCACTCTTAGCTGACAAAGTTACTGAGCAGGAGATTGGGCCTCCTGTCTTTCTGTTTTAAAACGGCCACCAAGCTCTGTTATGACAAGTGGGCGTGAGCCTGTTTTACATCCGCTGACGCCGTATTATACGCGTCTGCAGAAATACAACGCAGTAAGAGACCGAATCTTCTCCTCAGTGGCAGAGTTAGCTGAAATCGTGTTTCCTGACTTGGTTATGAGACCGAAAAAGAAAAAATCAACTGTTCGTTGGCGGGAATACTGTCGACGAATGAAACTAGAAAGAAAAAAACTGGCACAGATTTCCGTGTTGATGCCAGACGACATTCGACCGTACGCCGAAGTAAAGCTGCTCGGGCGAACTGAGAATGGATTACTTAAAAGTGGTGCCACTGACAGTATTCTAGGCCAGGGTGCTCTAGAGAAGCTTACGGAAGCAGACGTCGAATGGAAGAAGTATCAGACACAGGTCCAAGTAGCTAATGGTGCCATGATGACTGTGCATGGTCATGTGAACTTGGACGTCACTTTCCGTGATAAGATCCACAACGTACGTTTTTACGTGGTTCCTGGGCTTACACAGGCACTATATCTGGGAATAGACTTCTGGCGTTTATTTGGGTTGGCTCCAGATGTCCTGGGTATAGTCGTAGAAGTGAATCCAAATGTAATAGCTACTTCTGACATCGACTGCCATATTCTTTCTAGTCTCGATCAACAACGCTTAGAAGCCACAAAACAGCTTTTCCCCTCTTTCGCCTCTCTAGGCCTGTTAAAAACATCATTGGCCACTCACAGGATTGAAACGAATGACGTAGCTCCGATAAAACAGAGGTTTTATCCGATTTCACCGGCAGTACAAAGTTTGATGGATGCCGAATTAGAGCGAATGCTATCACTGGGTGTGATAGAGGAGAGCCAGAGTCCTTGGAGCTCTCCAGTTGTTCTGGTAAGGAAGCCTGGAAAGGTTCGGCTTTGTTTTGACGCCAGAAAGGTCAACTCTGTTACGAAGAAGGATGCCTATCCGCTACCGCAGATAGACGCATTTCTGAGTCGACTTCCTCCGCAAACAACATAACGAGCCTGGACCTGAAAGACGCATTCTGGCAGATCCCACTAGACACTGATTCCAGAGAGAAGACCGCTTTTACAGTGCCTGGTCATCCTCTCTATCAGTACACGGTGATGCCATTCGGCCTATGCAACGCTCCATAAACAATGTGCCGCCTCATGGATAAAGTCATTCCTTTCGATCTTCGTGAGAACGTTCTCGTCTATCTAGATGATTTATTAATTCTGTCATCAGACTTTGACTCGCATCTCACGTTACTATCCCGTGTAGCGGATTGTTTGAGGAAAGCTGGCCTCACTATCAACGTCGAGAAGAGCAAGTTTTGTATCAAAGATACCAAATACTTGGGTTTTATTGTCGGAAAGGGAGGTATGAGAACTGACCCTGACAAAATTTCAGCTATAGTTGACTATCCGTCACCTAAAACTGTTCGGCAGGCCCGACGCTTACTAGGTATGGCGGGATGGTATAGACGGTTCATCCCGAACTATGCTGACTTGACTGCCTCCATTACAGACACCTTGAAAAACCCTAGTCAGTTCAAATGGAGACCTGAAGCCCAGACGTCTCTTGATCTTCTTAAACAAAAACTTACTTCTGCTCCGTTGCTGGTGTGTCCAGACTTCACCAAACCATTCGTTATACAGTGCGATGCGAGCCAACAAGGTATTGGAGGAGTGCTGATTCAACTAGATGACGATGGCCACGAGAAGCCAATAGCCTACGTCTCGAAAAAGTTGAACTCAGCACAAAGAAATTACACCGTCACAGAGCAAGAATGCTTGGCCGCAATCTTGAGCGTACAGAAATTCCGGCCCTTCATAGAACTCATGCCGTTTAAGATAGTGACTGATCATGCGAGCTTGAAATGGCTGATGTCTCAAAAGGACCTCAGCGGTAGACTTGCGCGGTGGAGTTTGAAGCTTCAGGGCTTCGACTTCACTATTGAGCACAGAAAAGGAAGCCTAAACGTCGTCCCTGATGCGCTGTCACGCATCCATTGTGACAGCCTGCCCACAAACGAAGATCCTGGCCCGGAAGTTGACCTTAATTCGCCATATTTCAACTCGTTGGAGTGTGAAGAACTGAGGCATAAAGTTAAAACGACTTCTGGCAAACTACCAGATCTTTGCGTCAGGGATGGCTTCGTTTACATTCGGACTGTTCCGAGAACAGGCGATCCGATTCAGGAAGAAGAAGCTTGGAAGCTGTGGATTCCACGAGGGCTTGTCACCGACGTCATTTCAAGGGCTCATGATCTGCCGCTGGCTTCACACGGAGGTATAGGGAAAACACTGGAACGTCTGCGAAGACACTTGCACTGGCCACGAATGACAGTTGATGTCAGAAACTACGTGGGCGCCTGTGACGTGTGTAAGGAAACGAAAGCTCCCAATACTATTTTACGACCACCTATGAGAGTCCAGTTTGTGACAGAAAGACAATGGTAAAAGCTGTACATTGATTTTCTAGGTCCATATCCGCGGTCAGTAAAAGGAAATATCTGCATCTTAATAGTTCTTGACCACTTTTCAAAATTTCCGATTCTCAAACCTATGAGAAAAGCGTCTTCACTCAATGTGTGTCAATTCATTGAGACTGAAGTGTTCCACGTGTTTGGAGTCTCGGAAACGATCGTCTCTGACAATGGAGTCCAGTTTTGCTCGACTCAGTTTACCAGACAAGTATGGGGTGAAGCACATGCGAACGGCAGTCTACTCGCCGCAAGCAAACGCAGAAACTGAGCCAAATAGCTAGTTCCCTCAGGAGCTCTTTCCATCAAGCTACTGGTTTCTCTCCTTATCGAACACTCTTCGGTCAGCAAATGATAGAACATGGCAGCTCCTATTCCATCTTGAGGAGTCTTGGAACTCTTAGTGAGCCATTGAGAGTAGACGCAGAAGATAAAATGAGATTGATCCGTGCGAGAGTGCAGGAAAACTTACAACACGCATGCGAACAGGGTTCACGAGCCTACAATCTCAGGGCGAAGCCTGTCGATTTCAAAGTGCGTCTAGAGGTATTTAGACGAAATTTTGCCCAGAGAAATTTTCAACAGCAGACCAGTGCTAAATTGGGACGAAAATTTGTCAAATGTCGGGTTAAAAGCAAGAAAAGAAACTCCCTGTACGAGCTTGAGGATCTCCAGGGAAAATTGTTAGGAGTCTATCACGCCAAAGACATCAGGCAGTGATATCCAGTCTCAAAGCGTCATCTATCTATTGTCACATCTATTCCTGGTTGCCCTAAGAAGGCATCCAGCCAGCTTCACTGGTAAACTATAGGATATCGCGAAGCCCTCTTATTGCCCCGTCAATGGTGGGTGATATACCTGTTGGAATCCATTCCTGTATAAGGCTGTCAGCATGTCACTACTTCGACGACGCCTGGGAGACACACCCTTGAACAATCGCCAGTCGGAGATCATGGTGAGATGTTGCGCCGGGAAAGCTTAACAATCAGTTCTTTAGGATGCTGATAGCGAGGCTTCCTAAGCATCTCGGTGAGGGGAGCCACAGCGGCATCGACCGGCTGGATTTTTTGGGTTACCAGCTTGTCGATGTGGCTTTGGCTTCCCACACTGAGAGGGATGTCGAGGTCTGGTCGAAGACTGACGAGACTTCAGGGATGTGTCCTCGATGCGTCATCGGGCAAGTAGAATCCGAGTGATGAGGAATGCACATTGGGTCGTGGGTCGAGACACACATTGAGCGCCCGCAGTGATGAGGCCTATGTTTAAGACCGGCTAGCTCAATCGACCATTTTTCAGCGTCGTCTGAACCACGGGTGGTGTAGACCACTCTGTATTGTTATGGTCGTAGCTATTGCATATAGCAATATACTACAGGTAAAATGCTGATGCATGTAAGCTGGCCTTAAAGTAAACCGCATACCGATCGCACCCGACCGAGAGTAATGCTTCCTCAAGCTCGTGTGACATGTGAGTGAAGAAAAAGAAAAAGAAGAAAAAGACGTCTCTGTCTTGTCGAAATTTCTGTAGTGAGTGCACGGATGAGAACAAAAACTTATTTTCCAAAAGCATCGGAGAGGACGTAAAACCTGTAAGTAAGTGCAAATAATTTTTCATCCTTGCCGGTGAAATATTAGCAATCGGTAAAATCATTTTTCATTTAGATCCGGCATAAAAAGAAAAAAACGAAACCCGCACCGGCGAAAAATTTCCCGAAAGCAGCGAAATTCCAGAGGGACAGTCGCGGAGCCTTTAAGTGCGACCTCATTAAAGAGGAATTGTGCTTTGGCAAAGTGTGTGCCCTGCAAACATAATATCGTCCGACATCACCGTTTTACACAATTTCGCGACAAGGAACAGTAAATTTCCGGCGTCAGAAGTCTCAAATCTCTACGTCAGGGTGCATACCACTTCAAGTACCACTTCACATTCTGTTCCTATACCCAACAGGATCAAATTCTTCAGGCCTTATTTAAGAGCGTGTGCCCTGCACACATAATATCGTTCATCATCCTTAATTACGCGCCAGGAAACTCAAATTTTAGACATCGCAAATCACTACATTAGAGAAGTGAGCATGCGATCACCTCGGATATCGTCCTCCAGTATAGAAGTTATGCTATCAAAAATGGTACAGTTTCGCACAGCGAAGTGAGCGTGTTCATAGAATATAGGCCCACAGATAGTTCATTATACTCATAAGTTTTTTTTTCAAGTGAATAGTTTATAGCATGCGGATCTTCCTTGGAGGCGCCTCTACGGTGGAAGCCCAGCAGATAACCGTAAGTTGTTGTCAAGAGTTTTTCGTTCATATTATCTAAATTATATTGACTTTTTTATATATGTATATGACTAAAATCAGAGCGTTTATTGAGTTTATACTTATGTATATGATGGTATAAAGTCACCAATGTGATAAATTCCACGAATCAGTCACCAGATTGCTTACCTGAATACGTGTCCACATCTTGGCCTATATGATTAGTGATGTGAATCCCTTATCAATAATGATGAACTTAATTTATAATTTGTTTTCGCAATGCACTAAGCGTGCGTATATGAAATTTCATTAGAAAATTTTTGTTAATCATGTGGACCCATATTTGAGTAAGCTAGCCATAGGGTAGATTTGTATTGAAAGAGCTCCAGATGCGTAACTGAGATCGAGTAGCTAAGCATTAATTCTTAGAAAATGAATGTTTATTAAAGTTATATATTTTATCACTGTACAGCTGTAATAGTTACATACTATTTATATAATTACCTATGTGTTTATGCACAGAACAAATATTTGTTAGAGTAAATCTTTATCGTTATCGGTAGACATGAATTGAACGAAGTTTATACGAATTTAACATACACATATATATATTTAACAAATTTAAATAATTATTAGGAATAATTACTATGGCGTACAAATTGAATAATCACAGAAAGAAAATTTTAGAAGAAATCCGTAGGATAGGCGTATATTTAGAGTAACGCTGATAGAAGTTTAAAACGTTTAAGTGCGGGTGCCCATTTATGATCAGCCATAAAAATGTAATGTTAAATTTTGTGGATAGTATCTCGCGTACTACCAATTTTAGTTTGAGTTTGCTTTTTTATTACTGATAGGATACTCTTTGTGTAGAGAATAGATCTAAGGAAAGGAAATAATTTGCCTCTGTAAATATCCTCGTAATTTTTTTTGAAGAAATTGAGTTATAACGTAATGGAAATGTAAGCTTTTGTTATTTGTCCTTTCACTATCCTGGCGCCCTCTAGCATGAAGGTTGTATAGGTCCGCTATAACCTCTTTACAGGTCAACAAAGGGACTTTGGACAATTGTGCCACCCAAAGTCAATGGGAGGATGGGGCTTGGCAAAGAAAGCAGACCATCTGCGCCTTCATTGGAATGTAGGTAAGTGACGTAAGGGTCCCATCAGGACCAAGTGTGTGCTGGCTTGTTGGTTGTAGGCATGAGGAATTTTTTTGTATCATGGTGGGTGACAGCGGCAAGTATTTCGTTGGGAACCCCCACACTCTCCGCCACCCTTAGCCGAGGTGCTGGCATGCCGCCCTGTATACAACGCTGTTATCGAGTGATCTGTCAGCTCATGCTGGCAGTCGGGACTTAACGTCCGATGACCAATCACTCAACATACATCCATAACAATGTATATTTGTATTATCTGCATTACATTCAAATGGCTGTATCTAGCAGATCTGAAGTTATTATAGAGTCAAAAAATTGTTTTTAAATGTTAAATCTTCTTTATTTATCCAACGGAATAATTATATGTTAGGACATTCCTCCTTAGATTGGGCTCTGACTGAGCCACTTCCTATAAACAGGAAAGATAGATAGGTGTGAGTATAAGCACTCAGTAGGCTGTGTCAAAATCCTCAAGAATACTTCCCAAGCCATGAAACAGAAATCTATGTGTGCGTTGGTAGTCCGTTCTCTAAAATGTCCTATATTAATATTTATGGAAAATTGCCAAATATTCACTTCATATGTGGCATAGAGCCTAAACTACTAAGCTTGGTTTCTTACCTTCCCAAAGGCTATACTTACTAAATACCTTACTTAACAAAATAATAAAATAGGTTTGATTACAAAGTATTCTTACCATTTTACTCTCACTAACTGACGTATAATTGCATGTGTGAATGTACAGCCTGAGAGCGAATCTGTAGGCAGATTAATTCGATTTTATTATTCAATTACTACTCAGTTAAGAGTTTTCGTGTTTGAGGAATTGTAGTCATGGTTCAGATAAATTTTTTTTAAATAATTTTGTTAGGAAGGGTATACAAATTTTATTACGGCTCGGAAGATAAGAAATCAAGGTTAAGATTATCAAAACACAATTGTTTTCTATGAATATGTAGTAGCTTAAGATGGAGGAGTTATTGAAATCAAACTTTTCTCAGTTTTACATAAGAAGACTGCAAATATTTTAGAATGTTACGACTCCGTTGGGGCTCTCAAGTAGTAGTGAGGGAGTCTGTTTTATCGCTTGCTGTGGTTTTTGCGGTTTGCTCTAGATACTACCACTACTACTCAAGCATACTCTAATGTTATCGAGATGCGTCAGCATTAGCAACTTAGAGCTTCTTGGGTCGAAACATACCTGACCCAGTAGAAGGACAAATAGTCCTTCTTTCTCCATAACATTTGTAGAGGAGGAGTAGTATAAATCGCAAACTTGATTGATGTTTGTGTATGGCGCGTAACATACCAGCGCATGCTGAATATACCATCCTATCACACAGGGGCGGATCCAGGGGAGGGGGAGCTTTATATAATTCAACTTCAAAAGATTATACAAAATATTTTTATTCCAAAACTTAAACAAATAAAAATTTATTTCAATGAATGAATGTGATGTACATATGTGTATATGTATTTCTCAGAATTTGAGTTTGGGACCCAAACCAAACCCTCGAGAAATACTTTTCAAGCCACAAAACAGATTCCCTCACTACCACATCAGAGCCCTAACTTAGTCCTAACTCCTAAAATTCTAAAATATTTACAGCATTCTTATTTAAAACCACTCACATGTATAATATGGACTGACTACGTCCATAGAAATACATTGCACAGACTGGGCTCATTTCTATATGGCGTTCTCTTTCGGTCTAAGCACCAAGTACTACCTGAGAGAGAACTGTAAACAAAAAATAAATAATGGGTTAATCGAAATAAATGTTTTTAAATTAATTACTTGGGTTAATTAGTGTTAAAAAGTGTTTTACCAAAGGCAATATATTTATAGATACTCAACAGAAATTCGAAAGGTTTTATTAAAATCACTTTTCAACTTCTCGCCAATGGTTTTTTCAAGAAGTTAAAAAGTAAGAACTAGTTTTGATACAAAAAATTGTACCCGCGTGAAATAGCATATCGAGCAGTCCATATTAAATATGCCAGTGTGTAAAACTGAGAAAAGTTTGCACCCTAAACTACTATTTTATCAAAAAATTACTTTTTGTAAAAAATTATATTAAACAAGTAAAAAAGCTAGAATTGGTCTACGACCAATTCTTATGATACCCTAGATGAATGCCCGTATATAATTTCGTATGGTTTCGTGTGGTTTTTCGCATATATTTCTACAACGGTTTGTCGCACAGAAAAAATTATTAAAACCAATTTTATAGGATTTCGTATTCTGGAGAAGTTTTTAGTGCAATAAAAATGTCTTGGACTGATCGTTTTCAAAGTATACGTATAAAACCTAAATTTTTATATGGCAACACCAAGAAGGAGTTGCCCGATTTAGTCCGTTTTTGAAATTTTATTTGCTATTAATATGAAAACACCATGTACCAAATTTCTGCTCTCTGCGTCGGCGCGTTCTCAGGCAGTGTCCAAATATATAGTGGAAAATGAAATTTTTGTATGGCAACCCTACGAAGGAGTTGTCCGATTTGTCGCGTTCTCGAGGTATCGTGCGCACAGACGGACAGACGGACAGACGGGCGGGCATGCAAAAATCAAAATAACTTTTAATATTATGCTCTAAGATCATTATATCGAGGTGTTACAAACGGAGTGACAAACTTAGTATACCCTATAGATTTCATGTAGGGTATAAAAATGACACATCATCCACTCCAAGTGGTGCCCTATTTGATGTTTTTTTTGCTAAATTTAACTGCAGTAAGCTGCCCCCCCCCCTCCCACCCCCTAATTAAAATGTTGCTAGATCTGCCCCTGCTGTCGCACTCACAATAGTATATAACCCTCACACCACAACTCTATTGATCTAAATAAAATTCTTTATCAAACTTGTTACAGTTAGTTACAATATATAACTAATCTAAAAACTATCACCCACTTTTTAATATTATTTATCCTCGTCGTGGCTCTTCATTACTTTGAATGGCACTGTTGGATCAATGGTTGCTCTCAACTTATCACTGAGCAGACAAAACTCGAGACTTGAGCTTCGGTAGGTACAACCAATTTCTAGCTTATACTTTTATATCGGTACCGGAGTGCTCTTAAGGTTATCAACATCCTTGTTAATTTACTTAAAAAGGTTGCTCTAACTTATACCATAGATGGCACAATAACTAGATGTCGCAAGCAGTACCAAAAAAGTATACAAAATTTATATGGCTGGGTGGTCCATTCCGGAATGGACCACAACATTTGAAATGGTTTATACGTCGAGTGATTCATAATTTTTCGTATCTGAAGTGTTGAACAAGTCGATCAAATGTATACAAAACTGCTATTATAAAAACATTTGTTTTCGGAACGCTCTAAAATATGTTATGGTCCATTCCAGAATGCAATATCCATTTGACAATCTGTATACTCTGCTCTAGTATGCCATGCGACATCTAGTTCTTGTGCCATCTATGCTTATACCTAAGAGACCCGGTTGTGCATGCAAATTTCCTAGAAAGACACGAAGGAAACAAATCTGTTTATTGTAGTTTCCTTCTGCTAATGGGTTTCTTTTGGATTTCTTACGTTATTATTTTTTCGGTTATTGTTGGCACATGATACTAGCTATCTAAAATATAAATTAATTAGGACCGAAATACTAGTAAACAATATAAGCTTTCATATATACCCACACAGTTCTATATTGTTATTTTTCCATATTTTTGAATAATTGAGACAATTGTTAAAGTTTTAATGGGTTTTCCGCAAATGAAACAAAATTCAACCCATTTTCTTTTTTTTTAATTTCTGGGTGTTTCATAAAAGAAATTTATTTAATATTTAAATATAACCCATCTTATGGCTACAGTAATTTTTTAATTTCAGCTGCGGTGTCTTAATATCATTTCCATTCTAAACTATAGTCTTCATATTGCTTATGTGGGCTTAATAGAAACAACCAATAGCTAATAGTTTATCTTTACTAAATAGTCCCCAAAATCACATTTTACATCTCTTTTCTCTCTCCCTGTGAAAAGTTCGCTGCGTGAGCTGGGGCACCCTGTGTATTTCGCCGCCTTTGGGTTGCCAAGAACGTCCACGAAAAACGATATGGGCAGAATCGGCAGAAGGAATTTGAAAGCTTTCCACTGCTGAAAAGTGAAAACATTAGAAACCTATCAGCAGTCCAGGAAATTAAAACAATTGAAAGCGGCATGGTAGTCCGCAGTGTGTCTTTCGCTTGCAACTATGTTGCACGCTATTTCCTTCAGATAGCCCCTTTTCTGCTTGTTAATCAAATAATCTACATTCTTTCAGTGCACTTTTTTCGTTAATTATTCAAATTAATTGTATGTAGGTGAAAGTTTACAACAAGTTCTTTACATCAGTTGTTCTCATAGTGTTCGTCATTACAGTGTTTAAAAAATCATAACAATTTTAAATGTATATATATGTGTACCATTTAATAGTGCCCTAGATTTTCCTGTCAGTGTTTAATTCTTTCTAAAATCTACGGAAAAGTGTCGGGACAGGATGGTTGCAGTATCTTCTGCAGTATCTCCATCAAGGCTGAAATCAGTATCTGTCAGCAAAAAACTACCTGGAATAGATGCACTTACTTCATCCCAGGAAAGAAACTAAATGTAAGGATGCTTTAAATAATCGTATTATTTAATATAAAAGATCCTCTTGAATTATGTCAACTTTTGCTAACAATTGGAATTGGGTCTATTCCTTGTTTTGAAATTGAAGTAATCTGCTCCCATTACTTGAGGTATTGATTAGTTCTACACACAATGCCGTGGGCGACACGAACAACTTGTTTCTGTTACCTCCACATTAAATCTCGCCGTGTAGAATGAAATTGAATACCCCGGTGTATGGATTTCTACAGAAGTCATTCGCTGCATAGGGGCGGGCACTCTGTTTGAACTACAGCACTGGATAGGATCCATGGAGCACATTTATTTTGTGAGAGGAGGGTACTAAAGTGGATGGTTGTCAAATATTAGGCAAATTCTCCCCGGGATTATAAAACCAATAATTTGTGTGTACTATGGGTTTTGTTGTTTTTTAAATTACCAACTTGAAATCAAATCATGAAAGCTAACAACAATGTATCACGTGCCTAGTTGTCCAGTGCGCTTTCAATGCTTTTGTTTACTTTGACTTTACGTGAGTAGGTAATTTATGATACATAGTTGTGCGTATGTATTATTAATCAAGAGGATATATTATTTATGTACTCTAGAGATTCTAGCGAAACAATCAGAAAGCATTGCGAATTTTTCTTCATATCTGTTCACATGTATACCTGCATAATAAAGGAATGCGAGGGACAAATAATAATTGCAGATAAGAGGACAAATAGAAAATGATTGATCAAACTTACATTATTTTGAGAAAAACTATTGATGAAACACTATTACGAAAAAAATTAATTGTTACTCCCTTATAATGATACATACATGATCCTGATAAAATTTGTCTCAAGATCAAATAACTCGTTCCCCTAAAATTTACGTTAGAGATTTTTATGTTTTTCAAAGAAAGTGTAGTCATGTAAACGCTCATACTTCCTTATAAGGATATCGTAGCAAATTTGGGCACTTCTAAAGAGAACTTTTCAGCTTCATCATTTTGAACGGTACCCAACATGCTACGATTTACGGTAAAATGTGTTAGTTACAGAGCTTAAAAGTTGAATTTAAAAAAAAAACATACACATTTCCTGTATTATCCTTAATCCTGTAAAATTTTTACACGTACTTTTGCTTAGAACTTTTCACAATAAGTTTTCGATTGATGTCATTTTCATTTCAGCGTTGTTTCATGTATTTTCAAACCAATCATGGCTAACATTGGGAGGTAATATGTTTACAACCTATGTCATATTCTCAGTCTAAAAATTTTCTCTGTATAATTAATCGTTCTGTGTTCCTAGAAGACATTTTTTATGGACTTCAGAAAAATGGGGTCAACTATATATTGTAAAAATAGGAAAACAGTTTTTAGGCATGGAGTGTAAAATCTACTTGTCCTATAGATAACTCGAAGACCTCTGTATTTTGATTGAGTCTAGACTGCAGCTTTTGTAGCCAAAATTAAAGTACTTGAGCTGTATCCTAAAGTGCCTTAAATTGAAAGAAAGCTTTCTGTCCAATAGCTCTACTCATGTGGTATTACACGGGACCACATCTCCACATTCACTTGGAGTCAATCTTCCAGATATTTTTTTTCAAAATTCATTGAATACAATAGAAAGCGTTGAGTTTCATTCAAGCAATTAGGAAGAACTTTAAAAATGGAACTGCCATATCATTCGTACGTGCTTTTATTAATTATACTTCAATGCAATAATTGAGTTTGTGTGGTAAGCGACTAAGGAAAAATGTTGATTAGTAGAATGAAAAACTCTACGGTTTCTATCGATAATATAACATTCAATCGCATTTGCAGCTTTGCGGATGATAATATATTGAAAGAATTCAGAAAGGTTGGCCCCAATTCACTTTTTCTGCATAAGCTCGGCACTTGTCAGGAAAAATATCAGGCCCTAGGCAACCCCTTTCTCAATAATAGTGAAAATAGCTCCACGAAAAAGATAAATCTTCTTAAATCCACCGAGTGGAAAGTGACCTCAACACTTAAACCAACCAATCGAAGGCTAATGCTTAGAAAATTATGCATTGATAAAATCTCCGTTTGGAACAAGGAAAATTGTGACCAATTTAAGTATGTAGTTTTCTGCGCTCTTTATACTGTAAAGTTTATAGCATTCCAAACATCTAATTCATTCTTTTTCGATTCATGATCCGACCATCAAGTCATAATCCCTGAATATCCTTGCCATTGAATTTTCTTGGCTAGCCTGATTACATCTTTTTATACCCTAGATTATCATAGGGTATACTAAGTTTGTCATTCCGTTTGTAACGTATAAAAATAATGTTGGTAGAGCAAACTGGATTGGACACCCATGCATACTATTAAAAGTTATTTTGATTTTTTGCGTTGCCGTGTGTCTGTCCGTCTCGGCGTCCGTTTGTCAATCTATCCATCGTCACGATAACTCGAGAATGCGTTCACTTATAGTGCTGAAATTGTGCACATGGTCATTTAAAAAAAAGTAAATTTAAGATCAACAAGTGAAAAAGCTAGAATTGGTCTAACACCAATTCTTATGATACCCTAGATGAATGCACGTATGAAATTTCGTATGGTCACACATTTGAGCAATTTTGAGTTTTGATTGGTTTCTCGCATATATTTCTAGAACGGCTTGTCGGACAGAAAAAGTGATTATAACCAATTGTATAGGATTTCTTATTCTAAAGAAGTTTTTATTACAATACAAATGTCTAGGACTGATCGTTTTCAAAGTATATGTTAAAAACCAAAATATTATTATATGGCAGCACCAAGAAGGGGGTGCCCGATTTAGCCCATTTTTGACATTTTATTTGCTATTAGTATGAAAACACAGTGTACCAAATTTCAGCTTTCTATGTCGACGTGTTCTCAGGTAGTGTGCAAATATATCGTGGAAAACGAAATTTTTGTATGGCAACCCCACGAAGGAGTTGCCCGATTTGTCTCATTTTCGAACTTAATTTTACTTTTTTTTTTTTAATGTCAGTGTACAAAATTTCAGCTTTCTAGGTGTACGCGTTCTCGAGTTATCGTGCGCACAGACAGACGGACGGACGGACGGACGGACATGCAAAAATCAAAATAACTTTTAATATTATGCGTGGGTGTCCAATTCATTTTGCTCTACCATTATTTCGAGGTGTTACAAACGGAATGACAAACTTAGTATACCCCTATAGATTTCATCTAGGGTATAAAAATGGAATCAATCGAGGAACTCCTTCGTAGTATTGCCATAGAAAAATTTTGTATTTCACTATATATGTATTTGGTCACTGCCTGAAAACGTGTCGACGTAGAAATTTGGTACATGGTGTTTGTATAGAATAGTAAATAAAATTTAAAAAATAGATTAAATCGGACAACCCCTTATTGGTATTGCCATACTTGGCTTTGGTTCTTGGACACTACCTGAGAAAGCGTTGATATAGAGATTTGAATTTTGATACTCAGTGTTTTCATAAAAATGGTAAATAAAGTTTCAAAAATTAATTAAATCGGGCAATCCTTCTTAGTGTTTCCATACAAAACTCTTGATTTTCACTTTATGTAACTTTTATTTTCATCTATGGTATAATATTATTGCTCTTGGACCAAGTATAACTTTTATTCTTGTTCATTGGAAAACAAAAAGCACTACGAAGTGTGTAAATAGATTTGAAAAATACCTCTTCCCGCAAAGTTTTCGTTTATTTACAAGACCTTTACAAGACATTTAAAATTGATTATTATTTTAAAGTAGGTAGGAAGAGGGTAGGACGCGATGCTTTAAGGTAAGAGCTTTAGGTTCATCCTACATGTACAAATAATGTCAACAATTAATACTTTAACTTTAAGGCACCATCGTTTGTAACGGTTCTTCTGATCGGTATTCTGACAAAATATATCGTCTCGTTTTAAGCTTTCATACGATAACCTGCTGTACCCGCGTATTAAAACTTGTTAATAAATTCATACTACAGTCCACTTCTACCATACTGTTTACTATCTTGTTTATTATCCTTAGATTAGATTTGTGAAGGGATGTGTAGGCGTTAGCCTCGCTATCACTGCGACCTGAAAGATCTATTGTGAGTCCCCATTGCATTTACTCCCTTTCTAGGTTCAGACTGTTAATAAAGTCTAGAACCATTCTGGGATTGAGGTTCCACACGTAGGATGGTGGAGGAAAAGCGTCCGAGGTAGAGTAGTCTCCGCCTATCCAATGCTTCGCAGTTGCAGAGCAAGTGCTCCGAGGTTTCGTGAGCATCCTGACAGAAACGGCAAGATGAAGTCTCAGTCAAGCCCAGCTTGTTTAGGTGATACCTTAAGGAGCAATGACCTGAGAAGAGTTCAGTAATCATTTTAAGCTCTGTTTTATGCTTATTATACTTCTGCGAGTTTTTGGCCAACATATTCAGTAGAGCTTTGTTCACTTTCCTTATATTATGTACCTACCTATATAATAATAACTGCAAAAAAAATCAGTACTTGCAGAATTTACCTCACAATTGTACAGGGGTTAATTCTGCAAGCGAAACATTTTTACTTGTTCTTCTTACTGTACCAGTAAACTAGAATACCTACTACTTGAAGATCAATCGTGGCAGGCAGCTCCGTGCTCAGGATTTTTTATAACGATGGCTGAAGTTGGGTTGATATAGAAATTTCGAACGAAATTCTTTTATTTGTAATTTATTTATTAATTAATTAATATCATGGTACCGCTAATGTCAAATTTGTAGAAATTTGTAGAATATGTTCAAAACATATACATATATCTTTTTTCACTCTTCCAATAAATTAATGCACCGAGAAAAAAAAATATTAAGAATTGCATCGACTTCTATGCCTATGTCCCGATCTATGTATGTTTAGAGCAGCTAATCCGTTCAAACGATCTTGTCCCATTGTGGATCTTAAATAGCTTTTGAGGCGACGAAAAGTGCAAAATGAACGCTCATTCGGAGTTGTGGTCACTTGCCATATTTTCAAAAGTTTGTGGACATTTGGGAATACATCCTTCAGTTCCAAGACAGTATGTTTTTTTTCTAACGTATGTCTACACCCCACGGAATTCTGCAGCACTGCTGTTTCACCATCGTAATTTTGTCCAAATAAAAATGTCCCATCAACACCGGTAGAGTCGAGGAAATTCAAAATTGCATTTGACAATTCTGCTCCAGTAAAATCAGAGGTAACTCATTATTTATTTTATGGTGAAAATACACTCAGAGAAATTTCCATTTACTGTATCAAGAGATAATTTATCTTAAGAAATAAAAACAATATTCGTTTTTTAAAAAAATCAAATTACGAAGCAAATGCTTTCGAAAATTTCAAATGTTCAACTTCGCAAATTTGTTACATGGAAACAATTTGCAATAGCTGCTCGGTCACTATTTCATTCCTGTTGAATTTGTATCGCGCCTATGTTTACACGAAGAATTTTGTTCTTTCGATTCACGGGGGAGGGGGGGGGGGGGGGGGGGGTCAACTACCAAAAACCCCCTTGCGCCGGTCCTGGTAGCTTCACCACTCACTAGTTTTTTACCAACGTGTGTACCATTTAAATGTTCATACTGAATCAAAAAGTAATGTTTCATTATTAAAAATTGAGTTAAGTATTATTCGCATTCACATGTACAATAAATGAGTTTTAAATAGCATCTTAACATTTATTTTAAAACTCAAGAGATCTCAAATAATAATAAACTCCGCAAGCAAGTAAATTCCCAAATAATTTAAATATAGCGCCAGGTTACGACAGTTGGTAGCATTGACAGTGAGAGCATACTTTCTGAAATCAAAACTGGTGCCACATGAAACAGGAGGTCAGCCAGTCCATTTATATATATATCACTGGGTATAGGTTTCTTAATTTCATTAGGCCCTAGATACAATGAGCGTCACGCGTGTTTTTTTTGCGACGCCGCTTTGTGTTGTTTATGGTACAATGAGAGCCACGCGTTTTTTTATACACGACAGTTCAAAATAATTGAGGTGCGTTGATTATTTCTGTGAAATTGTGAATTGTTTAAAAATTAATAAAAAAAGTCACCTATGATAATTAAAGTATGTATTCTAACTATTAACAAAAAAGTGAAACTTTTTATTTCAAGCTTGTCAATAATTTCATTTATTCTCTTATATTGAAACAAGGAACAAATGTAGAAAAAAAAACGCGCCGCAAAGTTTAATCAAATTTTGCGGCACCCAAAAATGGCGAGGCTTACATTGGCTCTAGCTATGTATGAAAACCATTGATTCAAACTCATTTTGCGGTGCGTAAAAAACGCGTGGCGTTCATTGTATCTAGGGCTTTATAATTGGTCCTAAAGCCTAGAAACTGTTCAAACGTCTAATCTCAACTCGTACAAACTGTAGAGCAACTGCAGCGATTAGAAGTAAAAACGTAGAAAATATCAACTTGAAGTCACAAAGCAGAACAAATTCAATTTTCCATACCTCGAACCAAGGTTGAAGTCCTTTTTCTTTAGCAGCGGATATGTACGATTAAAGCTCGTAAAAACAGAGATAATATCAAAAATAGAAAGTGTAAATTATTCCTTATAAAATGCTCTACAAAAAAGCTCTAATACATTTTTCCATCAAATTGAACATAAAGAAGTTATAGCGTCTCAAAGATTTTTGTTTTCTACCTATATACAAAGGTAACTTTTTTATTATTAATGCTACGAGAAAAAGGTATTGATAATTCGATTCTATATATAAAACAAAAACCTCTAAACTCTCGTGGCTTTCTTTTTGAGGCTCCCGAGGGGAGAGAGGTAAACTGGCACCCCGTAAACATTGATACCACCAAATGAGGCAAAAAGAGTAATAATGGGTGGTCCATTTAGCGTTTGCTATTTAATTTCGCTTTAATTCAAAGACAAATGAATTCTTTTCAAAGCGGTTTGTGTTATTAGAAAGAGTACACATTGTCATTAAATATAGCACAAAATTTCATTTAAATAACTTCGACGGCTGGCTTTACAGTCCCCATTCTGCCAACCCAATTTTTCAGAACATTTTCGGTTGTATCTCATCAATGACGACTTTCGATTTGATCTTTCAAGTATTGGATAGTCTCTGAATTCAGCGTAACACTTATCCTTATCATGTACGTGCACGTATTGATTTATCCAATAACGATCCAGTTTCCCGAACTCGCGTCACCAATTGATCCACAAATTGCCTTGAAAGCATTTCATTTCTACTGAATTTCTAAAATTTCTTACATTTTGGGTAGAAGACACAGCACTTTGGAAGTAAGTTTTTAATATTTCCCATTTTTTTTCAAGCGTAAAGCGACCCATTTCGTAAATGTAAAACATTGAACTAATTTTCTGTCATAATCACTGACTTATAACAATGGACTGAGCGATTTGCTATTTCATGTGGCACAAAAAATATTGTGTTTCTGTATATCACCGTTAGAGCACCCTTTAAAACGATTACATAAAAAACATGTAAAACTCAACCAATCAGATGAAATTTTACACCCATAAATCGAATTTAATTAAAAAAATATATTTTCTTGTGTCCAAGTGATATTTTAATCGCTTAGAAGGAATTAAACTCATTCCGACTTTAATTTTCAAAAGTTATTCTTAACTGAATCCTGCTTATGGGCAAGAGAGACGGAGCATGGTAAACACTATCTTTACCTTATTCCTTCTGAGGTGATTCGATCTGTAGCTAACATAAAAACATCAAATGGCATAAGCAAACTTCCAGAATGCAATATTTTGTGTTGGTAGCTCCAACTCTGCCATAGGGTGAAAGAGAGAACTATAAAACTTGTGCCATGCTTTCCTATAGGAAAATGACAATACGCTCAGTCCATTGTTATAAGTCAGTGGTCATAATGCGAATGACGTAAGTGTTGCCACCGGTTGCCACACTCGCAATAACCGGTAGTTGAAATTGTAAACACTAGATGCGCCACCCTTTAGAATCGATAAAAAAGTGTAGTAAATCATCATATCCATAAGAGTATTAATGCTCAAAGGATTACTGTTTTCTTAGTTTCTGTCAAATTCAGAGAAAACACTTTCTGCGTAAGCACTACTATGTGGCAGGGTAACAATTTTATCATAAAATCAGCGAGATTATTAAAACTGAACTCTTTTAACATATTTTTTCCTTTTTGTAAACTAGCTCAAAATTGAGCAATATCTCCATCATTGTACATATTTCGAAATAATACTTTTTTTGTGATAAGTGAAAACGTCATTGGGCATAGAAAGTCAGAAATACATCCAAACTCGCCTCAAGGCTTGACTCAGAGAATTGAAAACAAAATGATACCACCAGGCTCGGTTCTGTTATTATAATTTAATAGCATATCTGTTGATATAAGTAGGGCTGAAAGAGAAAGAGAAACATTTCCAACATTGAGCAAAGGCGCCTTGTTGCGCCTTGCTGGCTGGGTTTGTGTTGCATCATTTAACCTCATTGAATAAATAACTAATAAGGAAACGGCATATCGGGTGAAAACCTAAGCCAATCGGCGAAATGTATTAGTGTGCTGTGTTTATATTCGTTTCGTCATGGCAATAGTGAAACCGCGAAATTTTGAAGGGGCACATTTTTATAATCCAAATTGCTATGTATAACACACAATTTTTTGGCGCCCCCTTATCTTCAGAAAATATTCCTTGTCGTTGCCTATGATAATTTAAGTGACTTGTCAGCAGAATTTTCAAATAAGGGACCAGCCCTCTTGTCATTTCTCCCCCCGCTCCATGGGTTTGACTGTCATTGAATTGCCTACTCACGTACACTGTATTCGCCCGAAACTCCGCTTCCTTATTAGTTATTTATTCAATGTTTGACCTATGTTGGAAATTTTGACAACGCCGCGAGCAAGTCTCGACGTCTGGATGTGTTTCTGCTATAAGATATCAGTATCACATGGGCTATGCGTAAAGCCTTTACAAGGATTTTACTTAAAGGCCAATCTCCTGTACAAATATCAAATGGATCGAAATATTTCAATAATTATGTTTTTGGATCTAAAAATCACATTTCTTCTTAATTTACCGGTTTTATTTGAAAATTCAAAATAGTTTATTTTATTAAATTAAACTTTCAAAATTAACATTAATACTTATCAAGTCCGAGGTTTTCAATAGATTTTTGCAATAAATGAGTTCTTGTGTTTTCTCAAACCGAAAAATTTTTGTTAATGTTATTTATGTAATCAAGCAGGTATAAACAATGGAAAATAAAAATATAATTTATTGTACCGATTACTTGAAAATGTAAGATTTTATTCTGATATTTTCGTATTTGCTGCTTCTGAATTTTCAATGGAAAATAATATCAAATAACGGCTGCCATTGTTCCATAATGAAACACTACAAGCGAAAAAAACTTGCATATGGCAAATACATCCTTGGTAAAATAAATTATTGTTTACACATTGTATGGCGTGAAAACGTCATTCAGATTCCTTGACAGGACAGACGCATAGTAGTAGATTATGTATTTTCTGGATTCCATGATGCATGGCAAGAAAAAAGGTAGCAAATCTACTCCGATTAAAGTCCGGTGGGATCAATGCATACAGTCAGTTTTACACTCACCACCTACGTATAGAAAACAAAATTGCTGTCTAGCCAAAATGCATGGTTGGCCATTTTTGTTCGACCAATTGACTGGACTAATTTGCATAATGTTACTAGTTTTTACGGAGCAGACTTACTGGAATATAAGGATGTCCCGTAAGTCGACGTCCCGGAATCGGGTGATATACCAAATCATAACAGTTACCAGAAAAATATAAAAAAAGATCTAAGTCAAATTATATACATTTCTTTTGTTTTCGAGAAAATGTACACCCTGTGATGGTTTTTTAGCTCCTGTTGCTACAAATCTTTACTTTTTTTCAATTTTATTTTTATTGTGTAATCCCGAATAGTGCTTATGTAACCTGTTGCTTTAAATTCTAAGCCAACTGCTCCAGCATGGAAGAAAATGTCACATTTTGCCGAACCAAGAATAGAAAATTAATATTTCACCCGACTTTAACTGACTGCAATGAAAAGAAATGTACTACGCCAGTTTGGCAAGTAACTCTGAAAGTTGACACATTTAATAAGGATTCTAAAATGGTATAGCACTTGCTGCATTATTTCTTAGATTACGGGCAAAAAAAAAATTTCTTCAAGAAACCCAGTTTCGAAAAATTTCTTTTCACCTACTAAAAATGATTCTAGTGTACCCAAAGCTTGCCGTAAGACCATAACTTTAAGATTCTAGTTTGAGTGAGCCGAAGAGTCATTGCATGAATTGTGAGTGATACAAAATATGAGCTCTCCACCTCGAAGCCTGCTCAGGCAGCTACCAAGTACATAGAGAAAAACAAAAGTTGTGTATGGCATCACTAAGAAAAGGTAACCCGATTTAGCCCATTTTTGAAATTTTATTTACCACTTCTATAAAAACACCACGTAGCAAATTTTTTGCATGGCAACCCTATGAACGAGTTGCCTGATTGGTCCCATTTCTCAGCCTAATTTAAATTTTTCTTTAAGAAAATCCCGTGTCAGCTCTCTACATTGACGCGTGAGGCAGTGCCGAAATATACAGTGAAAACCTAAATA
The DNA here is from genome assembly GCA_963930735.1 of Dioctria linearis. Classification (NCBI taxonomy): domain Eukaryota; kingdom Metazoa; phylum Arthropoda; class Insecta; order Diptera; family Asilidae; genus Dioctria; species Dioctria linearis. Next base: position 97,348,064 of record OZ005744.1, on the reverse strand, counting down.
TTTGTGTGGCAACATCAAAAAGCGGTGGCCCGATTTGGTCCATTTTTGAACTTGTATTTTCAGTTCTCATGAAAACGCCGTGTATTGAGATTTGAGCTCTCCACGTCGATAAGTTCTCGGACAGTTTCCAAATATATAGTGAAAAACCAAAGTTTTGTATGGCAACACCAAGAAGGGGATGTTCGATTTAGTCAATTTTTTAAATTGTATTCACTATTGCTATGAAAACACCACGTACCAAATTTCAGCTCTCTACGTGCACTCGTTGTCAGGCAGTGTCTAAATATATACTACGAAGGAGTTGCCCGGTTTAGTTCATTTTAGAACTTGTATTTGCAACTTTTATTAAAACGCCGTGTACAAAATTTCAGCTTTCCACGTCGGCGCGTTCTCAGGCAGTTTTTAGGATCTCCACAATAGCGCCATCTATCGTGTCCAAAACTATCCTATATTTCAAGCCGGACCCAACCAAACACATTCACAAAATTTCATTGGAATTGGTTGGGCGGCTTCGGAGATTAGCATTAGATTAACATTGTGACACTGGATTTGTATATATTAAGATTCATTTTGATTGATAAATTAGAATGGATTTTGAACAACCTGTTATAGAAATTACTTCATATAAAGATGATTATTTTTCAGTAGATACTTTCAATTCATTTATTTTCACCTCCATGAATAAGGCATTTTAATTCTTTTATGAAATTGCTCCCCTCATAATCAAAGGAAAAATTAAATTAAATATGAAACTACAGATCGACATCACCAAATTTAAATTGAATTCCAAAGGGTCGCAACCACACACATCAGGTTTTCGCAAGGCTCTATTCGGCTCCTTATTTTTTGCCTATACATATATCAATGATCTATAGAGATGTATGTACCCCCGAATGCCATATCCAGGTTTATGCTGATGATGTCCAGATTTCGCTTTCTGGTCCTGTCTCACTTATGGGCAATGAGAAATTAAATATAATAATAATATAATACTTGGAATTTCTAAATAAACAGGAATTTATGTAAGTTGACTCTTCGTCTTGGTCTTGTTAAAGACTGACTATTTATAGTGATGTTATTTATTGTGGTTGGTTTGGACAGCCGTCTCACAGTTGTTTGATAAATCTTTGTTGTTTTATATAGATATTTACAGTATTGCATCTGCCTAATCATACATGAGGTTATCTATGCCCACTGTCCGGATTATTTTTTAATTCTTTTCAGTTTATATCATCTAGTAAGAACCAGACAACTCTTGATTCCTATCCAAAAACTAATATATCTACTTAGGTCGAGTTCTAGCCTTGTTTTTGGTGTTACAGTATGGAATGCCATCTTTACCTACCTATTGATTCGTCTCATTGTGAATGCCGGCAATGTCAAATCCAAATGCTCTTTCAATCGAATAATATATAATTATTAATCATAGCATGAAAATATTTATCTTTTTGATTTTTATATTGTTATCATCTTTGTTTGTTCTTTATTTTTTAGCTGTTTATCGTTTTGTCATGTCATTTATACTAAATTTCTTAATTGTCGCTAATAATTTATAAAAATTTTAATCATCATTTTATTATGCAGACATAAAAGAGTGTTATGTACTCACATGTGCTTGTTGATAAAGATTATAATTTATTTGTTTATATGGGATTTTCAACTTAAAATATATTTAATATTATTTCGAGGTGAGTGGGTGTAGGGTTTAATAAAGCTTGCAATTTTTATTCTATTGTTTCTACTCGCATTTCAGCACATATTTGCAGTTTGGAAAGTTTAAAGCAGTGCACTTCTCCGGACCAAAAAATACAACTTTAATACCGTACCAGCATATTAAACATAGCTATAGAAGCAGATTCTGTAAATTTAATCTGCGATACATCACGACTTCCTAAAATAGGCACTCTGAAAGAAAATAAATCTTCTAACGCGTTTAACATTATTTTGTGAAAAGCGATGGCAGCTGGAACTTTTCATAAATCGAATTTCATGCAAAGTCGTTCCTAATCTTCTTGTCCTGGGTTTTTATCTGAAGGCGTTTATAATGGAGAAAAATAATGTAAATAATTCAATGGCTTTTCAGACTTTCGCTTTTCATTTTTATTTGGGAAATGAACTTAGTTTTCCGTTGGCAGGATATCACTCCGATGTTCTGAGTAAAAGCTGAAGGTATATGTATGTAGCTATAGCAAGCACTTCCACATGAATGGCTCTTAGTACTGGGTTTAAGGTTTTTGTATCATGAAGAGACTCTATATTGCCACGAAATGTCATGCGCCAGGCCCACCAGAGGCTTTTAATAATTTTCTCATTCCGGGAAACGATATAACGTTGCTCTAAGTCTAAATGGATGGAATATTGCGGAAGTTGAGTCGGTAATTTTCTGGCATGCTACAAGTAGGTTTTTTTAAATTGCACCCTATTTGAATTTCTAAGTCTTCTCAAGGGAAACTTAAGGGATTTAACTTTAATACTCAGAAGTAGAAAGCGAGCGAGGGAATCTTTTAAACTGGTTTATTATCCAGGCTAGGGATACCCTACTAGGAGAAGTTTAAGAGGTGGCAATACAAACCTCACTTGCATACCTATGGCATATAACTGGAGAAAAATACAGTAGATAGTAAGCTGCTCCGCACTGGTAGAATTTTTCTAAGAAAAATTCAGGAAATTTTACAGTGTTACCGAACTTGACTTTAAGAGTGCGGGGATGAGCTTGGTTTGAGACTCATTTGCTTCATGCAGCATTTTACAAGAAATCAGACTAAACATTTCGCCACAATGTTGGCCATTGATGTATTAATAAAAGATTGAAATTAGTTATCATGTGTATCGCTTGTAAGCCGACAATGCATTTCATCCAACCTCTACCCAAATATGTATGTAAATTGCATTCTAATTTGGGCCTATATAAGGCTTGCATGTACTATATACATATTTACGTGCATAGCCTGATGAAGTAAAATTAAGCGAGACGGGAAATACGTTCGAGCAATATTACCACGGCCAATACGAATAGCGTACCAATGCCTTAAGTATAACAAACAAGAAAGCAGAGCCGGACAGGAAAAGCTTACTTAGTGCGATTCCAGCTTTTATACTTCCCTCTGGTGTACAATGATGGTATGTTGCAAAACCATTGAGAAATCCTTTCCCAAGCCATGAAACAGAAAACTATATATGTATGTGCGTGCTAGGCAAATTCTTTAAAATGATTTATATTGATTCTTATGGAAAAGTGACTATTGTCCGCGCCACGAAAAATGAGCTATCAAGGTCACCAGAGGGAAAGTTATATGTTTGTACGATTGTGTATGTTCCCAATGGTAAAAGAGCTTTTAAGGGCATTGCAATTAAAAACAATTATATTTCGATATTACTTGAATTACTATTGTATTTCTTTGACGTTTCTTTGTCTTTCATTCTTGTAAAAAAATTATTTATTATAAATAAATTTCGTCACAGAACTTACTATACCTTTGTGTATTGAATATATATATATATTCTATACACAAAGGCGCGTTCACTTTATTTGAAAACTTTAATTTTAAACATAAAACTTTTTATATATATATATTTATATTTATTAAATACTTCTATTATTTGTGGACTTTCTTAAAGACATAGAGAAATATTTTAAGGGAAATCTTTTTGGTTTTTTCAAAAACTAATCTGTAATCAATAAAATTCCAAGAGGTTTTGACGTAGAATAGAAGATAATGTTTCATCAGGGATTTTTTGTAATCAAAGACAAAACCAATAAGTATATGTAGCGTATTTCCAGATGTACAGTAAGAATATCGCATATACAACTGATTCTAATAAGCATAAATTTGTAAATAAATTCTCGAACTTAAGTGACACAACGTAAAACATGTTTGGGGTATGAAATTTATCTGACGGTGTAAAAAATCAATAAAATAAGTTAATTGGAACGGAAAAATTACAAAATTTTGCTCAGGCCGGAGCTATTTAAAACAAAGTTTTTAAGTTTTACATAAGAACACTGCAAATATTTTAGAATATTACGACTATGTTAGGGCTCTAATGTAGTAGTGAGGGATTCTGTTTCATGGTTTGGGAAGTGTTACTCGACGGGTTTGGGCTGCGGTAAGTACAGTACACGCAATTTGGATGTGCGGTGCCGCAACTTCGGCGGAGGTATATGGGTCATTCCATATCAAATAGGCAGCACGTGTAATATGACCATCACCAATTATTTGGAAATTTTACATACTTGGAGGGTTTGTGAAAACAAAAATGCGAATTATAAATTTTCCCTATACATTGCGTATTTCACGAGCTATAGCATTGAAAGAAAAAGTCCAGTCCTAGTCTTTAAAGATTCATACATGCTAGAATAGTGAAATATAGCTCATTTGAAAGTTAGGATATCAAGCTATCTAAAAAAATAACATTTAAAAAAGAGGATATCAAGGATAAGGATTTTATCCGTTATCCTTGAGTATCCTGGAATAAGCATAGCTTACTCGTATATATGTACGGTAATCAGGGCCGCATTTACTAATAGGCAAACCTAGGCAACTGCCTAGGGGCGATAAGAGAAAAAGGGCGCTTACAATTTTCTTTTCTTTAGCAAATTTTGTGAAGCATAATTTTTTTTATTTAAAAAGTAATTTTTTTTTAATGTTAAATTTATAGATAATTATAATTAAATTATATAATCGAAATTAAGAATTAATAATAGAAAAAATGGTTCTTTATACCAGCGGTAACATTTGTATGGAAATGTCACTTTTTACCTGAACTCCGTACTGTTTTACTGGAACTCCGTACTAGGCTTAAAACAAAAACGTAATATTACAGAAGTTCAAATTTATTAAAAATATGATTGTAGTAAGCTAAATTTTTAAAAAATATTGCATTTTAATGTTTTCATGTCATTTGTTTTTCTAAACTTGAATTTGGTCTTAATTTTTTCATATATAATTAAAATTTCATAGAGTTATTTAATTGAAGGTAAGCGGTTTTTACATTTTTAGTAGTTTATTTGTTTTACGACATATTGTTTAAATTTAAGGTGGAATAAATTGAATGGAAGGGCGTACGAGTAAGAAAAAGAGTTGTTATTGAGATAGAAAATTAGCAAAAGGAAAACAAAAAAAGTTAAATAAATTTATTGAAAAAACGACTAATCTTGATGGATTTTTAATTAAAAAACCAGTAACAGTAGTTCAAGAACAGGCAAGCAGACGTGTTTCTATTCTACAAATCAACAAAGAAGGTTTATACCGATAAAGTAGCAAGATATTTAAATGAAAGTGTTTTTCGAAGAAAATTGCAAAATGGTGAATTCATACGGCGACATTATCTAGTATATTCGGAAAGTAACAAATCAATCTATTGTGCTCCTTGTCGATTTTTAGGACGTGGTGGTTCAGCACTGGCAACAACGGGTTATATTGGAAAACCAGGAAAAGGAGGAACGTCATATTTATCCTCAATTGTTTTCGAAGAAATTGTAATATTAATGGCCGAAAAGGTAACACAACAGATAATTAACGAAGTAAGAGAAGCAAGCAAAATATTACTCAATTACTGTTGACTCTACGCCTGACGTATCACATACTGATCAACTTCCTTTTATTATTAGATATGTAAAAAATTGAGTTCCCGAGGAACATTTTTTGAAATTTTTGGAAAATGTAGGACATAAAGCTGAAAATATGGAGAAAGAAATAATACAATATTTAAATGAAAATAAAATTGAAATAAAAAATTTGAGACGACAATCCTATGATAACGCAAGAAACATGTCTGGAATTTATTCAGGACCTCAAGCACGAATTAAGAACAACAATGAACTAGCACATTTTATATCTTGTGCAGTACACTACTGAACTTGCTTGGAAAATTTGCGGCAGATTGTTGCCGAGATGCAGCATCCTTTTTCAATTTTTTGCAAGAACTGTTTAATTTCTTTTCTTCCTCAACAAGTCGTTGGTTAGTGTTAACTAATGTTTTAAAAGAACCATTAAAAATCTTTCTGATACAATATGGTCTTGTCGGTATGATGCATGCAAAGCCCTGTATGAAAACTGGGCGCAAATTTATAAAGCTTTAAAACAAATATCACAAGATGAAACTGTATCTTCTCAAGTTAGAAGCCAAGCTCAAAATATTAATTATTAAATGAATCGTCTCAAATATGCTTTTATGATGACATTTTTGAAATCTATTTTAGAACGCTATAATGCCACTAGTTTAAAGTTACAATCTATAGAAACTGATTTGCCGATTGCTGTTGAGCAATACAAATCATTGATTGAATTCGTACATTCAATGTCAAATTTATATGAAAACTATGAATCTAAGGCCAAGAAAATATCGTTTGCTAAAGAATTTGCAAGAAAACGAGGGAGAAAAAGGAAAATGTTTCATGATGAAATAATTGATGAATCGGAATTACATACCAATCAGGATTTTAAAACCAAAACATTTAATGTTATAATTTCATGTCTTAGTGAAGAACTGAAAAAGAGGCTTGAAGCATTTGAATCAATTTACAAAAACTTTGCATTTTTAAACAATTTAACTATATACCAACTTAAACTTAAAAAAATGCAGAAAATTTATACCGGATATACAAGAGCGATTTAGATGAATGTTTTATGGAAGAATGTGTTCACTTGGCATCATATTTGAAATCTATGAAAATTCTATATTAGAACTCAGTAAACTAATATATAGTAAAAAATTAGAGACTGTATTTCCAAATATAAATATAATTTTAAGAATATTTTAGTGCACACATTTAACTAACTGCCCTGCGGAACGAAGTTTTTCGTTGTTGATTGATTGAAAACGTATTTAAGATCCACTGTAAAAGAACAACGCTTAAACGCACTAGCTATTTTATCAATAGAATATGATTTTACATAAAATATTAATTATACTGATATAATTGATGATTTGGCTGATAAAAATTCAAGGCGAAAATTTTAATGAGTACACTATGACATTTTTACTTACTACTAAATAAATAAATTTATATATTGTACATATGTACTTTTTAACTTTTATTAAAGATTATGGGGCGCGTTAATATACATTGCCTAAGGGCGCCAAAGATACAAATGCGGCGCTGACTGTAATAGAACTTACGAATTGAGATCGCGACCGAATTAATGAAGACATCAACTCTTCTCCATGCCCGACGGAAATTTAATCTTGGCCCGGCAGATGCTACATAAGCAAACTATTTTTAACATTTTTTACCTTACTTACTGACGATCTACATCTTCTCAAGCAATATCTACAGATTCCAGGTATTAGGGATTAAAAGAAAAATGGTAATAAACATGCACTTGGATTTTTAGAATTCATGCAACTACCTTAATTAATGTAGGCGATAGCTCACATCTGCACTTCGGGTCGTATGACTTTATTACCCATGCAGGCAACGCGTCCCTCACCGATTTTAGCCAATTATTTAATTACCTTGGTCTAGGCAGGTAAAGGAACACGACTACATCCTCTTTATTTTCTACATACTATATCTTGCCGCCAGCAGGGATTTCGCCGGCACTTTTTCCTGTTCTTCATAATTTCTTTTACATGTAAGTTGTTAATAACAACTCGGCCAACCTACATTGTCACTGTCCCCAGTGACGGCGGCCATTGCAATTATACAGAGCATCATTTCTGTTCACAATGCTTTCTACGAACCCAATGCCTTCTAAGAATGAGACAATGCTACCAATCTCAACTAATCCGACATAACCAATGCCAAAATATTCCAACGCATTCCGACGCAAAGCCAATGCAAATAAAATATCAATGCATTCCGACATGACCAATGTCAAAATATTCCAACGCATTCTGCCACAAGCTAATGCAAATAAAATATCAACGCATTCCAACATAATCAAAACGCATTCCGACACAAGCCAATGCAAATAAAATATCAACGCATTCCGACATAACCAATGCCGAAATATCCCAGCGCATTCCGACACAAAGCCAATGCAAATAAAATACAACGTATTCAGTATCAAGGTAATACAATTACTTGAAGCTTTCTGAAGTTTATCTAGGTTTCTTTATTACTAAACGATTCTTTTTTTTTGACACCCTATTAACACCTATATGACTAGTTGACAAATTTAAATATTCTGTTAACAAATTACTCAATTTCGACAGCCAATTCCTCTTCTTAAAATTTAGAGTCGTCTAGGTTTATCTCTTCTAAATTACACCAAGGCTTGAGTCTATCCGCAGCATGAAGACTCAAAGGGCTATTGCGTTTTCTGCGTTACCTCAGTGTCCACCAACACATAGCGATCATTTCCCAAAACAGATTTAATGATATAAGGGCTTTTATATCACGGTGACACTTTCTTCGGTTGACCAATTAAAGAAGTTTCCTGTTTATCCCTCTTGGTAAATTCTGGCTGGTACAAATTTATAAACTTTCTTACACATTGACTGCTTTACTTCATAACTTGACATTTGTAAGTGTCAAGGCTGTGACACATTAAAAGCAGAAAGCAGCGACAGAAGCAGATTTTTTTCTGAAACCATGCAACTGTTCGAGCACTAACAAATTGAAAGCAGAGTCGGCGGCAGCAGCAGAAGCAGATCTTGAAAGTTGCTCAAATCTCAAAAATTCTGCTTCTGCTCAGTACTGCCAGTATAAAGAGAGTTAAAATTTGTATTTCATTGTTGGCGTCCTTCCTTATAAAATTGTCAAAGAGGTTGATGCGAGAAAAACAAAATGTCTATGGAGGACAAAATAATTAAATATAACAAATTAACATCAAATTCTTGAAAATTATAGCACCTGACATTTGTAGTTGACAAGTATCTGTTTTCTGCTTCTGTTTTCAATGTGGTTGGCAAAGCAGAAATGTAGAATTTCTGCTTCTGCCTCTGCTTCTGTCGCTGCTGCTTTTAATGTGTCACGGCCTTCACTTCAAATTTAGTTGTCGCTTTCATTCGTTAGATAGTTTAGTTACTCGTATGGAATGGAATGGAATATAAGGTATATAAGGGACTTATATGCTCATTGGAATTGAGTTCGTTTCTCGTTATTAATTGAAAACCAGACAAGATATTGTAGATAAATTATGTACTTATATAAAAAGGAAGTAAAAATGGGAAAGTGCGAAGCGAAGTAATGAATCAAAATAAATGAAGTAAATCTACTTTGAATGAGGTAACTGCCCACCACTACTCTGAACACGCTAAATTGCGTATGAAAATTTAGTTTAGCGCGGACCTTGGTACCTGCTACTAGGCTTATGATATCACAACCTAAACCACTGACTGGAGGAGGTGGTTTTATTTTTGCTTACATAACAATCGCACAACATCGAGCAAAAACTATGGCATTCTCCGAACATGGCTGGGCTCTACCTATGACGGCCCACATCACTGTTACTTGTTCGCAATAAAGGTGTATTTACAATCAATGACATTAAGCTAACATTCACGCGACAATTTTGTGACGGAAAAGTCTTGCGATTTTAGCTGAAGTTTGTGAAAAGAAGTTTTAGTCGCGTGTCTCCGTGTGAAATGAATTATTTAAATGCAATCGCACCACATTGTCGTACACGTGAAATGTCTCTAAAGTGGGAGTGGGAAACCCAATGTGATGCTGGTGCTCTTAGCTAGCCCTGTAGCGCGAAATGTCAATATATAACAGCACAATATTTTTATGATAGCGACACAATGCGTAGCTGGCGCTGACACTTGCGGTTTTGACAACTTTTTGTAGCGCGACAAGATTGACATTTGGAATTTCGAAGCGGTTTGTTGGAGTGACACAACATTACAAATTTTGATACAGACGAAATCATCGAAATAATGAAAAAGAAAAACGATATATTTCGGGATCTATTGCAACCCTTATATATAAACTTAAAATGAAAAGCGGAAGAATGGAATAAAATATCAAATATCAAATTAGTTCTGACTTAGTTTATGACAGAACTAAGCTGCATCATAGTATTTATACTCAGCTAGTAGGTAAGGGGCAGAGTATGCGTCAGCGCCAGTTCCAAGCGGCAACACCACATTATGTTTCAGCCTTAAGGGATGCTATAGAAAAAATGCCTTTTTCCAGTGGGAAATCGAAAGATGAGTGAACACAGTAATGGGTTCATTCATCTAAAGGCCAAAACACAGTGAGAGTGACACAACAAAGTCATCGTAAATTGGTTGCTGTCAAAGATTTCAATATATGGTACTCATATCGATTTTTCAATGTCAGGGTACTGCAGATTTATGGTAACCGAGTTGCCGGTCAATGTGATTAATTTTAGTTACGCTTAAGGGAAAGTAGTTTCAAGTGTGTATAGTTTAAAAATCTTTTTAGTTTTCGTACACACTTTTAGCAGAGAGTTTCAATTAAGCTCAGCAACCAATAGCTTAGTAATGCTTAAATTGAGCATTATTTTCACCCTTACATTTACTTCAAAGAATTCATGGATGGCTTGGTAATGCTTAAATTGACCCTTGACTCCACATTCACTCCAGTGAATTAATCAAATAATAAAGTGTCAAAGAGTAATTCACGAATTTCCAATGATATCTCTGTTCGGTCCCTCAAAGATAATCTTTTTTGACTGGATAATAATATAATTTTTGTATTGGCAATTCTTTGCAACCATTAATTGTTTAAAAATTCTGTTACATACTTTCTTTAATTATTGTTAACCACAGCACCTCATGAAACAAATTTGTATAACGGTCATGAGACCAACGTAATCTCTTATCTCCAAGCAATGGCACCAGCATCCAAGCTGGCACTCAGTATTCAGATTTTAAGAAGTGCAGTGGTCCGTAATATAGTAAAGGTGTAAAAGTAACTATTTTTTCTATATAAATGGATTGAAAATTTTTATAAATTGGTGCATTACAATTATTTACATCATCCCATAAAATCATCGACAAATTTAATATCACGAGCGGATATCATACCGAGAAATATTTCACCGCTGCAGTTCCAGATCAAGGTGCTGATCACTTCATGATCTACGTGCTGATCATTTTTTGGTTCAAGATTATTTTTCTGCAAGCTAAGTATAACCCATTTATTTTCATATTTGTACAATTTGGGATTAGCAATTTATCATTTTATGCATAAAAGTGTATTTGCGAACATTTTTTTAATAAATCAAGAATGTGATTTTGGACACAAACAGATTTTAGGAATTTACACACATTAAAATTGAAATCATAGCGGTATCATATTGCGGTAAAGTGCTGTTCTGAATATTGAGTCAGACAATTGTTTGAGATATGTATGCATATATATGTACATATATTCTTATGTATACAATAAGTAAGAATAGATAACAATAGATATCATACAAGTGCAATTAAATAAAATTTCTTGAGCTGTGTGATAAATTCATACAGACATTTCTCACCAAAGAGATTGAACTGAAAAGTGCTACTAATATAGACCTATACAACTTTAAATTTTACCAAATTTTTTGTACTTTTCTGTGAGATTTTACAAATACATATAAGTGATGTCACATTCATAAATATCCAAAGACACACCACTTATTTATTTTTCCCGCGGACGGGAATCGAACCTACACTTGTTAGAATTGGTCAATGGTGGAGAAAGAAGAATTTTAAGAACTTTTATTTTTAATGATTCTAAATCAAAATTATAAATACAAGAAGAAAAAACAACCGTGTCGTCCGGGATTTGAAACCGGGACCTTCCGCTTGCCGGGTGACTGCTCTTACCACTGAGCTAACGAGACAGATGATTTTCCCTCTTGCATTTATCAAATTTGTAACTAGCCTACTAAGCCACGTTTGCTTTCAGCTGGCATTAACCAGCAACGATGAAAGCGCACAAATAAATTGTAAATTCAATTTTATTTATTTTTCCCTCGGACAGGAATCGAACCAACACTTGTTAGAATCGGTCAATGATTGAGAAAGAAGATTTTTAAGAACTTTTATTTTTAATGATTCCAAATCAAATTTATAAATACAAGAAGAAAAACAGGTTTTCAAAAGTGCTTGAATCCAGCGACTTTCGTCTGACAAAGTGGAAATCGAACTCACCCGAATTTCTCAATGATGATAATAAATCTGAATCCTGCGAAACCAAAAGAGAACTTGACAACAATCCAGAAGTAACTAAAATTCTTGGTATTTTTTGGAACTATAAAGAACATGTGTTCTCCTTTACGGTATCTTTAAAAAATTCAAATGTCGTTAGAAAAAGAATCATTCTATCCGAAGCATCAAAAGTATTCGACCCCCTAGGCTGGTCATCACCAACGATTGCAGTAGTTAAAATGCTCTTCCAAGAGCTTTGGTTATCAAAGAATAACTGGGTTAATGAAGTGTCCCCTAAGGTACTACATAAATGGGAGTGTTGTAAAACACAGCTGCCTGAGCTAATAAAAATCCCGAGGCAACTCTGGTCGATTCCAAGTAAAATACAACTGCATGTTTTCTCAGATGCTTCTGGAGCTGCCTACGGAGCCGTAGTTTACTGCAGGTCAATGAACCCCCAAGGCTTGATTGATGTTAGACTTGTAGCAGCCAAGTCAAAGGTAGCCCCCTTAAACAGGTATCCTTACCCAGATTAGAGCTCTGTGCTGCTTTACTGCTTGTACGGTTGGTAGAGAAAGTCATAGATTCCCTAAGCTTGAAGGAAATTCCCCTTTACGCTTCGACCGACTCGACAATAGTGTTATCCTGACTATCAGATGTTCCCAGACGATGGAAAGCATATGTTGCTAATAGGACAGCTGAGATTCTTACCTCGGTCTCATTGGAGACACGTGCCCTCCAAAGAGAATCCCGCGGATTTAACGTGAAGAGGTGTATCACCGAGCGATCTACCAAAGCCCTTACAGAGCTATATTTCACTGTTTATTTGTCTAGTAACAAAAGCTCTGCACGTGGAGCTTGTCAGTAGCCTTACCGCGGAAGCCTTTGTTGCAGCACTTCGCCGATTTACTTCGCGACGAATTGCATGAATTTGTCCTATCTAATAGTTCTAATGAAGAAATTTGTCATATTTTATCACAGTCTAGAGTAGAATGGAGTCAGAAGTATGGAAGGTCAACGTGAAGGCAGTAAAGTAGTACCATCGTCGTGTCGTTGGTGAAAGCGCCCTAAGATTTGAAGAAATGACAACTTTGCTGCATCAAATCGAAGCCATTCTGAACTCTCGGTCTTATTGTCAACTAACTCCAGATCCAGATGACCTCGACGCTCTAACTCCTAGTCACTTTTTAATGGGCGTGCCTCTCACTGTCTTACCTGAGCCCGACTTAAATGAAATTTCAACCTCCCGTTTAGGACGATGGCAGCACCTCCAAGGTATGGTTCAAAGGTTTTGGAAACGGTGGCATTTAGAATACTTATCTTCTCTACAAGAACGTCCCAAATTGCGCAAGGAAGTAGACTCATTGAAGAAAGATGAGCTAGTGTTAATCGGCGATAATAGCCTGCATCCATCGAAATGGCTACTGGGCAGAATAGAGTCAACTCATCCTGGTGAAGACGGTTTAGTTAGGAGCTGTCACGATAAGAACAAAAAGAGGCATACTGAAACGCGCAATCAATAAGGTCCTTAAGTTGCCAAATTGTTAAGAAGCAATCTTCTCAACGGGGGGGGGGGGGGGGGGGGGAAGTTCGGGCCCACAAACATAATCACTTTTCACTTGATGTTTCCAAAATAATTTTTGTATTGGCAATTCTTTGCAACCATTAATTGTTTATAAATTCTCTTACATACTCTCTTTAATTATTGTTAACCAAAGCACCTCATGAAACAAATTTGTAAAACGGTCATGAGACCAACGTAATCTGCAAGCAATGGCACCAGCATTCAAGAAGGCACTCAGTATTCAGATTTCAAGAAGCGCAGTGGTCCGTAATATAGCAAAGGTGTAAAAATAACTATTTTTTCTAAATAAATGGATTGAAAATTTGTATAAATTGATGCATTACCATTATTTACATCATCCCAAAAATCATCGACATATTTAATATCACGAGCGGATATCATACCGAGAAATATTTCACCGCTGCAGTTCCAGATCACTACTCATCTCTGTGTTAAAATTCACTGGTGTTCTGAATGTACATAAATTAGTGTACATGTTCATATAGATTTCCTACTGGGATAGAACCAACAAACGCTTTTATACCGGAAACATGTATTATGCTAAATTAATTCATGTGAATAATATCTGTAGATAATGGTACAGTAATGCTAGATTCGTCTCAACTGGAGGTGGTTTTATTTGGCCTTCCATTAGCTCCATGTAGGTAGAATTAAGTTATTCAGAATCTCGTATATAACGGTGTGCTCAATGCTATTAACCAATTTGAAATTTTCCATTATAATTTTTTGTCAATTTCCTGAAATTTCATTTGCAAAGCTCAAATACTGTTATGACTAGAGAACTTACCAAGTGCGTTAAAACAATCTTGAGTATCACTCCATATTATGAAAATCGTTTATCACATGTTCCTGAGAAAATAGCTTCGATTGAATCATAGTGTACAATATACAAAGAACTTTTTATCTGGCTATTACTATATTTCCATGCGGAGCTCAATCCGAATTGAACTCGAATTAGTGCTCATTGAAACGAGAATTGAGTTTACTTTTCTTCAATCCATATTAACTCCACGAAACGAGTCGAGTTGAGTAAGGTTTTGTGTAATATTAGTTACAATAGTGCTTATGGGTGTTTTAACCAACACTAATCCGGGCTAATCCTACTCATGGAAACAGCATCGAGTTAACTCAGCCAGCAAAACTTAACACTAATTCAATCCTAGCTCAACTCTGGCCCATGGAAACATAGTACCTATATGATCCCTTTCCGTACTACAAAAGGAAAAAAACAGAATCCTTATAAGATAGTTTGGACTGTCCATCTGTCATAGACGTTTTTCTCGAAAACAACGTGACATAGGAGTTTGAAATTTGGTAGAAAGTTGAGTTTTTATGACGCGCAGGTATTTGGACAGTCCAAGATTATTATTTTTTTAGTTTTTAATGAGGTTGGATTGGGCCTCCTCAAAATGTTTTGTTAGTTTTTGTAACTTGTGGTGTATGGTTTCAAAGGACTACTTTTAAGGATTCCAAAAAAAATTTAAAATTTTTGGTGAAATGATTATAAAGATGTAGCCCAAAATGTGCGACGAAATACTGTTCCGCCCTTCTTCAAATTTCTAAAGCTAAAATTTGATATTATCAAGATTGGTAGGCATTGATTCACAAATAACAGGGAAACTGCAGCTTTTTCCGTGCGTCTCGTTGTTTCTGAACTTTTGTTGTTTTAATTTCTAATACCCTAGACACACAGCACGAACTAATGAATCATTTGTACTAACTATTCATTAAAATGCCGTGTGTCAAATAGTATATGTCATTATAGCTCGAAAATCAGATGATAATGAAGTGCATTAATGAAGTGTTTTCCTCCTTCATTATAGCTATAATGAGGAAAAATGTGCTAGATTTGACATATAATGTAAATCTGGAGCTCCGCTGTGCATCTACCGATTTGAAAAATAAGAAGAAGAAATGCAAATCACAAATTATATTATTAATATTTTTTTAAATATAATGTTTTTTTTCATTTGTTAATTGTTAAATTCGAAAATAAAATAAATGAAAACAAAGTTTATCGCGTTAATTCGATTCATATTGCTTCTTTAAGGTGATAAGTTCATCAAAACCAGTTTGACAGCACAACTTAATTAAAGATATGGCTGTGTGTCCGCAGTTTATAATGAATCATTATAGACTAATGAGTCGTTAGTTTTTTCTTCATTAAGAGTGCTGTGTGTCTAAGGCATAAGACAACTCGTATAAGATCACTCTTGCGTCCGTCTGATTGAATATAACTGAAATTTGACAATGCATTAGTGTTTAAAAGAAATGAAATATAGAGCTAACTAAAGGGGGAAACACAATAATCGATAACGTATTTACTAGTGTTCTTTTTTATTAGATTTAATATATTTAAATTCAGTCCATCGAATGTTCGTTGATAAAGTTCTGGCACGGAACCGCGACACCGACTTGCTATTTTAACTCTTTTTATGTTAATTTACAAGCAGGGTGCGAAAACACTGCACTTCATGCCTACACTCACGTCTTCGATCGTGGGTTCTTAAGAAGCCGCTAACGAGAGCGATATCGAGAATTTATTAGAATTGAATAACATTTGAATGCTTTTATAAAATATAATTGATTGCTTTCTCTCCACCTACCCTTCACTTCCGCTAGCCAGAACAAAGTTGCCCAAAGAAATAAATGCGTGGTATGTCGCACGCAAAAGATATAAAAAACAAGTAAAAAAACTAGAATTGGTCTAAGACCAAATCTTATGATACCCTAGATGAATACTCGTATATCATTTGCTATGATCATCCATCTGTGCAAGTTTGGTTTTTGAAGTGGTTTTTCGCATATATTTCTATAATTTTCAGTACATTAAAATCGTATAGGACTGATAGTTTTCACAGTATACGTAAATATATTAATTTTTTAAGGAGAGGTTGCCAGATTTAGGCCGTTTTTGAAATTATATTTACTATTTTTATGAAAACATTATGTACAAAATTTCAGCTCTCTACGTTGACGCGTTCTCAGGTAGTGTCCAAATATGTAGTGAAAAACGAAATTTTTTTATGGCAATCCTACGAACGAGTTACCCAATTTGTTCGATTTTTGAGCTTAAACTTACTTTTTTTTTAAAAGCCCATGTGCAAAATTTAAGCTCTCTAAGTATACGCGTTCGTGAGTAATCGTGAGGACGGACGGATAGATGGACGTACAGACGGACGTAATCTACGTTGACAAGGTCTCATGTATTGTCAAAATATGTAGTGAAAAATGAAATTATGGTATGGTAACCCTATGAACGAGTTACCCGATTTGTCCTATTTTCTAAGCTAATTTTCCTTTTTTTTAAATAAATAAAAAGATTACTCTTTTGGACTTTTTACCGGGTTAAACTTGATTTTGTTCAAGAAAGAATTTTTTGGGATTCTCCGGTATATAGCAAAAGCTAAAAAATGTTCTAATTTGTTATTTCATCACACAACCCATTAATTTTTGGTGACAAGTTTCAAGTCTTGGTTTGACTCATCAACAGGTCCCAAATAGCGAAATTGGTGATTTGAAATACAAATGAAAAAAAAACTATTTTTTTATTTATTAAAAAAATTTAAAAAAGTTTTAAAGAAACAGATTCATTCGAAGCGAATCGAACCTGTATACGCCACGCAGTGGGCTGAAAAATAAAGAAGAAAAGGAAGAAGAAGAAGAAGCGTTTCGTGTCAGCAGAAAACCTTCCACTCATCGGTGCAGCTTGGTTTTCTGCCTGCTGCAGACGCTTGAAAATAGATCAAACTGATCTCTTCTCATATAAACTCAGAATAAATTCTGGGTGTGAATTATTTGAGGAAAAAAAAACACTCCTATACAAGCTCAGGAGGAAAAATAAATAAAAAGATTACTCTTTTGGACTTTTTACCGGGTTAAACTTGATTTTGTTCAAGAAAGAATTTTTTGGGATTCTCCGGTATATAGCAAAAGTTAAAAAATGTTCTAATTTGTTATTTCATCACACAACCTATTAATTTTTGGTGACAAGTTTCAAGTCTTGGTTTGACTCATCAACAGGTCCCAAATAGCGAAATTGAGTGATTTGAAATACAAATGAAAAAATGAAAAAAAGAAGAAAGAAATGAAAAGTTTGAAAAAAATAGAAAAAACAATTTTTTTATTTATTAAAAATTATTATTTGGGACCTGTTGATGAGTCAAACCAAGACTTGAAACTTCTCACCAAAAATTAATGGGTTGTGTGATGAAATAAGAAATTAGAACATTTTTTAGCTTTTGCTATATACCGGAGAATCCCAAAAAATTCTTTCTTGAACAAAATCAAATTTTTTTTTAAAGCTCAAAATTTGTGCTCCGTAAATACATGCGTTCTTGAGTTATTGTGAGGACGACCGGACAAACGGACGAACGGAGGGACGGACAGACGGACGAACGGGGGACGGACAGACGGACGAACGGAGGGACGGACAGACGGACAGACGGACATAAAAAAATCAAAATAACTTTAAAAATTATGCGTGGGTGTCCAACCCATTTTTTTCTACTAGCATTACCTGGCGGACTTAAAAACTCTTGGCTTTCTCTTTGCCAGTCTGGGACTGTGCATTCTGTTGAACCAAGTTCAATAATGTTCCCGGAATCTACGTACATTACTTTATACTCTTCTGGAAGCATAACAGCTTCCTTTGCTTTAACCATTTTTTCAAGGCGAGCGAAGACTTTATCTGGTGGTATAAAGGAGTGACCAGGCACTGGGAAAAAACCTCGATTTCCCTTATGTATTTGGAGCTACGCGAGACTACCAAAACGATAGCATGCACATCATTGCATAATTTTTGTTTTGGGATCCGCAGCCATCACAAATTAAAGGATCTATCGGTAAATTCAATTCGAAAGTCGTATTACGAAGGCGATGATATACTTCCGAGGAGATATCCTTTGATCCTTTCGGACGCGTATCCTCCGTCCACAAGTAAAGAAAAACATTATCTTTTGCTAGTGAAGATTTCGATCATCCTTGAACAATGTAAAAATTGTCGGCTATAGTAAGCTGTCAGGTCTGGAACTTTCGACAAAACCATGTTTTTCTGGCAATCAAACGAAAATGTTATCATGCCCGGCTTCTCTTCCCGCGCAAGATCGAAAAAGGCTTTCGCTCGAAGCTTATGTATATTATTTTTTGCACCATATATTGACTCCTCTTTCCAGCATGTTTTTCTACTTTCAGTTGATCTTCATACATGATGCAGGTCGAGCATTTATCAGAGGAAGGAGCTTTGAAAGGACGATTGAAAACCTTTCTGAAATAACTTCCTTTAATAAGATGTTCCGTGGATGCAGTTGCATTATACATCCTACAAAGTTTATTGATAGATAATTCCCCTGATATATATTGCCTTGATGCTGTTTTTGAGCGACATTAATGAACCTTTAAGGCTTAAATTTTTTTACAAACGCGACAAGCTTCAAATCTGTAGGATTTCCGATCACCTCCTCGCTTTTCTTTAGGAACTTCACCAGATTCATGAAACGAGAACACACACCTTTGACTCGTTTTTTTTATATCCTTATAGCATTGACGAATGTTTTATTGCACACCCGGTTAAGACAACTATTATTAGATGAGAAAGGTTTTTGGCTTTGTATCTAAAAACAAATAAAATAAAATAAGTGACAGCCACTGTACGAACCGGTTGCGTTTCTCAATTTCACGTCTCCAATTTTACGTCCTCAAAGGCTTCTTGCGTGGTAACTTGCCATTTCCTTCTCCAGTTAATACAATCTTTTCGTTCGAATCCGTTTTATAATATCTTAATTTATTTGAAGTAATATGAGATTCACTGATTTATTTTGAAGAATATCCGTTCAATATAAATACCTGTTTTCATGTATTCTTACATGTCTTGCTCGCTGAAAATCTGAGAACAGACTAAAAAATTTAGAATAACTGTCAAATTTCCCGCTAAAAATGCAAACACGCGCGAAATGTAAATGTGTCTTTTTGATACCAACATCAAACTTTTCTTAGGGAAATGTGACCTTTTGAAGTGAAAAACGCGTTATATGGCAAATGAGCTCTTTTGATATGGAAATTGTTGGGAAATGAATCTCTTTGAAACTAACATAGGTTTTTATATCTAAAAATGTATAGGAAATAATTCCCTTTGAAGAAAGTTTTTATTATGGGCTTATTAAAATATAATTTCAGAGTAGAATGTTGTATCTAACTCATTGTTTTCTAAAAGGGGAAATGGTCCCTTTTGAAGTTATAAGAACACTTATGAGTTATGATAATAATGAATGAGAAGAAAACGAGCAAAAACGTCGAAAAAATCACGTTCCTTGTATAGGGTCCCCCTTTAATTTTTAATTTAATTTTATTTTTATTATTTTTTGTTATAGCGGCAGTAGAAATACACACTCTGTGAAAATTTCAACTGTCTACCTATTACGGTTCATGATATACAGCCCTGTGACAGACAGACGGATGGACGAACGGATATCGGAGATTTAGTAATAGGGTTCCCGTTCTTACCCTTTGGGTACGGAAGCCTAACAAGACAACACTGGACATGAGTAAAAGTAGATGCAATGCCATTACTCAATTTTGATCGATCTAAGCGGACCAGTGCAGCAGGTGAATATGCCATTTAATAAGAGTTTAAAAGGGTTCACGTTCTAAAGACTTTAAATGTTTCTAATATTTAAAATCAATTCAAAGTCCAAAATAACGATTATTTAATATGAGTGAATGATTACGATGATTCCTATCCATTAATAAATTGTTCAAAATTTTCTTTCCATTTCAGATAAATTTTGGCTATAACTGAAGGAGGGGAAACAGTAATAAAAAAGCTTTTATTTACGCCTACAATATCCATTTCGAAAATGGTTGCTCCACCAAAAATTGCCGAAGATAGTGATTTTGAAAGCTTGAAGCGATTTATCGATGACAACGATGGGTGGCTGTTGGAGCTAGATAAGTCGCACACCCAAGTTTGGACAAGAACCGTTTTTGGTTGTGATTTTAACATGGTGAAAATCTTATCAAATTTTGAAGACTGTTCCCCAGACATCTTGTTCGATGTCTTGCATGACCCCGACTACCGACGGGAGTGGGATTCCCATATGTTGGCCAGCCAAGAAATTGGAATTATTAATGTAAATAACGACGTGGGATACTATGCAAGTAAATATTTATTATGATTGTAGTATGCATTTTATAATGTTAGTAAATAAAGAAAATAAGTAGGACTGCATAGGAATACAACTGTATTGGTAATTATCTACGTTAGCGCTATAAGTATTGTGCACCACTAGTAAGTAGTACATACATAAACAACGTGGAAAATTGTATCAAATTCTGCAGCTCGTTTCTGTAATTTAAAACGAGAATATTTTCTATTCGATGACATCAAGCAAGTTCACCATCCTTACCTCTACTATAATTGAGTTTATTGGTTTCTGTATATACTAATTGCGAAAGGTGTGGTGACTTGTTTGGCATTGGAAGGAACTTTCGATTTTGAAACAGAAATTGAGAAAGAAGAGATTTCAAAGCCTGCTCTTTTATTTTATGCTATCATTGTTGGTTATTCGCGTTTATGTTTGTGAAGTTTTTTGAATTACAATAATAATACAAACTATTTTGTTTGCATATTCAGTAAATATGGCCAATGTATTCGTGCTATTATACGAAAATATTTACGACCAAAATATGCGAAGAATCCACTGGCGTAATTTGAGAGGTGCAACAAATCCTTTTAACATCCCTCAAGCGAGATTTGTTGATTTTTCCGGTTTACCAAAACGGAGCAATGGAATTGTTAACCGAATTAAGTCCGCATATGAGGAATTTAATTAGAAGTACATATATTCCCGAAAATATAAGAATGTGTACTGCATTACATAATTATGCCAGCACCGGTTTCTTTTGAATTCAGGACAAACTTATGAAAAAGTATATAAAGCTTCCAACTACACAGTAGAAACAAAATCAAATTAAAAGACGGCACTTTCCGCCATTCCATCGAGAATCAAGGTTGCCAAACTGCAGCAAATGAATTCTCTTACCAACTTTACAAAAATCTCGTACGTCATGAAAAATTCTCGTACGCTAGGTTTATCGCGAAATTAAAGAGAAATGGCGGCAACATTAAAACTATGGTTTGTATAGTATGTTTATAACACCTACAAATAATGCTAGTAGAGAAAAATGGGTTGGATATCTTCGCATAATATTAAAATTTATTTTGATTTTTGGATGTGCGTCTGTCTGTTCTCACGATAACTCGAGAGCGCTTCTGCTTAGAGAGCTGAAATTTTGCACATAGACTTTGAAAAAAAAAGGAAAATTATGGTCGAAAATAGGATAAATCGGGTAACGCTTTCGTAGGGTTGCCCTTGCATATTACTTATTTGGACACTGCCTGAGACCGCGTCAACGTAGAGAGCTGAAATTTTGTACATACTGTTTTCATAAAAATAGTAAATACAATTTCAAAAACGGACTAAATCGGGCAACCCCTTCTTGGTTTTGCTATATAAAAATTTAGGATTTTTACGTATACTGTGAAAATGATCAATCCTACATACGGTTTTAATGTACTGATAAGTTCTTCAGAATGTGAAATCCGATAAATTTGGTTATAATCATTTTTATTGTTCGACGAACCGTTCTAGAAATTTATGCGAAAAACCAGTTCACAAATCAAACTCGCACCATAAAATGACATACGGACATTCATCTAGCTAGGGTGTCATAAGAATTGATCTTAGACAAATGTTTGAGAGCTTGTTCCTTAATATTCTTTTTGTTGGTTGTTCTTGTCAAAAATCCTCTCGGTATTGCATTGGAATGCCAGAGAAAACGGATAGCGTAAATTGAGGCAGAACTATATATTTGTGGTCTGAGTGATGGAGTATCGTCGGAGTGGTGTTGATAAGGCCTTGTTTTTTACTTTTATAACTGGCAATGGCACCAATGAATCATCCTCAAAAGGATAACGTGGTTTAATTCCTATGCAGGATGCAGATGCTTACCGAAACTATTTTCGTAAGAATGGAGAGAATTTCACCATGCTACTATCAAGTGTTGAAAAGGATTTGCATCATCAAAATACAGTATTAGGCATTCCTCTGAACCTACAGACCTAGAGACCCTGACAACATAACAGATTTTCAACTAATTGGCGGCCCCACCTTAAGATCACTTCTTAATTAAAAACAACACGATAGATGCGGGAAAATATGAATCACTCGACGTATCTATCATCATTTTTCTTTTCATGTTGCTGTACTGATCAAACTAAAGGAACGATGCACAGCACAATATATTCGGTGCGGTGGGGGACGTAAACGCACTCACTGCGATCTTCATTCAATAGATGCTGGCATCGGTCGCTGTGGTGACTGGATACGAGCAAAGTTTATGTACGTGAATGATGCATTTTAAATGTGTGCAAATGTATGCAAGATGTCGTTGACTGATGATGGTCATACAATACGCGCTAGAATTTGGATCAACATTATTTCTTCTGTTCTTATTTAGTCATTCGATCTTTTGCATTTGAAGCGATCAAAGAGCTTTACAAAATATCTGAAGTTCTAATAAACTGTCGTTGTTCTTTTTAAATTTCTTTTAACTTTTGAATCCTATTTTATACCTATCGTCTTATTATCTTACTATAATATTATCTGTCCTATTGTTTACTCATTGTATTCCTTATCAGCTTAGAATTATATTAGTTGTAGCCGTAGTTTCTTGTAGTTGTTTGCGTATATTTTTAATTACAACATCATTATAATATATATATTATATATATATATGAATACAGATATATATATATATATTTATATATATTACTATTATTATATTTTCAATTGAATTATTCACTTTATAATATCCATTGTTTCCATTTATATAACCATTATTAATTAAAAATTTATTATTTGCTTATATTTTTCGTTCCTTATTCTTTATTCTATTTATATCTAATTATATATTACTACTAAACTTTAGTAGTACTTTGAACGTCCATTCGTTACTTTTTTTTCACCTTAATATGGAAGTTCCAAAAAGACCTAGTGGTAGGAAGTGTTCAATTCCGCATTGTCACAAGTCAAAAAGAGCCTATCCCTCGATAAAAAACTTTTCTTGTCCTTCTAATGACTCTTACCTTGGACAAATGTGGAGGCACCGATGTTGTTTTCAAAATGATGACCACAATATTTGGATTTGCGAAGAGAATTTTCTTCCGGAGTAAATCGAAAGAAGAAATTTGTATACTTTTCTGGGGTATGCTATGCGACATCTAGTTCTTATGCCATCTATGGTACTACTCTACAAGCGCTCCAAGGGCGCTTCCCAAGAATCTGCAACTGGGCGCTTGCCTCTGCGCACATGCTGACGTTAGAACGGTATGAACAAGGATACGGCGGGGAAGCGCTCTAGCATTGGGCTTTGAGCGCTTCTATTTCTCGGTGGGAGACGTTTCCTCGAAAGCGACGTGAAGTAGTAATTTTAAATTGGTCAGAAGGTTAGGCCGTTTGCACATCGAAAAACGAAAACACTAAACCGAAAAACACAAATATTGTCCTAAACTAACACATATTTGCCGCAATACATGTAATAAAATATTGCATATTTATTCTAATTACAGTTTCAATAAAAAAATATCCATATTTAAAGCTTTATTTTAATTAAAATACATTTTTATGTTTATTCGTACGAGAAACAAATTTTCGTTCCGAAC
The DNA here is from genome assembly GCA_963930735.1 of Dioctria linearis. Taxonomy (NCBI): domain Eukaryota; kingdom Metazoa; phylum Arthropoda; class Insecta; order Diptera; family Asilidae; genus Dioctria; species Dioctria linearis. The sequence goes on along the minus strand of OZ005744.1, from coordinate 97,323,711 downwards.
TGTCAAGTATATTTTCGTTCCACACTACGTTCCACACAAGAACGGATATTCTTTTCGGTCGTACATAACCTCATTTCCGTTTATTTACATTTGATACAAACCCAACCCAACTTTTATTCGTTCGTTTTTGATGTGCAACGAATTTTCGGTGTGGAACTGCTTATTCGTTCGTTTTCGTTTTTCGATGTGCAAACGGCCTTAGTTAGATCTACCCGAGTGGGAATTGGAAGCATCACAGGATGCAAGCGGAAGCTCTACTCAGAAGGCATAGTTGCATGGATACCTCATTTCTTCTGGAGGAAGCAATAGAAAAGCTTTTCTACCGCTTCGCCCAAACTTCCACAAAAGCCATTAGGAATGCCTGACTATAAATGGATATGGAATCTGTTTGGAAACAGAACTGTAGTTTTTCTGTCGCTTCCCCCAAGCTTCCACAAGAACAATTAGGAATGCCTGACTTTCAATCACTGACATAATAATAAAGGCTGAAACGCAGTGCGAGCGTACACGATTTCGACTTAGCCGGCGTTTGATAACTTCGGCGTTGGGAACTTTTGCTTAACACAGTGCGACCGTTTGATAACTTCGGCGTAGTGAACTTTACCTTAAGACAGTGTAGGGCTTGATAATTTCATTTTCTGACTTTTGTGTGTTGTCAATTTAAATAATTGGAAGAATTCATACATTTTTCCTAGATATCTATAATACTGGCATTTTAAGTTATAAATTAAGTCCGCATCTCGCACCAAACTAATCAACTTTTCTTGCAACATTTTTATTTCATTTATTTATTAAATCAGTTCAAGGTGTTGAAATTTCCCGAGTTTCTGAATTTCACTACATTCAAATTAGCTGCTGGCTCTAAGCAATGAAAATTATGTTACCAACTGCCAAAAGTACGGATGGAGTAGAACTAGATCTACCTCTAACGTTTCCTCAGCGCAGTGGGCGTAGCCAACTTCACCATTAGAACTTGCCCAACTTCTTCTCATGTATTCTACAGGAACTGTCAAACGCCAGGTGCGCTCACGCCCGCACTGCGTTCCAGCCTTAAGAATGGACTGAGCGTTCTTGCTTCAAAAATGGCACAAATTTTGAACAGGCTGAGAAAACCCTTTATTTCGTACAATTGTAGAGTTGATGTCAAATATTATTGAGTTTGTAAGAGAGTTGATGTCAAATATTATTGAGTTTGTAAGAGATAGACGTAAATAAGCAACATATTCTGTGTACCAGGATCCCATTGTATTCTCTACTTCTTCTGTCCGTCCATCTATCCGTCTGTCCGTGCGCACGATAACTCGAGAGCGCGTATACTTAGAGAGCTGAAATTTTGTAAACTGACTTAAAAAAAAAATAAAATTAAGTTCGAAAATGAGACAAATCGGGCAACTTCTTCGTGGGGTTGCCATACAAAAATTTCGTTTTCCACTATATATTTGGACACACTGAAAGAAAAAACCTGAAATTTCCGCTATAGAATTGATAAGATTCCTATACAAAATCTCTCCAATACGAATGAAGTAGTAATATGATATGCAAAAGTATTAATTTTTGACCTCATATTAGTTTTATAAGGAAGCGTATTGATTATATACGACAGCGCATTGTTTTTATACGGAAAGTTATTGATAAGATACGGCTCTTATAAATTATTTCATTGATAGGAATCCTTATTAAATTCATATGCAAAAGTATTGATTTTTGACGACGTATTAGTTTTATAAGGAAGCGTATTGATTATATTCGACAGCGTATTATTTTTATAAGGAAAGTTATTAATAAGATACGACTGTTATAAATTATTTTATTGATAGGAATCCTTATTAAATTCATATGTTTAAAGTATGGTTCGTTTTTCAGCAATTTCCTTTAAAATTGATAAGAAAATATAAATAGAAGTCCAATAATTTTTTATATACTTTTAATACATAATTAATACAGATCTTAAACCTAAACTTGAACAAATATGTATTAGAAAACTTTATTTCTAATAAGTATTTTTCCACTGCTTATATAATAAATGTGAATTGGAAGTCCTGTAAATTCTTTTATATCAAAACATAGTAAAATTTTAGATTTTTTCCTATATAATATGATTGAAAAGGTTCAGAAAATGACTGGACTTCAATTTTTTCCACAAGTAAAAATGGGCTATCAAGTCATTTAGAAGTACATATATTCTTTATTTCAAAAACTTTAATATCGTCTCCAGTTTTTATTGTTACTACAAATCCTATTTTGTACTGACTACCTTTAAATTCAATGGATTTTAATTTAAAGACTTACAAGTATTAAAATTAATATTTGAAATGGTGGCTCTGTTAACTATTGAGAGAAATAAATCTTCTGCAATTAAATTTAAAAGAACTGGGATCTCATAATTTAATACTTCCGGCAAACCATTACAATATTCGTTTAAGAATTCGCAAAACTTCAAGGAAGCCTTCATACTAAGGGTGTAAGATATATTTTTTCTGCTGGAGATATTTCTACCAAAAATTTTTGCTTCTTTATTCTTCGCTTCATACCTGTAAGTGCAAAGATATTTAAGCGGACCACTTTGAGATATAGCGGTAGGATAATGCACCAGAAAGCGAAATTTAGGTTTTAAAATTTGATTAAATATATTGATATATGTACATCGAGTTGAGCTGTCTTATTAGAATTTTAAGCTCATTCAATAAAAAGTCATCATATGTACTACCTGATAATATATCTATAATTATCGGAATAAAATCTCCAATAAAAAATGGTAGAAAATGGACAAATGTGGCTATTTCTCTTCCTGTCATTTTTAACTTTTTTTGCTTCAAATAGGATAATTCAATAGGCGGAGATATATTGCCTATTTCGCTTTCCCCGTAGTTAAGCATTTCCTTTTATAATTTAAAACTTCTAGAGAAAATAGTTTATTATTTAGAAAATTTAATAAAATTTCACTTAAATCATATCGGCATACTCCTTCAAATAAATCATGAAGGATATCTAAAGAAAAACTTCTGGTAACATGAAAATCAGATAAGTCGTTAAGCAAACAAAATTCTCTTATTCCTGTTAAAGATACATCATTTTCGGTTAAATCAGTATTGTAATTATCCTCATTTCTAATATTTTCAGGGTGCTCTTCGCAATCAATTAATAAATCTTGTTTATGCCTACGACAAAATCTACAATAAAAATTTGAGTTGAAGCTTTGAGAAAATCCTAATATTTCATTTTGGGCTTTATTATCCCCAATAACAGCGGCCAATATGAAATGAGCGTGATATGTGCCATTACTAGTTGACAGTGTTAATCCTTCACATCCAAGCTTTTGCAAAACTCTAACTAAAGGACGAAGAAATGGATAATTTCCATATCTCCTTTGCTCCTTGGCTTTAAAGTACGCTGCTACAAAAATGAAATCCAATTTTGAATTCAGGTGCTGGGGGATCGACGGAAATAAATAATAAACTCCACATAAAGAGTCAACACTAGCATGGCTCCCTAGTGGATTATTTATTTCGAAATCATCATAGTAAATATAATACGGGATTAGAATTGTTTCCACTGGATAATTTTTTTTATACTCCTAAAATGTTTTCGAATTAACAAAATGTGTCATACTTGAATTTTGCCTTAATAGGTTTCTATTATTCCTTGATGTTTCTAATACATGAGGTAATTAAAAAAAAAATTTAATTTGAAATTCTATTGGCATTAAGCATCCAGTTACTTTACTTTCATCAACGGGTAGTTTTCCTTGCAAAATAACCTCTGTGATAACATTATTAATATTAAAAAATTCAGGAGTGGCGAAATTACCAGATTTCTCTAGTTGTTGAAAAATCTATACTCAGATTTCATACTCTCAAATGGATTTGAACAAAATTCTATAAAAGTCTCTATTTCACGTTTGCTATTGGATGGAATTAGTGGTATTATTTTATTATTTAAATTCTCCGTAATTTTGCTTGTTACCAATTTGGACACGTTATTTTGAATTTCTAGAACATCCTTCCTACTAAAATTATTTTTACTGTGTAAACTTATATATAAATTGTAAGCAACCTTGAGATATTTCATTTGTTAAATTTAAGATGTCGGAAGCCGAAGATTGTATTTCGCTAAATCTATCAAGAATAGGACTTCTTTAATGGCTCTTGGATTTCCTCATTTTGTGAGGTACTTTGAGCCTCTGCATCCAAAAGACTATTATTATTGGTAACTGATTGTAAATCTGGTGAACTGGAATAATTCATTAAATGTTTTTGAGTGTGTTTTTTAAAAGAGGAAAATCTTGAAAATGTCTGATCACAATAATTATAATTGAATTCGTAAATACTAAATTCGTGCAAGAAATGAATCCTTCTAAAATGCGTTCGCAGTTCTGAAACATCTTTGGATATTTTTTTGCAAATGAACAAAAAATACCATACCAGCTTTGATACTACTGGATATATTAAGTTTGAAAATAAAAAAGGACTTAAAGCAAGCATCGAGCGCTTTTCAAAATGCCGTAAATTTTAAGGTTACATTATCAATATAGAGATAAAATTCTGAAATTGTATGGATAGTTGGCCCAGCTACAACTATATATGGTTGTATAGTCTTTTTGGTCATGAAGCTTGATACCTGTTTTTCTTTTCTAGTTTTTTCCAAATCATTTATGGACACCAAATGCACAACGATACTTTTAACTGAATCGTTAGTAGCTTTTTTAAAAGATAAGGAAGATACATCAGATGACTTCTGTAAGCAAGTTCTTGCGATAGGTTTAAGCACGGAGCTAAGCAGCATTATAATGATGAAATCTTTAGAATCTTTAAAAATATATATATATATTTAATATTTTAGTTTTATTCCTAAAGTAATAAAAGAATTTACCTTTTTCAACATTTGTTTTTTCATCGAAGAATAAAGATCCCTATAACTCTTATCTTTAATATGGGTTTCGTAGTACTTTTCTAAGTTTTCTGATAATTCAATCAATCTGAGAAAACAGCGCAATTAAAATCCAAATGAAAACAAATAAATATTAAGTATTTACAAATTTTTGTCCGTCGGCTTGCTGATAAAAGGGCCAGTCATTGAAAATAGTTTCCAGTTTTTTTTTCTGAAAACATAATTTTCCTATACCTGAGATCGTATGGCTTAGTCCAATTATCAACTGCGTTATATTCGAAATTCATTGAGATTTTTATTGAATTTTTCATTGATGTCATCTCTTTGCATTCAGAGTCAGTTGTGTTACTCTCTAGGCGTTCTGCTGTAGTATTTGATGATTCAAGTAGCTTTTTACGTTTTGGTGTTCTTTTTAAATTATTAAATTTGTTGAATAATTTTCCACATGGATTCGATTTTTTTCTAGCAGCTCTTGGTACAAAGTAAGTCTCCACGTCTTCAGTTGAAAAAAGATCAACTATGTCCTATGAAATTTTTCCCATTATTTGTGTAGTTGGTATGTGAAATTTGTTAACATCTACATCGCAGAAAAAATCGGCTATGCAGTTAAGTAGAGTTTTTCTTTTTTCTTCGTCAAGTCTATTTTCAATTTGATAACATTGTAGCAATCCTATTCCTTTTGAAGAACATTCTAATATTTACATTTTATCACCATAGCAGCTCGTGAAAAGGAAATACTAGAGAGAAATATTATCCGAATTTTGTTTAACGAACTAACAGGCTTACTTACTAAGAATGACGAAAGTATAATTTGAATTTAAACAAACTAAATAAAACTAGTTAATTGCTGATTTACTTTTTAAATGGGAAGTTGAGTTTTCTCTGCTAAGCGAAGGCGAAGATGAACAGTTTCCACTTTTTAGCCATTCCTGAATTCGTGAATCTATCGCTGACTGCATTGTGATAGTGCTGCTATCATCTTCAGGAAACTGGAAAATTTATAAGAACATTAAATTTAAAATAAGACTACCGAAGTTTCAGTGTTGCATACGTTTTGCCTTTTCCAAGTATGAACTCGCTCTCTAATCTCAATTCTGATACCTAGCTGTGAAATTCCTGGTAGAAGTTCAATTAAGTCTTCTTTTCTTAAAAATCTTAACCGTTCGAAAGTCATCCCAGCCCCTGAAAAAATAATACACCAAAGATATAACACAATTGGAGCTATTCGAGCCACTCATTCGCCAAAACGATAAAAGAAAAAGTAGGAAACATTGATAAATTTTTATACATTTCGTGTAAAAAAAATATTTGTTATTCAACGGCCATAAAAATGTTATCATGTAGTCTCTCATGACAACAATTTTTATGAGCATTGAATAATAAATATTTTTTTTTCACAAAAATGTATAAAAATGTATTAATGTTTCCTACTTTTTCTTTTCTGGAGTTAACCGTCTTGGCAAGTGTACTGTATGTCTAGCAAATTTGATAGCCTAGCTTTCAGTGCAAAGAAATAAGTATTTGATGATAATTTAAGATTTTAGCATGTCCATCGGGGTCCGCCTGTTTGGCTGGACGTTATTGTATAAAATTTTAACTGGACGAGCTGGAATTTTAATCACATCTATTACTGGTAGGTTCGAAAAAAGCGCAAAATCCGAGAGCACTTTATGATTGAAAAAGCAATTATTTTAATAATTTTTAAGGATATTACATACTTTGAACTTAGTTCTTCAATTATAACTTTTCTTTGGGTTTTGAAAACAATTTTTCACAAATATTTAAGAATAAAATATATAAGTACTTACCCATGAACACTGAAAATAAATTCAGCAATTTCCATTCTAATAGAAGTTCTAATAATTGCACATCTTCTGCTGAATTATTTGCAATCTCACTACCGCTTGTTAACACAATTAACTCTTCCAAATTTTCAATTTCAAAACTGTTTTGGTTTTCACTTCCACTCATTTTAATAATTTTATACAGTAAACAAAACTTATACGGTTTTTTATGTATTATTATGTATCATTATGTATATTATACGGTATTTTAAAAATTCGTAGTCGTGTCGTGTCTATGCATGCAACTGGACTGAAGATGTCTATTCACGCTTGACTAATAAGATTTTGCAAGGAAATTATTGTATTTACGTGTAATCATATGAAATTGATATTTTTTCGTATCAAATTAATAATATTCACAATATGTTGATATTTTACTTGTGATATTCATATTTTTTCGTATAGAAATTATATTTGACATATTACTTTTATAAATTGCTTCGTTTAACTTATATATTTCATACTAAATTAATTGATATTTATTTTTAATAACCCAATAAATTTCTTTTTATTATTAAATTGAAATTTGTGTTATTAAACTTTAGTTTTACATTTAGATATAATAAGAAAATCATTGTTTTGATTGATATTCATGACAATTTGATATTTTTCTTATATAATGAATCGAGATTTATTGAAATATGTTGTTAATACGGAAAAAATATTGATTTAATACGGCGTTTTTTTTTTCGGTGCACTGCCTGAGAACGCGTCGACGTAGAGAGCTGAAATTTGGTACATGGTGTTTTTATAGTAATAACAAATAAAATTTCAAAAGTGGAATAAATCGGGCAACCCCTTCTTGGTGTTGTCGTATAAAAATTATGGTTTTTTACATATACTACGAAAACGATTATTCCTAGACATTTTTGTTGTACTAAAAACTTCTTCAGAATACGAAATCCTATATTGGTTATAATCAGTTTTTATGTCCGACGAACCGTTCGAGAAATATGTAGATGTGAAAAACCACTTCATAAATTAAACTTGCATAGATCGTTGACCATACGAAATTTTATATGGGCATTCATCTAGGGCAAGGGTCAGCAACTAGTTTTAGCCGCGGGTCAAAATCAACCAAAATGTGAGTATTAAAGAGACGTTTGGGTCAGAGATATTTTCGTATTAAAAGAGTCTTTTAGTAAATAATAAGATATATTTTATTAAGAAAAGAATTACAAACATAGTTGAATGAACTTTATTTATAAACGTTCTCAATTTTGTCAAGTCTGGTTTATAGTTAGTCGTTTTAAGACGAATACAAGTATCTGAATTTTCGGTAGTTAACCTGTTCCTGTTCTTGCTTAATATAAATTTCATTTGTGAAAATATTTGCTCACATTTATAAGTTGAACCGAATATGGACAAAGTGGCAAAGCGAATTTTTTTCAAAGATGAAAACTTCGTAGGAAGTGATGCCCAACATGTTGATATCATGACAAGATGATGATCTTCTGTTGTTTCCAAATCTTTCCGCAATTTCTTGAATTTATCCGTCCATAACGTTGAACTTTTAAAATCAATCATTTCTAAACTAAAATTTGTCAATTTTTAGATATTGAAAATACTGCAAATTTAAAACATTTTCTTCTATTTCCTCGGGCTTTATTATAAATGTAAAAATTTCTCCATGATTCTTAAAACTTTGAAACCGACTTCACTTTTAATGAAGAACATCCAACTTTCGAACATATTTAGATTGCTTTCATCAATATTTTCTTTTTCATGTTCCATTTTTAACAAGGGAAAGAAATGAAATTTTTTAGTTTTTATGTCAGTTTCAAATAATATCAATTTTGATGAAACATTTTCAAAATTGTGTGGTTATTTCCTTGGAGTCGTACGTTGAAATTATTATAATGGTTCATTATGTCTGTTAAGAACAAAAGTCTTAAAAACCATTGTTTATCATTGAGTTTGAGATCATTTTCACCGATTCGTGAAGAAATATTTGTATATCATCAAAACACTCTACAAATCTATTAAGAACTTTGCCTCGACTTAACCATCGTATTTCAGAATGTAACAACAAATCTCCATATTTCGATTCAATTTCCTCCTAAAAAGCTTTAAAGCGCCTGTGTGTTAATGCTGATCGCGCTATTATCATGTTTACGATCTTGACAACCTTTTCCATGTATGATACAATGAAACGATAAAAGCGAGCGACCAAGTTCATTTTCCATCGATTTTACAAATCCAACATTTCTTCCTTTCATACTTGGAGCACCATCAGTTGTTATGGAAAACAGTTTACTTTTTAAATCCAATACTTGCCCATTTTTGAAATTTGTAAACTCTTGTACTTGAGAAAAAATATCAGTGCCTTTGGTCGTTTCATTCATTGAAGCAAGAACGCATAGTTCTTCATTGACATTCGAGCTATTTATTGATGCAAATCTAATAATTATTGCAAGCCTTCCAATACTATTTATATCGGTACTTTCATCAACTGCAATGCTAAGTATGTCACAAGATAATAAATCATTTTTGACCTGTTCATCAATATTTTTGGCCATATCTTCAACGCGACTGTTCTAGCTGACAATGGCATTTCTTTGATTCTCTCAATTATTTGTTTTTTATTTGCGAAGTCATTAAATAAGTGTTCGGAACAATTTATGAATGCGTTTTTCAAAAACTCGCCGTCTGTAAATGGTTTTCCGTTGGTACCAATGCTAAGATCTGCAACAAAGCTGGCAGAAGTAGCGTGATTGTTGCTGGTAACAAAACTCTTTAAGAATTTATTTTGTTTTCCAATTTACCTTCATTTGCCATTTCACTCACATCTTTATGTTTTGAAGAAAAGTGTTGCTCAATATTGTAAGTCCTGGCGGTAATTATATCTGTACATAAAGTACATATCAATTTGGCACCATTTTCGATACACCCATACTTTTCTGTCCACACATCTTGAAATAATCTCTTTTTTGCTTTTTGTTTGTTCATGGTAATTTTTTTTAATAAAAGGATATATATTTCACTAGGTAGTAATTATTTAACTGCGTAACTATAATTGCGATACTATTCTTGTGCTACTGAATATGTGCTATAACTATAACTGACACACAACTGAGAGAATGGCACGCGCATCCAATAATGGTGAAATTTGTTCGGACAATGTCACTGTATTCCACCTACGACCTAATCAGGCGAGATTTCAGACTGTTTTACATTTAAAATGTACACGGCAAGAAAAGGAAAGAAAGAAATAGAAAAAATAACAAAAAATCAAACTCTTTTAAAGAGAATAAAATGTGAAAGCGCAGATTACATGCAACGAAACAGAATGGCAAATGATTCATTTTCATAAATAAACGAGAAAGGGTGAGAGTAAAATATCTCATAAAATGTTCCCGCACTTTTGTGAAAACAGTTTTTCTGAAATCTTATGAGAAATATTCAATGTTTTTTATAGCATAACCAATTTTTGTTAGTGTAATTTCTATGGTATTTGAGCAGCACGCGCTTCTGTTGACATTTGCTTTGCTCTGAAGAGATTAAGTGTGAGAAACTCATGCTGGATTCTCTGATATTTTCGGGAAAAAAGAGAATCTTATTTGACAGAAATTTTACATCTCCTTTCAGCATCTTGGCCAAAGTGAAATTTATCTTTTTCACATTATTATAAATAGTTTGTTAGGATTTTGAGGGATTCAATAATTTTGTCGTTCGGGTAATCCTACGTTCTCTCGATTTGTTTCATGTTTATGTTTTATAATTTATTTTTATAAATTATACATTATTTTCGGAACTAAAGTGGGTCACTTGAAATTATCAAATGGGTCACTCGGTGACCCGCGGGTCATAGGTTGCCGACCCCTGATCTAGGGTATCATAAGAATTGGTCTTAGACCAATTCTAGCTTTTTTACTTGTTATTATTTTAAATTGTTATTTACAGGGAAAAAAAGTTATTAGGTAAAGGCATACAATTTTTTTGCTGTTAATCTGACGTTACTAATAATTATTCATATTATAAAGAATAGAGATAATGTCGAAAAGAAGATACCAATTTGGAAGGAAAAACAAAACTGGTGAAAAATATAAAAAAGAGGAGATGAGTGATATCTGTTTTCAGATTTCCTGTTTGTTACCTTTACTTACATTTAGTTAAAAAAATTTAATTCGTCATGTAGGAGACGAACACCGAATCGGAAGGTACATGATCACGAAGAACCGAAGATGTGTAAATTTAATTTGGTTCCCAAGGAAATGTCTCGGCGTTCGTTCTCTCGACTAAAGGAAGTCGAAATATCTCATGAACCTATTCACACTAGCAATAGTAACATGATGGAAATTGAATTTGTTCAGGAAGCTGACAACTCACCATCTGAAATTAAGTACTTCAATTATATTGTAGAAAATAGTTCAGATATAGAAGGTACCAATGTAATCACTCATAGAAGAATAGTTGGTTTAAACTTTTTCTTAAATGGCTTAAAATTATTATCTGCTCACGGAAATAATTTTGGCTGCAATTTGGAAAATCTGCAACTAGTGAAAGAAATTCAATTTGGTTTAAATTCTAAATTGATTTTTAAAAGGTCTATGTGTAACGTTTGCCTAGGAACATGTGGGTACGAAATAGATAAAATAAAAGTTATAGATCTTTTATTCCCGTATATGACAATAAAATTGTTGAATTATTCCTTGGCATTTATTATTATTTATAGTCCTGAATATAACGGTCTGTAAATTATATATGTACAAACTCGCATTATCCAAGTGAATATTTATGTAATCAAGATAAATGGATTAAGCAATACGTCGAGTTGATATTATATATAAAATTGTCCTTACGAAAAAAAAAATAATAATAATGATCCCAGGCAAATTCCGCAGAAAAAAGTCTACAGCGACAGCACAAACTAATTTCCTCTAATTTAGCTCATAATCTTTACTTTGGCTATTCTTCATCGACGACGTCGCGCCCCCATCAACCATCATATATGTATGTAGGTAAATACTGCAATTCTCTCTCGATATCTCGAAAGCTCTTTAATGTTCAGGCGCTTACACCAAAACAGATTTTTACATGAGCGCGGAGCTTTTGTCATTCGTAGACCCAGCCTTAACTCCTGCAACAGATCCTGAGTATATTAAACTATTTCTACAATACAAACCAAATAAAAAAATTTAAAAAAATTTATTCATATGTACAATGTTGTTACATATTTTTCGCTTAAATCTTACCTTAAATTATTAAAACAAAAAAACGTTTATCCATAAAAATCAATAGTTTTTATATTATAATACTACATTTAATAGTAATAAAAAGGTAATATTTTATATATAAATTTTTATGCGTCACTTCTGCTTCTAATAATAATTCGCTCTTTGGAGTGTTTAAACCAGCTTTTAATGATTTATTAATTTATACCTGGGTAGCGTTTCCGGACTAAATTTTATAATGGATTCATAAATTATATCCAAAATATTAATGAACTAAGAAAATTTTAATTTGTTTTTGATTACGGCCAAAGAAAATTGCTGAAAAACTTTCAGTCCCAAGGGTTTTCATGCAGTTTCTAAGTGATGATCCCTTCAAATTGTCGAAATTTTTCATTCTGAAATAAAATATATTTATATTCTCTATTAACACTGTCGAATTGATATTAAATACCATATTATGTTTAAGCAATGCGTCTTCAGCCAAATCTTTTTCAAGTTTATTTAAGTCATCTGGCAGCATTAAAAGCAATGTTGGCAGAAAACTGGTCCTTATTGTTGAACTGACGCTTAAGATTACTATGTTCTATAATCTATATCATGATCGTCTTTTTCTCGTATTTCATCATAGGATAAACTAAATTTTTTTAAGCTATTAAACAATTAAAAAATCTTTTTCCTGCGGTTTGTTTACGTTTGATTCTTTTGTAGTTATTTTCTTTCAACATTGCTCTAATTTCCCTTTTTAAATATACTTAATTCTTTTTAATTCACTTATTTTGTGTACCGCTTCCTAGAGACTGTTTTCTGTCTTATTCTATATTTAAACAAACGATCCAAACAATTTTCCGAAAGACGTTCCAACAGCCACAAATTGTTAATACAGTGTCGGCGTCTCTAAATCTAAGCAAAAATAACGTGAACATGACGACAAATTTAAAGGTCTGTAGTTCATCTAAAATTGACCGCTTTTAATGGTAGATTGAGAATTCAAAATGACTTTTGACATCTGGCTTTTAATTTTTGCCAGGAAAAATAGAAAGCCCAGCTGGATATTTATTTTTGCCTGAAAAAATAAAAAGCCCACCTGGCTTTTAATTTTTGCCAGATAAAATAAAAAGCCTTTCCAGCTTGGTTTTTTTAGCTTTTTTTATTAAAAAGTTAAGTTTTCAAAAGCTTTGCAGAAATTGAAACGGGTTTCACGAGACATCTTTTGGTATATTCCACAAAATTCCACGATCATAATTTATCTCTACTTTTTTTGTTTAAAGTTTTCAAAATTCCAGTTATTTTCGGTCCCTGGTTTTTTTTTTGTACCATTATATGCGACTATAAGAAAAGCTTGAATTTGGTTGTTATTGGAGATTGTCCCCAATAGTGGCCGAACTGTTTGTTTTGAACTTTTAAATAACGGCAAGCCATCTGTTTTAATATTCGTATCTATATTTATAATGTGTCAGTAGAATCATTTATGGTAAAATTTAACATTTTGATTGCATTTGCCGATTTGATAGTAAATTTTTCTGGTGATACTACACGGGTATTAATTTGCAAATTGTTCTTTGTCAGCAAACTTTTGGTACATTTTGGCGCTTCTAAACTACAGTTATTTAATATATGCAACAAATTGTCAGAAGCCTCTGTTCTTATTCCATATTTGACAGTCTACTCCGCTAAGCTAGCTTCTAAATTATGAGATATCGAGTTCACATTGATAATAGTTGTAGGATCAGAAAAAAATCATGTGAATTTTCATTTCTTTCTGTTTCAATTTGAAAGTATAAGTCGTTATTCTCAATTTATTCTGAATTATTTCTACATCTTTTATTTATTTCATTAGTCACTAAACGTTTAAAATGCCACTTGTTTAATACTGCAATCTTTGCATTAATTTTATTTTTCCCTAAGTAAATCTATGTAAAGCTTACCTTTGAAATTATAATTTTTACTAACCACCTGATTTCCAAGTGTAATGAACTTTCATGCACAGGGAACACTGGACAAAGCTTCAATGCGACTAACATGGAAGCAATTAAAAAAAAGTACTTTGATTCGAAAAGGTTTCCATTGGAATGACAATTTTTCCCGCTGGGCATCACGCCCTCATATTTCGACAGACAAATATTATGAGATATTGTTTTTTTTTTAAGTTTTTAATTAGAGTTGTTAGGACCCCCTCCAAAAATGTTTGTTATCATGGGGGGTATCATTTGAAAGGCTTTAAGGATTCAAGGATTAATGATTAAAACAAATTAAAAATATTTAGTGAATATCGCCCCAAATATGCGAAAAATACCGTTCCCTCCCGTTGATCTTCTAGGTTTCCAAAACTAAAATTTTGATATTATCAGGGTTAGTGGGCATTGAGCCATAGATAACAGGTAAACTTCGTCAGTCTCACAGCTGCTGGAAAAATAAACTAACGCTTACTAATAAAACCAACTCTCATGAAATTAGTCTTGAGCCTGTCTTTTTGAATATTATTTAGTTATCATACGCAAATTTAGATTAGACTTAACTTTACTAGATTTCGATCGATCGGTGAAAAAGTTCTGGTACGGAGCCGTAATTGTGTGAGTCCGACTCGATCATAACTGGTTTTCAAAATTTTAGTTACCATTTTTAATTCAAAATCTCAACGTCGACGCGGTCCAGAGCAATGTCCAAATATAATAGTGAATGAAGTCTTCGAACTTAAATCTACACTTTTTTTTTAAAATGACCGTGTGTCAAATTTCTGCTCTCTAAGTAAACGCGTTATCGCGAGGAAGGACGGACACACAGACAGACAGATAGACATGCAAAAATCAAAACAACTTTTAATATGATGCTTGTGCGTGCCATTTTTCTCTACCAACATTGTTTCTATGAGTTACAGACGCAATGACAAACTTTGTATACCATATGAGATCTAGATAAACTCTATAAGAGTCCACTATACTATATCCATATATGCTGCAGCTGTATGCAGGTCTAACGCGCAGTGATCTGTAAAAGGGACGTTTTAAATAAAATAAGAATCTCCTACTGTAGGAAATTATGGAAATAATTCAATTAAGTATGTATGTACATTTGATATTTAAGTCAGTACCAAGATTTGCAAGTTTAGTACATTTTTCAATGCTAGTTTCTGGCAAACTATTTGTAGCACAATAATGATTTATATCTTAAATTAAAGATAACGAAAAATGCTTGTAAATAACGTCGGTAAAATAAAATAAAAGTTATTGGAATGAAGATATTAGCTTAAATTTTAAGTTTTAATTCCACCTGCTGTTAATAGGTAGGTACTCTCCTTGTTTAATTTCTATGGTTTTGTCGCATGTTGGGTTTATGTGTTTTTTATGCTAGATTTTATATGAATTTTCTCACATTCAGTAGATATTATAGTAAATTCTATTACCTACAGATTACTTTGGTACCTGAATTGATACTTTTGCTGAGTACTGTCTCCTGAGGTTTTAATTTCACTCGCAATATACTCGTATAAACATAACAATGAATTCAAGTCTGAGATACTGCATATAAGTATTTCTAAAATTGAAAATAAGTGTTACTTGGCGGTCCTGTGTGTCTAGCCAAATTTACCTTTCAATATGAGGCCAGAAAACAACATTCAGAGATACTTGGCGGCTCAGAGCCGAACCAAAAATACCTCCCAACGCAAGATAGCAGAGGAGAGAGGAGGGAATATAAATTTTTACCGATTCAAAGCCCAGCCAAATTTACCTCTTAAGATGAGACAAATCAACACTAAGAGATGTTTGGCATAGCCAGCCAAGAATGCGGTCCAAAGCGCTGCCAAATCTAACTCTCAACGCCAGGCCACAAAACAATAGCAACCTCTTGACGGTTCAAAGCCCAGCCAAGAATGCCTTTCAACACAATGCCACAAAACAGCAGTAGGAAGTGCAGCCAAGGATGCATTCTAACACAAAGCAGAAGGTATTGAGGATGGATCGGGGTTTGATGTTAATGTTGCCACTTCAACGTCTCGATCATTGGTGTGTATTGAGTCAAGTCAAGTCAAGTCAAAGCTGATCACAAACGTTAACGAAACAAACCAATTTTGACGATTTTTAACCAACCGATATCCCGGAATAATTGAAAATGCTTTAATTTTGGCCTAGGATTCACTTATGTTTTTATTGTATTTTAACACTTAACGCCGGGAATGGGGAAGTTGGATGGGTGTGTGAGGTTGTAGAATGTTAAAAATGTCTCTTGTAGTGTGTTGTTTGGCAGTCCTGAATGGTCCAGAGTGGATAATTCTCACAATGCCTAAGCTACTTATAATGTTTGATTCCGTCCAGGATGGTGTCCTATCCACGACGGTGTCCTATCCTCGATGGTGTCTTTCCGTGCTAGTAAAGAACCTAAATCTTTCACCCTGGTAATAAATGTTCCTCGTTTCCGAGTGAAAAAGATGAAGAGGTGATGAAAAGAGGAAGTTTTCAACCTGAATTTGTGTTGAAAGCTGAGTAATGAGGGGGCTTGGATATTGACAGATCTTCCCAAGTTGTTTGACTGCGAGATTTTGAAGTAGTTCTCGATTCTGGTGTTGTATGCACTATCGTATAAAAAGGTGTTGGGACAGTAGCATTCGTTGGGTCTACTATACAGTTCTGTATGGGCTCCGAGGATATTTCTGTCAAGAAGGCTAATTTTCTTCATAAAGGATGGCGAAATGGTGTGCCAGATGAGGAAGCAATAGCTGATAACTGGGGGCTATAAGCTGGTTATATAATAGCAGGTTTGTATCTTTCGGGAGACCGCCGTTTCTCCTTCTAATAATAGGGTTCACTAAGGAATAAGCATAGTCGGCTTTCTTCATGGTCTGTTTGGCGTAATTGTTGAATCTCAACAGTTTACTGAAAAAGACACCAGATACTTGGTGTTCTTTAAAGGCTAAAGGTTCTCGTCATTGATTCCAATTTTAATGCTGTCGGCACGTGTGACGATATTGGGTCTTTCTCTGGTGGAGGGGTTTCTGATGCAAATCATTTTGGATTTGCTCAGATTGATTTTGATCTGACATTCGCTGTAAAACTCATCGAGTTTGAGTACATGGCGAAGTTGGCTAACATGTAAGACAGTCTTCAGCATAGAGCAGTGTGGTGAAGTTCGAGTCATTGGGAGCCTGACCTGATCATAGGTATAAAGATTGAAAAGTGTTCGTCCGAGGTACGAACCGCAGGGGACACCAGCACTGATTGTTGTTAACAGTGACTTGGCGTTCTTGAGTTCTAAGTAAAAATTCTGGTATGAAAAAAGCTATGGATAACCCGAGTAAGATAAGGCTGGAACTCGAGGTTTATAATTTTGAAAATTGGGCCCGTTGTCCAAATGTAGTCAACTGTGTGCTCATTTTTGTTAAAGGCGTAAGTAGAGGAATTTGAGCAAGGCGTAAAAAGTGGAATTCTGAGACTTGAAGCAAAATTGGGTGTGCTGCCTGATAATTAGGTCCAGGCAGGTGGGCGGACTATTTTCTTCAAAAGTTTTCCCAGGAAAATAGGGAGATTGGGCGGAACTCGTTAAGGGTATTCGAGTTTCTTTTTTTGGGAATTGATACTATACGTGCGGTTTTCCAGACATCAGGAAGTACGAATTATTAAAGCAGTTGTTGAAGACTTTGTCTCTAATAGTCCAGATTAGGTCGAAAACGTGAGTAGAGTTTGAAAAGATCCTTAAGTTGTGGGGGCTTAAGAATGTGTTGTAGATTTAAATATTGTGGCGCAGGAGCCAACTGGCTGGACAGCGATGCCTTCAACAATCGCCTAGTGACGAGTTGTCTCTGAAAGTAGATTGGAAGTATTCCGCAAAAGCATTGAATTTTTCTTGGTGATGGTAATATAATTTTGGCGCATTTTGCTTTTCTGTTGCAAACCCTATTTATGTCCTGAAAGCAGTGCTGGTTAAATGGAAGCCAGTTTCTTGCTGAATTCTTTATTGAGAAACATTTTCGCTTGTTTCTCAATAATTGTTGACAAAGCAATTAATTTACGACAAAACAGTTCTGTAGGCTGGGTTGTGGCTATTAAGGGTTCGGTGGAAAATACGGTTAAGTATTTTTCGAAGTATCTGCCTAAATTTGTATAATTTTTGCAGTTGAGGTCGTAGATTTTTGAATGTGTAGCGTTAGCGTTTGTTTGGCACTGTACTAGAAAAGAAGGCGACGTTTTCCATCAATGGTGTTGAAAAATTCAATGTGGAAATCAATTTGTGATATTCTGTTGCGAGTCAGGGAGATTTCCTGGAAGGAATTGAGAGAACCTGTAATGAAATTGTTGCCAGTCAACGTCTTTGAGTGAGGTTGAGGCTTGAGGGTTAGAGGTAAGGTTGTTTAAAGTCGCGCTGGTGGTGATTGTGAGTTCAACTGCCAAGTGATCAGATTTGGTCAGTTGCACTGCGCAAAGGTAGCTTGGGAGTTATTGTAGGAGACTTACTACGTTTAAGCAAAGTTTACCTAATAATAAGTTAAGAAGCTGGTGAGATATCCGAGTTTTTTACATTTAAAATGCACATGGCAAGAAAAGGAAGAAAGAAATAAAAAAAATCGAAAAAAAATCAAACTCTCTTTAAAAATTTTATGAATAAAGATAAAAAATGTGAAAGCGCAAGTTGCATGCACCGAAACAGAATGGCAAATGTTTCATTTTCGTAAATAAATGAGAAGGGGCGGAGTTTTCACTTTTATTCTCATAAAATGCTACCGCGCTTTTGTGAAATCCGGTTTTCATGAAATATTGATAATGTCAGGACACATGTTGGTAAAAGGTCTAAAAGGACACATGTTGTTGCTTTAATCCTATGATATTTGAACAGCACGTGTTTCTGGTTACATTAGTTTTGCTATGAAGAGATTAAGTGGGAGAACTCATGCTGGATTCTCTGATATTTTCGGGAAAAATGAGAATTTCCTTTGAGAGGAATTTTACATCTCCTTTCAGCATCTGGGCCAAAGCGAAATTTATCTTTTTCTTAAAAACGGGAGGTATTGTGGCCCGAAGTACATTATTATGAATAGGTTGAAAGGATTTTGAGGGATTTAATAAGATTTTGTCGTTCAGGTAATACTACGTTCTCTCGATTTTTGTTTTTAACTCGTTGTCTCAGTTGCACTACAATACTGCATAGACAAGTTCTTTTCCCCTTTTCATGCAAAAGACGATAGTATATGAAATTACTTGTTTCATTCTAAAAAACACCAGAAATTTGCACATTTTGCTCTACAGCTTCTTAACTTATTATTAGGTAAACTTTGGTTTAAGGTTGCGCTGAAGAAGTTAAGAACTGACCCAGATCACGGGAAGTCGGAGTATCTTGTGAGACAACGATGAAGTCATGACTAATTTTAAGGAGTAGTCAGTCGTGTATTGCCTTGCCTGACTTACTTTTGACAGAATCATTCCTCAACGGGTATCTGGCGTTAAGATCACCACCAAATACTATGTATGTGAAATCATCCAAAATACGCGGGTAAGGCTGTTGAAGTTATTTTAGATATCACATTCCAAGCCTTGAGTGACATCTATTGTAGAGAGCGTTTAAGGGAAGAGACTCATTGACACGAAATTTTAACTTGACAGCATTGCAAGCAATTTTGGAAAGTTTATTTATTTCACCGCTTCGAATTTAAGATTTTTAATGAGACGGGCAGTGCCTGGGTAGACTCAAATTGATCTTGGCGGACGAGGCTGGAGTGCTCAAACCCTAACTAATGGCTCTCAGTGAGGAGAGTTTCAGATAGGAATATAAACGTGGGTTTATTCTCAGTGATAAATAGCTTTAGTGCGTCTCTTTTTCAGTGTTTTATCAACGAATGACAGTTTAGTGACATGAGTTTTAGCTTACTTAATTGCCTAGACATAGTACAAATGCAAATTTGAGATAAGCTGCTTCTTTTTCTGAGATGAAAGAGAGTTTCCTGTATTTAGGAGAGAAATTATTGATATTGCCCACACGGGGGAAAAGATCGTAACCAAACAGGACTTGGTTTCTTTGGTGTAGAAATCGTTAATTTCTGATACTCTGGGCTTTCTATGTGCTGCCTTACGTGCAGACTTAGGTGCTGTTTAATGTTTGGGGGCTGTGGGTTTCACAGAACTATTATTATTGGCAGTGTTCATTGAAAACACCTGTGTGAAAGATTTATCCGGCTACAGGTAGATTTTTGTTTATAAAGTCTTCACGTTGGCGACGTTCCGCGGTCTTCTTTGCACGTAGCTGTATGACCTCCTTGTACTTAGGACAAGCCTTATAGCTGGTTGGGTGTTCTTCCGCTTTATAGTTAACACAGAACGGGCCGCCTTCTTTTTCATTATTCCTCTCACACGGTCCTTATAAGTGGTCATTGGAACTTTATATACGACCTTCGATGTGAACGAATGTGCTTATTTAGTTCTCTTTTGAATAGGAAAATAATTAATAATTTTTATTTCAATTGGAGACTGAGATGAGTTCGAGCTGCAAAGTTTGCGATCGGCCAGCTAAAGGTGACGGTTGTTTATCGTGCAATGGTTTTTGTGGTAGATTTTATAATTTAAAATATGTTTAATTGAGTGCTTACGATGCAGACTTGGTAAAGCAAAAACCCTACATACGTTTTTGTGTGCAGTGAATGTAGAACCGAGATGAGATTGGTAAGATAAGCTATGTGCAAAATGAATGAATTAATACAGGAGAATAGTGAATTGCGAAGTTTTATTAGTGCTATGAGAATTTTTAAAAAATCAGTGAAAACAAAGATATTGCCAATAAAAGAGAATCAATGGGTTCTTATGCAAACGTATTGTTATCAACGGTCATTGTGAAACCGAAAGGTAAGCAAGCTTACAAGGTTACAAAAATTGAAGTGAAGCAAGGCGGTGCAATTGCAATTCAATGTACCGATGAAGAGTCTGTTAAAAAGTTAGAGAGTGAAATGAGGGGAAAACTAGGAGATAAATATGGAGAGAGGTTTCCGCAAGTGAAAAATCTATTAGTGTTAGTGACTGGAAGAAAGAACTGTGGAGTGAGAGAGGGCTTGAAGTTGCTATAAAGAGACAAAATAATGTGGGGGGAAATGTTAAATGAATGAAGTGTTACCGTGGTATAAAAATTCCTAATTTTTATAATGCTATTGTTGAATTTGAATGATTACAAAAAAATTATGAGCGTAAAGAAAATCAGTTTAGGGTGGAATAGATATAGTATTTGTGAATTTGTTAATGTAAAAAAATTTCATAATTGCAAATCAGTGAAAAATAAAAAAAATTGTGCTAGTGTGTTAGATAAGCATGACGCAACAGCATGTACCACGAGAATGATTGGAAATCATAACGAATGGAACGAAACAGATATATAAAGGAATTAGATTGAGCTAAAAATGAATATATAAGTACAAAGTACTAACAAGTACGCTCTAACTGATAAAAAGGAGTATCAACATAAATAATGTATGTATGACAGATGAAAAACTTATTGCAAATGAATTTAATAGATATTTTGTTACTAGTATTAAGGAGATTAATTTTTCCAAAGACAATGTTCCCTTTGTGAATTTAGTACAAGAAAAAGACTATCAATTAGTCCAAAAAGGGATTTTAGTTTATAAGTACAAAAATCTTACTGGACACATTTGAAGTACTAGGTCCAATTTTCGAGCGTCTCTTAAATCGTTCATTAAGTACTGGATGTTTTCCTGGTATTTGGCGTGACACGAGAACGCCAATCGAATAGGTTAGAGCACGGTCCGAAAAAAATTTTTATATTTTTATTTTTATTTAGAATTAAGTCAGGTGAAAATCAATCTTCCAACCTAACGCATTAAGATATGCCAATGATTTTAGGCTGCCACTGTATAGAGATAATTCATCACAGAGTAGTTTAGTACATAAGGGCTTTCAAACATTTAATAAGTTACCTTTAGATATAAAATTTGAGAATAATTTAGGACATTCAAGAAAAAATTCTTGAATTTGTTAAAATATGCCTATTAAATACGTAAACTAATGTAGAAGCAAGGAAAAGTGGGAAGAGAGCTAGACTTAGAGCAAAATTATATGGATTTTGTAATGAATAGTAAAAGAATGCTAAATAAATTCACTTACTTACTTAAATTCTTGCTAACTTATTTACACTTAACACATCTGAAGTCTACCGCGCAATTCCTCGCAACGTGATCGAAAGTCTGGCAACGCTTATATTGGAAGATTCCCAACACGTGACTGTTTGGTTACCAAACAAACTATTTTTGTCTCACCACCGCCACTGGAATATAATATATATATATATTAACTAGTTGTCAACAGATGGCGCGCATGGCTCTATTCGGATATGTCGGATAAACGGATATCCACAGCTGTGCTTTCATGAGCTTTTGAGCTTTCGTGCTATAAAAACGCGAGCACGGAGCTGAAGACTGAAGACGGAAACAGCTTAGTGTCGCGCGCGAAGCTGTAATAACCAACAAAAAACAAAGCAAACATAAAAGTTTTTATT
The DNA here is from genome assembly GCA_963930735.1 of Dioctria linearis. Classification (NCBI taxonomy): domain Eukaryota; kingdom Metazoa; phylum Arthropoda; class Insecta; order Diptera; family Asilidae; genus Dioctria; species Dioctria linearis. The sequence continues at coordinate 97,301,327 of OZ005744.1, read as the reverse complement.
CAATATATGTAACAAAAGAAGACAAAAAAAGACAATTGTGAAATCAAGGCCAAAATAAAAAGCCTGAGTGTAAAATCTACCCTGCCACAAATCCTAACAAGGAAGTTAGGACCACACATTAAGGACAATATATTTTAAATGCGCAAGAAAGTCTCTGATTTGATTTGATTTGAAGACTGGTCAGTTTTCCACTGACCATCCAACATACAAGTCTAGGAAATTGACCTAGACTTCACTTATTGAAACTGAGCATACTGAGCCAGCTTCAAATTTCCTTCCTCCAAAAATCCACCAGGATATTGACCTGGATACTTCCCCAATCCATAACGGCCTGAACATTGATCAGGTCTCCCACACTCCCGTAAAGTTCCCACAAATATTGATTTGGGAATTTCACTGATAGTATAAGATAAAATAAATTTAAGTCATTCCTGTGTGGTAGTTGAGAAAAGTGATCTCGCTACCCACAACTTTTATTCCTTCATATTAAAAGTTTTTCTTCTCTAATTCCAGCTCTACCTAGAGATACCAGAGAAAGGACTCAATTGTTTTATTATTTGAATTATATTAAGTTAATTCTTTTCTGTTAATATGAAGAGTTAAAATTGGAAAAATCATTTTTATTTGCTTTTGAATAAAAAATATTGAACTTTGCTTTGTGTTATTCTTCCGGCACCTATTTCTTTTTTATGTATTTAACATGACATTTCTCCCAGTATGGTTAAGGAGGCGATTTGTAGCCATAATGAAATTCAAATCGTAATAACTGCCGAAATTATTTACGAAGGAATTTTATTCATTGATGTTGGAAGTTTTAAAATGCGTGACAGTATTTATCGTGAATCCACGAAGTTTTTGCTCGAGTACTTTCTTCACATTTTCAGCGTAGTATGTGTGCTGTACTCCTCTTAGCAGAAATGTCTTCGTCCTGTCATATTTAGCGTTAGCCTGTCATTCTGCACGCCGATATTCTTGATTATTTTAAAAAGCGCCCTATAGTCGTCCTGTGTGATTGGCTTAATAATGGACTTGGTGCTTTTTGCCGTCTTGATTTCTTCCGATTTCCGAGAATGTGATAGAAAACACAAGTATTTTTAGCTCTGGATAGCTGAACTTGCTTTGAATGCGATGGTTTCGTCTTTGGTGGCATTTCTAATGATTGTGGGAGTGCAACTGAGCTCCTCCTACTTCTCCACTTCTTGTTTCCACAATTATAAAATCACTTTCATCCTCAGCCGATATTTAGATGATAATGATTCGGCAGGCATTATTTCTACATCATTGGATGTTTTAGCTGTGCCCTCAGGTGGCGAGGCAGCTCTGTCGGAGCATGTTACTGGTTGCTTCCTTAATGGCAACTCTCAGGAGGCCCATTTCTAATTTTTTATAAGGTTTCTTAATGCTGCTTTCAACAGCGACCATAAATGCCAATTTTACAGCTTCGAACCTGGCCTTATTGTCCATTTCATTAATATTAATTTCACTTGGTGTCATATTATACACACGAAACAAGCAGACTTGTTAATATTTGTACTAATAACGTTTAATGTGTCTGTATCACACAGCACTTGTTATTTAAATTTTAATTGTATGTGTCTGTATCACTTCACTTTTTATTCACTATACCAATGTGTCTACATCAGGTTATCATTTACACGCTTCACATATTTACTTGGCCATGTTTTGCGGTTGATCGGTGAAACTGTCTGTAGTGAAGTTGGTGATATTTGATCAATATGTAATAACAGAAGTCATCTCAAGTAGGTAAATTAGTTTAACACTTGATCTGTAATTTAAAAAATTTGTGTTAATTCTTCCCTTTATTTTAGGATTGAATAGGAAAGCAGCATATATGAATATTGGAACTTTGTTTGCATTAAGTTGGTTCAAATCTACCTTAATTATTGGTCTAGATTCAGAATACCATGAAATTTTAGTTCATACTATGAACGTAAATAAATTTTAAGTAAATAAGTTCATATTTAAGGTTTTTTAATGGGATCTTTCTGCCACTTCCCCCCCCCCCCCCCCCCCCCCCCTTCCTCCTCCAATTTCCTACTTCATATCACTCACACAATATCTCTTGATGTGTCCAAGATATTAAAAAATAATAATAATAATTTCGACAATAAGGATTTCTCATTAAATGGATAGTGATTGTTTTTTTAAGTTTTTTAAACATATTGTCATCACTAAAATCCTACTGCTTCATATGGATGCAAATCCTGGGACATCAGTAAACAGATACCTTTATTGTAGCCGCATCAGACTCCCACCTTCTCATGGAACATACGAAAATATATATAATTTCTAAACATTCGCATATCAATTAATTGTTGTACTTAATCAGTTGTCAATGTTCTGTAATGCCATTTATGGAGAAAGTATATTGACTTTCCTCATGCCATTTTATGACTATCGTAAAATGTATTTTATGATCTCCAATAACAGCCAAAATGAAATTTGTGCCACACAAAGGACGAGTCTCCATGCCCTGTGATAGCTCATTTTATTGGTCTTAACTCTTAATTTAAAGAAAGGGTGAGAAGGGACTGAGAATTAAATAAATTCGAAGCAAAAAGGTATAAGTATCAACAATTTAAGAAGATACTCTTTCTATTCTCTCCTCTATAGGAATTGCTTTATATGGATTTGAAGCACTTTTTGAATTTCAGAAGTCTTAATGTCTGAATATTTAACGCTTTAAAAAGTTCATTTATTTCATTTTATATTCAGTGGTTCCCCTATGTGGCATTGATTATTATTTATACTCTAACAGATTATTTATATGTAGCTCCAGCATAATTTCTGTGTAGCAGAAAAGATACCTCTTCGTAACAAAAATGTTATTGGGAATTTGATATGTCTGCGAAAATAAAATTGTTCCTGCATATTAAATTACATTAGGTAAAAGCAGGGTTGTAAATGAGTGGACTCATTTATCATATCAACTCATCGCTCAACTCAGAATTTGAGTCCGCTCAATCATTGAGTCCGCCCAACAGTTGAGCGGTGGTTCATTGCTCGAAATTTGAGCGGACTCACTGGTTGAGCGGACTCAATCGTGAGCGGACTCAGTCTTGAGCGGACTCATTGCTTGAATGGACTTGAGCGGACTCAAGTTTTGAGCGGACTCACTGCCTGAGCGGACTCATCATTTGAGTTGAGCGGACTCAAATCATATTTTAAATAACATAAAGAGAATCTGATTTAATTAAAATTGAAACTGAAATTTCAATAAAATAAGAAAAGCTTATAAAAAAGTCATTCATTATATTACATTTTATTAATTTAGCTTTTGCTAATTTTCTTAGCCAACATTTCTTCTTCCTCCTTCCTTCCTTATTTAAAATATGATTTGAGTCCGCTCAACTCAAATGATGAGTCCGCTCAACTCAAATGATGAGTCCGCTCAGGCAGTGAGTCTGCTCAAGACTTGAGTCCGCTCAAGTCCATTCAAGCAATGAGTCCGCTCAAGACTGAGTCCGCTCACGATTGAGTCTGCTCAACCAGTGAGTCCGCTCAAATTTCGAGCGATGAACTACCGCTCAACTTTTGAGCGGACTCAATGATTGACCGGACTCAAATCCTGAGTTGAGCGATGAGTTGAGTCAAAATGTGAGTCCTTTACATCCCTGTGTAAAAGCCATAGCCAGTGTATTTCCAATAGTCGAAAACTCCGACGTGCTAAAATGCGGGTTCAAACCACTAATCCAAAGCAATAAACATTGTTAAAAAATAAAAGGGGATTTATATTATACTATAGGTATATACATATGTATAAAAATCACGTGTCACTGTGTTCGTACGCGCTAATCTCCGAAACCGCCCAACCGATTTCAATGAAATTTAATGAATGTATTTGGTTGACTCCAGCTTGAAATAGGATAATTTTGAATACTATAGATGGCGCTGTCGACGAGATCTAAAAAACTCCCTGAGAACGAGGTGACATGAAAAGCCGAAGTTTTGTACACGGCGTTTTCATCAAAATTGCAAATACAAGTTCAAAAAAGAACTGAATCGGGCAACACCATCGTAGGATTGCTATACAAATATTTCGTTTTTTGGAATATATTTGGGCACTGTCTGACAATGAAAACACGTGGAGAACTGAAATTTGGTAAGTGGTGTTTCCATAGTAAAAGTAAAAAAATTACTAAAATTGTCTAAATCGGGAACCCCTTCTTGATGTTTCCATACAAAAGTTTAGTTTTTTACTATATATTTGGACACTGCCTCACGTGTGGTGTAAGCCTGAATTTTCGTATACGGGCCTTTAAAAAAAAAATTTAAATCAAGTTCAAAAATGAGACCAATCGGGCAACTCCTTCGTATGATTGCCATACAAAAAATTTGGTTTTTCACTATATATTTGGAAACTGTCTGAGAACACGTCGCCGTGGAGGGCTCAAATTCTGTACACGGAGTTTCCATGAAAATTGCAAGTACAAGTTCAAGAATGGACCAAATCATACATACACCATACAAAACTTTACATTTTCACTATATATTTGAACACTGCCTTACGTGTCGACAGGGGAGCTGAAATTTTGTACACATGCCTTTTTTAATAATAATTTAAACTAAGTTTAAAAGTTAGACCAATCGGGCAACTCCTTCGTAGAGTTGCCATACAAAGAATTTGATACGTGATGTTTTCATAGCAATGGTAAATAAAATTTGAAAAATTGACTAAATTGGGTTACCCTTCTTGCTGATGCCATACAAACTTTCGTTTTTTACTATATACTTAGAAACTGCCTGAAACGCGTCGACGTGGAGAACTCAAATTTTGTACATACCGTTAAAAAGAAATGTAAATTTAAATTCAAAAATGGGAAGAATCGGGCAACTCCTTCGTAGATCTGCCATACAACAATATCGTTTTTAACTATATATTTGGGCACTGCCTGAAAACGCGTCGACATGGACTACCAAAACTTGTAATAGTAAATAAAATTACAAAAATGGTCTGATCTGGCAACCTTTTCTTGATATTGCCATACACAATTTTGGGTTTTTCACTATATATTTGGAAACTGTCTGAAAACGCGTCGACGTGGAGAGCTCAAATTTGTACACGGAGTTTTCATGAAAATTTCAAGTAAAAGTTCAAAATTGGACGAAATCGGATGACCCGTTTTTGGTGTTGGTGTTGCCATACAAAACTTCATGTTTTCACTATACATTTGGATACTGCCCTCACGCGTCGACGTGCCTTTTATAAAAACAATGTAAATGAAGTTCAAAAATTTGGTAAATAAACTTTCAAAAATGGACTTAATCGGGTTACCCGTTCTTGGTGTTGTCTTTCAAAACTTTCGTTTTTCACTATATACTTGGTAGCTGTCTGAGAAGACGTGGGGGTGGAGAGCTCATATTTTATACATGGCATTTTCATAAAAAATGCCAATACAGTTTGATAATGGGACCAATCGCGCAACTCCTTCATAGGGCTGCCATGCAAAAATTTCGTGTTTTACTTAATATTTGGGAATTCCTGAGAGCGCGTCCCACACACATATGAATATATGCAGGCAAGCTCATACACGCACACACGCACCCACCCACACTCAAAGGCACAGAATGAAATTCTAGAGTATGGACTAGTTAGATCGAGTCAGATAATAGCTTAGATAACCACACAATCCCCACCCACACCCATCTTACTATCTATATTATCGCCGGGAAATACCAATGGGCTTCCCCTAGTTATACTATAAAAACTCTGATTCAATTGAATTTCAGTTAATTAAGAATTATAAATATTCTTACAGTATGCATTTCGTAGATGTAATATTAATGTGGAATTACTTCTACATTCTAAGACCGTATGAAAATAAACCAGAATTCATAGTTTCTAAGAATAAAGATACTGAACATATTGGGGAAGTATACCTAAAATGGGATACTTAAGCTTCTTATTTGAATAAAATCTAAAGTTTATTCTGAAAACAGTTCAGATTTTGGTACATATAATTCAATAAGATACTTTTGCTGCTGGGATATGAAATTAATTAATTAAAAATATTCCGAGCAAATTTAATTTTTAAAAGTATGATGTAATCAAAGATCACAGATGAAATACTGCTGATTAGGTTCGATATCCGCACAATTTTTACAGTTTAAAGATTTTATCCATCCTTCCCCACGTCTATCACTAGAATACTTGTTATTGCAATATAAACATGCAGCGTCACCTGCATCGCTCTTTGATTTCTTAACACCTTTTTTCCCCTTTGCTGTTTGTAGTCTTTTTGAATTTATTCTCATTCAGTGAGCAGATATTGATTGCTGAATCTATTTTCTTAACATTTACTGTTTTTTTTTATTTTTCTAATTCGTCATTATAGTCACAGTGGCAGTACTGTAGCTGTAGTTTTCTGGACCTGAATCACCGCTGATGCCGATGCCTGGGTCGGTGTTTTGATATTCAAAGCCGCCTCAAGTCATCACATATGACAGCTAGAGGATTTTTCGCATCTTATATCTGCCAAAACTCGGTAGGATTAGATTCGATCGGAAAACGAGTTTCACTCACTGACTTATAACAATGGACTGAGCGTATTGCCATTTTCCTATAGGAAAGCATGGCACAAGTTTTATATTTCCCTCTTAGTAGTATAGCTATGTCGGTTCTGGCGCATTTTTTGTGAAATTATTCTAAGTCCAAATGACGTTTGGACTTAGAAAAATTTCGATAAAAATTGGTCTAGAACCGACATAGCTTTTTGTGGGATATTTCTGAAAAATTTTATTAAAATTTTTCTAAGTCCAGAAATGACATTTGGACTTAGAATATTTCTGAAAAATTTTCGAAATTTTTTTAAGTCCAGAAATGACATTTGGACTTAGAAAAATTTCGATAAAAATTGGTCTAGAACCGACATAGCTATACCGTGGATATTTCTGAAAAAATGTTATGATTAAATTTTTCTGAGGAAGTTGTGGTTTTACCATTTATTTATAAATTATAAATAACAGATGTACAGGATGTTGCGGTTTTGTAATTAATTATAAAATGTTTCAATAACATGTGTTCAGGATATTGCGGTTTATGGTACTAATTTAAATTTCTAATTTCAGTTATTGCGGTTAATACATTTTTATATAAATTAAATTTGGTTATGGTTACTAGCGGTTAATATATTTTAAAATCGCCTAATAAATATGTAGGAAGTGGTAGTTTTTAATTTCATTGGAAAAAGTTACACCATTTTTTTTCTTAATATTTTCTTAAAATTCCTCTATAAAACCTTTCGACAATAATTGTTTGGACATTAGTAAGACTTTGAATTTTGTATAATAAAGTACTGTCTGATAGGATAAAATGGATTGTGATAATTCAAAAAAGTTGCATATCAGAAGAAGCCGGAGGATAAGAGTTGATAATTCCGTAACTCGAACGCCAAAACCTGATACTAAATATCTAGCTATTTTAAATGGATTTAACTTCAAGCCGACACTATCTGTTACAAAAATGGATGTAAACAAAACATATAAAATTCTCAACGTTACCAGGAAAAGTACTAGTTTTGGTGAAAAGCTAATGCTGGAATTGGATGATTACTACCTATATTTACCACCCCGATTCAATAATCTCTCGGAAGATGTTATTAATGACATCAATAACAAGCAAACCTATAAAATTATTAATGAGTTTCATCCTAATAAAACTTATAATTTGAAATTCAGTATTAGTGACAATGATGAAGGTGATGATGATGATGATGATGACGATGTAGAAGAAAATGAAATTAATTATCCGCATAAAATACCAAATATGTACAACTATTTAAAATAAACAAATAAATATTTATATATTTGAATAACATTTATTTAGTTTAATTTAATTTTATACAGTCAAAGGGTGGAAAAAATTAAGGTGGTGCAATTTTAGAGTTATTGGTATCAATGTATATGGACTCATTATTAGTACGTTCTTGAGTCCTGAAAGGGTGAAAGAATTCCAGTTTTTCATCTTAGAAATAGAGAATCTTTCCCAGAAAATTTAAATTTTGATTTTGAATTTCATTCTTTTGAGCATATTAAAAATAGAAGTTATTTCTGGAGATGTAACACTAGTTGGAGAGATTGTAGATGCAGTTTTAAGTGGAAGAAAGGCTGATAAATTCCCGAAAATTGTCCATTTGCTGATATTGAAAGTGATTCTGAGTGGATTGATAGAGGGAAGCAAGAATAATTAGTTGCTGTATTCATTATAATATTTACTACTTATTTGTACCTATGTCATAAGCTACGATGATTTGCTTTGAACATATAATTATATATTTTGTTAGTAAATTTATAAGAATAAGTTATGTTTTTTTTTTTTTTTTACTTTTCACTCATTTTCCCAATATGTACATATATGGGTTATTAACATCGATTATTCAGGTGTATGGAGGAAAGAAAATGTATAAATATATTTTCATTTTTAACACCTGATCATTGGTAATCTGACAATAGATAGGTTAACACTGTTTCAAAGGCAAACATAAAAAATGTTTTGGGCTGATTCTATATGGGATGAAACGCATTTTTGTACCTGTTTGAATGGTTGGATGTATATGAAGATTGTGCATTCAGTTGTAAGATGTGACTTAATGAAAGTATATATGACTGCTGAAAATGGTAAAAGATGCAAGGTATTAACTTTGACTAGAGGTCAACCAATTCCCTCAAATTTTGGGGAAATGCGCATCAATCCATTTGAACATGTTAAGATTGAAGTCAAGGGAGGAGAAATAACTGTAATAGGTTGGCTACAAGATGGGACGATCAGACGTCCAAGTACTAATTTCTTCCTACATAACTGCCCGTTTGCAGGTGAGGAGGAGTGGTATCGTAAGCCAATAAAGCAACAAGAAGCAAACAAATCAGAAAAAATAAAAGATGTAAAAGAGTGTGAAAGCAGTAATACCCAAACAAATTCTGATATGAAAATTGAGTGATAAGGGTGGAATTGTATATAATCAATTAAATTACCGTAATAATGCATAGTCTTTCTCAACGTTTTGAGCAATCAACAACTAAACAAATAAAGAGATATTATGTCATTAAAAACTTTTATTTCATTTGCATTTGCGTGCTCTTTATATGCAAATTGCTTAGCACTCCCAATCAATTTAAACTTAGGACAAAAATCAAGCGATAATATTGATTTTAATATACAGTTGCCAAATAATGATTCCATTCAAATTTCTTTATCATTTCGGTTACTTACTCTAAGTAATGCTACTTATGATGCATTACCTACAACAACAACTAATATGCCCTTAAATGATGATGATTCTTCTGTTATCTCTTCAGAAAATGGAAGTGAATCACCTAAGGAAACTGATGTGGAATTAATACCAGAAAATAGTGTAGTGAGTGTTGAGGAGGCAATTGAAGGATTTAGGCAAAACTTAATAAACAAAGAAAAAGATATAGGTGGAATTATAGAGAGTGATCGTGTGTTTTACAGGCATTTTAAATTAAACTTTGAGGAGGACAAATCAATGAGAGTTCGATGTACATATGATAGCAACTATGATCATAAAACTCTAAAAATATCTTGTTATGAATATCATGAACTTGAAGGAGAACGGATTTTGAGTAATGGTGAAATTGAATACTTCAGAGAGAATGACTCTACATATAAATCTGACATCACATCTGTTGATTTGAGGAAAATGAAGCAGACTTACAACATGGACATTTCATAAACTGTAGAGTTCCAGTTGAAGTGAATAAAAACAAAAGTTTATAATATTATGTGAATAAATCAATTGATTTTTTAAAACAAAAAAATTGTATTTTATTAAAAATTATCCATAAATTTCTTATACAGGAAAATATTTTGTAATGCACATACACCATTATGTATCATACATCGTGGTACATCAACATATTTTTTTCTTAATTCTTCTGATATAGGACACCCCTTTTCATCTAAATTGTAAATTGGTACATTATTTTCCAACTTTAATATATCGGTAATCCACTTGATTTTTTCATATCCTTTCACATATATAATTTTGTCTTGGAGAATGTCTTTAAAAAGGGTAGTGACACTATCCTGTGAAGTAAATCCTCCATTCCAAATAAATCCATGGTGATATTGATTTAGCCATCTTGCTTGATTTTGTAGTTCCGGAGGTAGATTTTCAAAGTTGTATATTGGTTTCAAAATAAAGTGCTGGAGTTGATTATCCTGAGTTATAATGGCAATTTCCTTTAAGATGAACGTATTTCTAGGTCCTTTGAACCCTTGAATATCAATGATGCAATTCATTTTTACAGTTTATGAACTTCACTAGTTAGAGGATTGTACTGAACTATTCTATCATGTATAAGTAGACAGTATGCAGCAGTATTTTTCGGTATATTTACAGATGTTTGAAACTCTATGCTGACATCTACAGGACCAGTTTTGAGATATTAATTTTGGCGTGAGCAATCAATAACAACTAAAGGAGCCAAATTTTTGAACTGCTCTTTAGTGAGTAATGGTTCAGATCGGCGGTTGTAATATGACTGTTGGAATTTACAATACATCTCATATAATATAGCGTATTGATCTATGTTATATTTTATATTCAAATCATTGTATGGATATTTTTCAGAATTTAGATAAACTTTTAGGTCTGTGAGGTTGCAGTGATCAAATTTGGATGCATCTTTTTCACTCGAATCTTTACGGTCAATTTGTAAAGTAAAGATCACATATCTTGGTTTTTCTAGTTGATTAACTGTTTTAACAGCCCATGTATGGCGGGTGGACTGTGGTGGTGATGGATATTCATACAAATCCCAACTTCGAAATACCATTTCAATTGGCCGATTGCTTTCAGTAATTTTCAATAGAGACAACTTTTCCATATCAGCTACAGTAACATGTGGCAGATGCCATTGTAATTTAAGTATATTTACTGAGCCATCACAATCTTTGGCATAAACTGAATTCAGGTCCGTTCTGGAACGAACCAAAACTAGTTCATGTTTGGCATTAATAACTATTTTCTTGTAGTCTTCAGCAAATCCAAGAAGATATTTTAGTGGTATGCAAAAATTAAAGTCTCCATCCGGATTAAGAGTTATATTGGTGAGAGACCATCCTGAATTTAGAAGCATTTTACTTTCACTTTCGTTTAACGAAAGCTTATTCTTTATCGTTGAGGTAAGACCAACATTTTTATTGCGATCAATTTGTACTCCATTTATTTCATACCGGATCTCCTCAAATAAAAATGCCATCGCATTATTAGTTAACTTTACATCTGCAGTTTTACCAGCCTTAGGGATACATTCCAATTTCCCTTCAATGTAAATAAAACTTTCACTTGGAAGTACATAGATGTCTTGATGTTGAATAGCTATACGTATTTCATCATTGTTTTTGAAAGAGTTCGTAAAGGGTGAGTAACTATGATATTCAATTTTTGCGACACTATTATCATAGCTTACAGCATCCTTTATACTCAAAACTTCACTCATTGCTCGTCTTTTATGATAAATCCTAAAGATCTCAAGTATTTCTTATTTTGCTGGGTAAGTTTAAACCTGTTTTCACTTTGAGGTCCAAATTGGGTGAGAGTTGTAGAAGAACTGTTGTTGAGGGTAGCTGATGTACGTAATTTATCCTTATTATATATTATCATGTTGAGGTTTAAGATGTAACCTAGCTGTTATTGTCTCTCCCCTAAAATTTATTAAGTCACCGTCCTGATCAATGAGCTTTAAGCTAATGGAAGTAATTCTTCGAGTGGTTAGCGGTAAATAAATGACGTTCTTTGGTACCTCAACTATCTTATAACCAGGCCCCACCTTTGGGGAGAATTCGTGTATTGTATGTACTCGTGTATCGTTCATGAATGATCCACTTATTATATTACATTCCACTCTTATTGTATTAACTTTAATTATATTAACTGGTAAATCTGATACATGCAATTTATTAGGTTCCAATAGTCGCTTACTAAACCCTAAAAGTGATCCAACTGTACCCTCTTTGTTAAAGTAAATGGGCCCACTAGATTTGATTTCACTTTTCAAAGTGTTATTGTTCGCACGCAATTTTATATGGTAACTCTCTTTACTTAATTTACTTAATTGATTCTCAAGATATTCAGCTATGTCATCTATCTCATATGATCCTGTAGGTATTTCTATAACCGCACCCCCAATGTGAAATAGATTATTTTTGTTATTCTCAATATTTGGTATTGAATTGTAAGTTTGGAAATCAATTAACCCACATACATAATCCCCTGACAAATCTATGGGTGGGAAATACTCAGTTGTTAATATAGATGAATTTCCGCTTAATGTAAGTGTTAATGACATCGTGGTGTAATTTAAAATGACGTAATTATCTGGTTTCCCCTCATTTTATATAGATTTGTAAAGGCAATGAGAATCATTTCAGTTTTAACCACAGGTGGATTCAGTAGTACAAGAAAGAAATAAAAATATGGAAAGATTAAATGATGAAGTGCAAATATTTCTTAAACATTTCGATATTAGCAGATTCTTGCAAGTGTATGACAAGTTGTTACTAGAAGAACATAAGGAGGAAATAGAAAAATCCTACCGCTTTTTGGATGAATATAAAGAAATGAACATTTTGACTTCAAAATATGGGGAGCATTATGAATCCTGCAGTTGGGCTTACAATACTTCAACATCGGGTCCAGATACTTGTAATTGTCGACATGTTAAAAGAGAATTTTTGCGAATATCCAAACTAGTGAAGTTATATAATAGAATTAAGGGACCTTGTTGTTCCTATTGTATAAAGGAAATATTTTAAATAAAAAAAATACATACATATTCTTTTATTTATCGTAACAATCATACAAAAATTTTAAACATAAATGACCACATATTACTGAGTTATATGTCTGATATGGGGAATAATTATACCTTACATTACTAGTTAAATATTTTCTAATTTCTAATGGGGGTTGTAAATTTCCAAAACTATCAAAGTACTGAATATCTTTATCATTTTTATAGTACGCTACCCAATGACTTCCTGGGCCAGATGATATATCCAAGTTGATAATACCGCATTCCTTCTTGTTTAGTTTCTTTGGAAGCTTATCTCGCACGAAAACTCCTCGAAAATATGGCAGATCTTTTGCATATTTATGCAAATCTACCTCAGTTAATGGTCTTTTAGGTAGCGTTTTCAATAGTTTTTTGGCTCTGGGTTTAGGTAGAGCCCCAATCCTTTTTTATGAGGTTTTAGGTAAAGACCTTTCCCTATTAGGCGGGATTCCATTTCTTCATTATGTCTCTTACTCTCTTTAAGCTGCTCCTTTGCATCCTTAACAGCATTAACAGCTTTAATAATAGTACCAGCACCTCCTCCTAAAGATCCTAAAGCAGAAAGGCCAGCAAATAAAGGAACGAGGAATGGTAAAATACCTCCAGTTTTTGGTATAGGTATGACTCGTGGAACTTTCACATTTTTCTTCCTATATTTAATTGTATCTCCTACTTCCTTTCGTGCCAACGCAATGGCTCTTTGCAAAGAATCAGGTTTTTGCCTTTGAATAGATTTACGCGCCTTTGAGATAACCATTCTGAGTGTAATGTTTTTTTTGCTTTATTTCTCTTAGCTTTGCTCTTTTTCTTCTTATTCCCCATTTTCGTCATACCCATCCCGAATTTAGTCTTAGCATTCATGATATTGGTAACTAGCAGTGCGTTTGAACGCTCACCTAGGCTTGCGTCAGTAGATTTAACTCGACTCCAAGCCTTTTCAGCCAAAATCCGATCTGCTATGTTGCGATCTGATGTACTTTTTAATTTAGAGTAGGCAATATCATGTTCTTTACATGCACTATCTAAGGGATTAATACCAGGGTCACCACGAGCTAATCTTTTTGCTAGCTTCGTACCAGGTCCACAATACTGGTAGCCTGGTAAGTGTAATTCAAACGGCAGTTTATTAATGAGTATATTAATTACCCCCGAACCTTTCTTATTATGCTCAAACATAAGTATGAATGACTTTAACCTTCAACATTCAGATACAAACTAAAAAAGTATTTAAATTTAGTATGCATTTATAGGTTGGAGTTAGTATTCAAAATGAAGTTCATTAAGCAAAATCTATCGCTGCCAATAAGAAATAATGATTTTCGGAGCAATATTACAGAAATTGGCAGACATAGTTCATTATTACCAAATAGTATACGTGCACTAATAGTTGGCCCTTCCAATTGTGGAAAAACCAATGTTATGATTAGTTTGCTGGAGCATCCTAATGGTTTGAGCTATGAAAACGTTTATGTGTATTCAAAATCACTCTATCAATCAAAATATTTATACTTAAGAAAACTTTTATCACCCATAAAAGGATTAGGCTATTATACATTTTCTAATAATGATGATGTTATACCATTTGATGAGCCAAACAAAATTCAATTTTTATTTTTGATGATGTAGCATGTGGAAAACAAGACAACATACGATCTTATTTTTGCATGGGTCGACATAATAACATTGATAGTTTCTATCTTTGCCAAACTTATACTCATATACCAAAACACTTGGTACGAGATAATGCCAACTTTCTCATTTTATTTAAACAAGATGATACAAATCTTAGGCATGCTTATGATGATCATGTGAATACGGATATGAGCTTTGATACTTTCCGAGATATGTGTGCTAAGTGTTGGAAGGATAAATATGGGTTTCTGGTAGTAGACAAAGACAGCCCCTTAAGCAGGGGGCGTTACCGTCAGGGATTCGATACATTTATTTCCGTATAAATATAACAGATCCATTAAAGCAGTCAACAGATCAGATAAAGCAGTTAGGAGAGCAGTTGAAGCTGTTAACAGATCAGTTAAAGCAGTTAGGAAAGCAGTTAAAGCTGTTAACAGACCAGTTAATAAAGGTGTTAATAGACCAGATCGGTTTTGAAACAAATTATCAATACAAATGGGTAATAAGAGGGAGTTAATTAGGAATATTATTAAAACTAGGAATGCTATCAAGAAAAAGTATCGAACTATAAAAACGGGGCGAATCGATGTTGAATCTCAACTTGAAGAAACATTTAAGCCCATAACAAAACCACTTAAAGAGCTTATAAGTGAAACAAAAGTAAAACAGGGACTTCATGCTGATATCAAATCAGAACCTAAAAAGGAAAATAAAATAAATGATGATGATGATGATGATTATGATGGCTTCGAGTTAAACCCAAAACAAATGTATATGAAAATGGAACCAACAAGCACACCACTAAAGTATAGAGACTCTTCTTTAATGTCATCACAAGACGAGTATGGAACACCAACTCATTCAAGAACCTTAGCTAATAAATCAGATTCCACCCTCAACTTATCAACTGGGTTAGTTAATAAATATTTAGGATTTTACCAAGCCAAAAGTCCTAAAATTGACCGAACTTATGGTGTTTATATGGATAATGGGAGGTGGAAAATTGGGAAATCTAGCATTGACATTGATGCACAAAATTTTGTCATTAATGGGAAGCACTATAACATAACAGCTGGCTTATGCGAACTTCTTTTTATGAAAGAACCATCAAACAGATTATATGGTGAAAAAGACTTGGCTAATTATCGAGAAATCTTGGAAGATTCTAATGCCCATAGACGTGATTATAGTGCAGATGGGCAAATAAAAGTTAGTAAAGGACCTAAATATAAGAGAATTATTAGAAAATTTATCAATCATGAAGGTATGGGTCTCATGAAGCTTCCCAGAGAGGCTATTGACTATGTTTACTGGGATGATCCAAACGAATTGGTAGACAGATTACGACTTTTAATTGGCTCTCAAGTAGCCGGGAATAATAGTCATAACAATGAAATTGTTTCCATTATTGAGGAGTTAAGGGAGTCTGATTTAATTTTATAAAAGCACCCTTCCGCTTTTTTATATATTTATTCACGAAATGACTGTTGATAAGTTCGGACGATCGCTAAGAGATGGTAATATTGGACGAGGTTCTCCTGGACCTCGAGGAGAACGGGGTCCCTCTGGACCACCAGGCGAAAGAGGCCCCACCGGACCTGCAGGAGTGGGTTTTCTGTTAACATCAGATAACAACTATGATATGCAATTCAGCAATATTAAGAATCTCAAAAATCCAGAAGAAGATAGTGATGCTGTAAACAAGCTATATATAGATGAGGCAATAGATAAATATTTAGATTTATGCAAATCCCATAGTAGTTTAGAAACAAAAACAACTAAGAGTGAATTAGAGGAAGAGCTTGCGAATGTACATAATATTATTAAAATAACTAGAGAAAAACTGGAAACATTGACCCAATCACACATAAATAAGTCATTTGAAAAGTTAAAAGTTTATATTGATACAAAGTGTGAAGACATTGAAAAGAACTTACGAGGGTTAATAAATGTAGAATCTCTTATAGTCAAAGCTAACAATGAGTAAAGAGGCCCTTGTGAGTGAGCTGCATAAAGCAGCTCGTCGAAATTTTCCCCGGCGTCGTGTCATTATGAAAGATTTGGATGACCTCTGGCAAGCAGATTTGGTTGAAATGGGTGCTTATGTTCGCGAAAATAATGGATACTACTATTTGCTAACAGTGATTGATACATTTTCAAAATATGCTTGGGTAGAGCCCATTAAAAATAAAACTGGAAAAGAGGTAACGGCTGCAATGAAAAAAGTTCTAAAAAGCGGTCGGACTCCTAAACATTTGCAGACAGATGATGGTAAAGAATTTTATAATAAAATATTCCAGACACTAATGGTAAAGTATGGAATCAAACACTATTCGACTTTTAGTATAATGAAAGCCTCAATAGTTGAAAGATTTAATAGAACATTGAAAGGTATGATGTGGAAAGAATTTAGTAAGAATGGTTCCTATCGTTGGATTGATTTTGTACACAATCTTGTTCATGAATACAATAATAAAAAGCATAGGACCATTAAAACGCGCCCCACCGATGTTAATCACATTAATAAAAATATTCTACTACAAACAGTATACAATCACATAAAAATAGTGGGGGTAGCAAAATATAAGGTTGATGACTATGTTCGCATCAGCAAGCACAAACATATATTTGAAAAGGGGTACACACCGAACTGGACAACTGAGATCTTTAAAATTAAAACCATACAAAACACGAGTCCGGTGACATATCTTCTAGAGGATTATGAGGGACATCCAATCAAAGGAGGATTTTATGAAAAAGAACTACTAAGACTAAATATCCGCATAATTACCTTGTTGAAAAAGTATTGAAGAAGAAACGGAATAAATTTTTTGTAAAATGGCTAGGGTTCTCTGCAAAACACAATTCATGGGTCAATAAAAATGAAATATTATAAATTTGTTGTATAAATAAATGATTTATAAGACTAGTAATTAATCTGATGGGAATAATTAAGGATTATTAAAGGATTGAAATAAAAATTTTTAATGTATGAAAATTTTCTTTATTAATAATACTATATAAAAAATCTAGTGGTTCAATAAACTATAATGGCCCCATGGTAAAGTATCTGTAGAACCATTAATTAAATAGCGCTTATCATCATAAGGACTTAAGGCTAATTTATTCTGACTTATACTAAAAACATCATGATTTATAGATTGTATGGAATTCTGCTGTCTATAAATTTCAGTAAATTGATTCAAACATTTTTTATAATCATTAAAACATATTGATGTTTTAGTTACATAACTCTTAACTCCTTTAGCTTTATTTACATAATCTTCACCTTCAACTCTTAAACTATACATTTTAGCTCTTAATCCAATAAATTCTGTCATAATTCGTCCATTAAGTTCATCCTTCATCAATCCTGGTACTTTGTTATTATTCTGTAATATATGATAAATGTTATTAATAGGAAAATCACTAGTATCGAACATATGAATATCCCGCTTCATTATTTCATATGGATCTTTCTCAGTAATCTCATAAATTAGAGAATCTGTGTCAGTATAGAGACATTTACACAGATTTCCAAAAATACGTTTCATGTATCCATAATGAAATTCATATATACATGTTTTGGATATATCCAACACAGCTTGCCCCACGTAGATAGGTTTATTCATGTACACTTGAATTTTATTTAATTCAACTGCAATTAAGTTTTCATCAAATATAGTTCGACTGTGAAAGTTTGGCTTAGCAATCATTACTTTAGCACCATACCGACCATACCATTTTGTGAAAAGTTTGACATCCACACGTTTTCTGACATTTTCCATAGTTTTTCCGAATACTGCATTATTCAAAAGCTTAAAAAAGTTCTTGTCGAACTCATTTCTCGCAGCCGCTCTAAAAGTGGTGTTTAAATCAATGTATTTTTTTAACCATGGTGATTGATCAAACTGTAAAATTCTATGCACCTTTTTTAATATAAGCCCCTTATCTAGGCATTGCTTAAGATTACGGTAGTGTATAACATATCTCTCTTTATTATATTCAGTTAACAATAGCTTTGAATTTTTGGACTTAGGCGGTTTCATTTCAGTTGGAGCAAATGGTAGATCTTTATGATGATCATGTATTTCATGTGGATATTCCAGGTCAACTTCTAAGAGATAACCAACCTCTGAATCATCTGGAATAGTTTTAATATCAATATTATTAACCCACTTAAAATTTCCTGTTGGTAAAAACTGTGCCATGGCCCATCCATATAGATTATTTGCATCATAGTACATTAAAAAGTTTATTCTATTGTGTGAATCATAATCAGTCATATATTTATTATTAGCTTTGCTGTATCGAGTACTACACTGAGTTATACCACCTCTAATACCACGTTCAATGAATAATAACATATCGATATCTGTAATTAGCTCCAATTTTACCTTTGTATATAGTAACATAGCATCCCAACTTAAGCCTGGTGTTGTAAAGTAATGAGCTGGATCCAATCTGTGACTTCGTAGACAGCTATGTCGAAAGTTTTCAAAAATTTCAGCTAATAATAAAACATCAGTTTTCAAATATAAGTCTGAATATTCTCCGAGTGTTTGAATATTAAATGCATTCCATACCTTTTGTGCATGAGCATAATCATCATCATTGATATTGCTATTATTAAGTTTATTATAGAAATTTGCTTTAGATGGAAGTTGACTTTCATTTAATTTACTCCAATTGTCCATGTAATCATAAGGGAATACACCCTTTCGTGAAAGGAGTTGATGGTTATTGGGAAACTCATTTTTTATTAAGTGGAATTCATCGCAGTATGATGCTAACTTTTCAATAGATGATGGTAAAAATCGAAATGAATCGATAAACTTAAACGTAGCTTGATAATCATCCACCTTTTTTGTGAATGCTATATATCTCTCTTTATTTAGTGGCAGCAGATTAATCTTACCATTAAAAGCAGTAGCTATATCCTTAATAATGAAATGAGCATCGTATCCACTCAAATTGTGAAACACCACTGGAATTACACGACTGTCCTGAAAATTTAGGTTACAGCTTTGATGTGCCATTCCTCGCACTTTTCCTGTTAGATGACAATGATCAACAACGCGTACATCAGTAGCAGTAAACACAATTTCACATATGTGGCATACCGTTTGTCTCATTAAATTGTAGTTAAGCTCAGCACTAATCTCATCCATTGGAATCTCGCATATAAATGTTGGTTCAATATCTTCAGCCAACTGTTTAAGTTCATTCGCGAACCATGTTCCACAGTTAGAACCACGATATGAATGATAAAAATTTAATGTTGGATCATAAGAACATACGAAATAATAACCAATACTATGCATTTCATGCTTTTGATAACGCTTAGTGGTATGACCAGCTGTAACATTAATTGGACATAGCAAACTCTCAATATCAGCGTATATTATGTATGGACACTTTTGTTTATAATTGTAGTTTTGAAATGATAACCACTTTTGATTTTCTGTAGGCAAAATTATTTTACATTTATTGATTTGATTACAATCAGTAGTATGTTGATTAAGTTTAGCCTCACTATGGAAGTAATGAAGACATCGATCACATATCCACTTTTTATGTCCTAACCTCGTTAGTTGTGATGATACTAATCTTGATAAGTTTTTTATCCAACAAAAATGATAGTTCATTTCAGCGTCATCATCATCATCATCATCATCATCATTATCATCAGCAACAGAATCATTAGTTTCATCTCCATTTATATATCTATCTTGAAGCATTAACAGATTTACATGTTGATTTAATTTTTGTTTGCTTAATCTCGTTGGTATAACACTAAAAGTATTATTGCGCTTTTTAAGTATGTAAATGTTAATGCTTATGTTATTATTTTTCTCAAATTTAAATACATCTTTCATTTGAATAGGAAAATTAATGCCATTTAAATTAAGTATATCTGCGTAATATGGATAAGAGCTTGGACGATCGGAACTTACAGAAGTTTCATATAAAGCGCTTATAATACTCCAAGCAAAACAGGCATTATCCACATTTTTAATATTTACACAAGCTTTTTTTCTTTTTATTTGTGATGGTAGATCTATATATGAGGAACCTCTCAGTGGTACATACTTGTTAAGGTTTACTGCTAAATTTATAATCTCACTTAATGCCCAACCACTATCACGTTCTTGAAACTCCTCTAAATTTGCTAATAATGTATTTTGTAAGCTATACACAATCTCTTTTAAATCACTTCCAATGTCAATTGTTTCATTTGGTGTTGTTAAATATTTATATTCTCGGATTTCAACACTACCAGGAGTAAATTTTTTAAACTCACAACAAAATGATAAATTTAATTTAATTGTATTGAACTTTTTCAAAAATTTTTTCAATTGTATCACTAACATCTTTCCAGCATGTTGCAAAAACAATTTAGGATCTTTGTATCTATAGTTTATAAACACACCAGTTCGAATGCGAATCTTAAAAGCAGAGTTGATATCTTTCCACACAATCGATGCACTTTTTCCTTTATCTTTCAAACCACTGCCACTATGAAGCAATTGTCTAATTTGCTCCATAAACTTTTTCATATGCCCAATATTAGTCTCAATGTTCCTTTTTTCACCCACTGATTTAGCAAGTCTCAATGCTCGATACATTAAACGAATATTTTTTTTACAATAAACTGACCACTTTTTCACCTCAAGAAAATCACTAGTTTTAAGCAGTGGTATAACCTCTTTTAGAGTTTTAACCATATTTCTAGCAACTTCAGTATAGGAATCCATTTTTTGAGATTAGTGTTTGCTAGAAGTGGTTATGTATACAATTGCCTTAAGTTTAAAAATTTCAATGCTTATATATCATGAAAAATGGAGGGGGAATAGGGTGGGGAAGAACTAATAGATTTTTTTATTTAACTTTATTTTATTTACTTTAAAAAAATGTATAATCTATATTATTATTGCACCAAACACATATTTTAATATTATTTAAAAAATAATTTGCTAAATCATCCAAATCAACAAAAGTCCGATTAGTTAATATTTCCTCATCAGCGGAAATATTATTACTAACTGCACAAGAAATGCAATATAGTTGATTGTCCGAAACAATGTGATGGAATGATATAGTTATTTGGCAATCATCCATGTCTGAATCTGAGTCCGAGTCATCAGATGTAACAGGTGATCCATTATCCAAATAGTAATCAAGGTCGTCAACATTAGGCATATCCTCAACACAAAGTAGATGAACTATATCAAGAAATTGATATACCGTAGCAATACGATTGACTTCTCTTCTTATATTATCACCCAACATTATTTCAGCACTTTCTTCACCATTTGTACCAGCAAAACTGTTTGAAAATTCTTCAGACCTAGGAGCCATTATTTAAATGGATTTGTACAGCACTTTATTCGTTGAGAATTGAAAATTAATTGAAAAGTAAGTTTGAGCAGAATGAAAAGCAAATTTGAATAGACAAAAGGAATGAAAGCCAAACCACATATATTTTCCCAATTCTTTCTTAATATGAATTAAAACATTGTAGAAGTTAATGTCATATGAAAACCTCTCATGTTTAAATTATTTCATTTTATTCTTTTAATTTCATTACTTACTATATTAATACAATACCTTAAAAATAAAATATCATTACAATCTACACTATTGTAACCATAAAAAATAGACTCATGTAGGTTCCAGATCTCTTCAATATCATCTTCAGACACATCTGCCAAAACCATTTCCTCAGCCATTCGGACTATGTTCAATAGAAGTACTTCCGTATCTCCAACAGTAAGCACTCCTCCCTCTTGCAAGTGGTAGATTAGGTCGTTCAATTCTATCTTAATCCAATTAAGACAGTTCAGGTAATCTTCTTGCTCCTGAGCCACTATCATGTCAATAACATGAGGTGTATTCATTTCTTTAAATAACTGTTGACTTTTCTGTAACTTGAAAGCTTCTACATTATAATACAAACAATTACACACTTTTATACTGATGTTACCTTAAATTTTTTAACTTTAAATTTCTCACTGATAATATTACCACAAATTCTGAATATTTGCTCTTTAAAAATTTAAAAATGATAATAAAAACCACACCTGAAACTTCCTCTAAAAATTAAAGTTTAAATTTCGCACTGATAATATTACCACAAATTCTGAATATTTGCTCTTTAAAAATCTAAAAATGATAATAAAAACCACACTTGAAACTTCCTCACAAATTATCATACAAAACAATATGCGGATGTCGCGGTTTTAATTTTTGTTCAAACTTTTTCAGCCGAAAATTCATTTTCTTAAAAATTTTTTGGTCAAACCACAATAATGTTGATAAAATTTATTATCATACAATATTTCAAGAATAACGTTGATAAACAATAATGTTGATAAAATTTATTATCACACAATATTTCAAGAAGCTTGCAAATTTTTGCATAAAGTTTTATTCCATCCGGACTAAGAATATTTTCACAACACCCAAAAAATTTGAGCCTCCGGACTAACATTATTTTCGCAATATAGCTATGTCGGTTCTATTTTATTTTTTGATTGAAATTTTTCTAAGTACAAATTGAAGCTTCCTGGACTTAGAATATTTCCAAACAAGCAAAATTTTTACTTTCTGTGACGTCATTTGGACTTAGAATAATTTCACAAAAAATGCGCCAGAACCGACATAATAGCTATGTCGGTTCTAGACCAATTTTTATCGAAATTTTTCTAAGTCCAAATGTCATTTCTGGACTTAGAAAAATTTCGAAAATTTTTCAGAAATATTCTAAGTCCAAATGTCATTTCTGGACTTAGAAAAATTTTAATAAAATTTTTCAGAAATATCCCACAAAAAGCTATGTCGGTTCTAGACCAATTTTTATCGAAATTTTTCTAAGTCCAAACGTCATTTGGACTTAGAATAATTTCACAAAAAATGCGCCAGAACCGACATAGCTATACTACTCCTCTTTCGCCCTATGGCAGAGTTGGAGCTACCAACACAAAATATTGCGTTCTGGAACATTTGCTTATGACATTTGATGTTTTTATGTTGGTTACAGATGCAATCACCGCAGAAGGAATAAGGTAAAGATAGTGTTTACCATGCTCCGTCTCTCTTGCCCATAAGCAGGATTCAGTTAAGAATAATTTTTGAAAATTAAAGTCGGAATGAGTTTAATTCCTTATAAGTGATTAAAATATCACTTGGGCACAAGAAAATAAAATGTTTTAATTAAATTCGATTTAAGGGTGTAAAATTTCATCTGATTGGTTGAGTTTTACATGTTTTTTATGTAATCGTTTTAAAGGGTGCTCTAACGGTGATATCCAGAAACACAATATTTTTTGTGCCACATGAAATAGCAAATCGCTCAGTCCATTGTTATAAGTCACTGTTCGGTTCGGCTCAGCTAATTGCCGGATACAATTCACAGACGCCTTTTTATTTTACTGGGGGGTACTTTTATGGTCGAGGTTGAAACCTCCGGCGGGCAGGTGATTCCAATACGTTGCATATGAAAATAAAGTTATCGCCGAGTACTATCCACTAGATTATATGTACATTTCTTTCGATTCAGAAGACTTCATGGCAACCTTTTTCCCGTCAGAAAACGACTTTTCTTGGACATAGCTCGCATACTCCCCAGTCCTATATTTTGAATAGATATATTTGTTCAGTTTCTCCTTTTACATCATTAAAACTGTTGTGAACAATTCAATGATGGGAAGTGAATTTATACGACGTAGCAGTTCTTCTTTTCCATACAAAAAACGTCAATTTTCAACCGTAAACACGCCTTATCCGTTTGAGTGCTGAAGAGCTTTCTTCGACTTATGCTAAAAATGCGGAGCACTTTATATCTCCGATTTTGATTAAACTTTCACGGTGTGTATAGAATGCATTGCTCATCCGTACCACGCCCCAACCCCTCGCTAAGGGGGTTACAAATTACGTGATTTTACAGTGTAATGACATTTTCAATAAACTATATCTCGAGACCGGTGCAACCGATTTTTCTGATTCAAACGCCAGATGATACTTCATATTTTTCATAAAAAGATATAGCAGCACCGAACGAAAAAAATGGTTTGATAACAATAGTATTTAAAAAAAATATTATCTATTGAAGACTTCTAGTACTTTTTTCTGTATTTTAATTTTGAAGCTAGAAATCTTCTCTATCTATGTGAAGAAAATTGTAATGGTGTTTGGCTTTGTTTTGGGGATATAAATTATTAAAGTGACCATGTATACATAGCCATTCTATGACGATATGTTGAACGGGATGACTGAAAACGATATACAAGTATGCTGGATGGGTTATCAAAGAACGATTGTCATGAAACTAATAAAATGATTAATGATACGCGATGTACTTTAAAATGTAACTGAATAATTTATTTCTTCAGTCTCACTCTATATATACAAAAGCAGCTAACTCTAAATCAATGCATAAAATACAAAATGCTTACAATGCTGATTTGACACTAATTTTCTTTCGTAAAAACTGTCACCCAGTGGGAAAGTTTCTTTTTATTGGATTATGTTATGATTACATGCAATTCTTTTTAGTCGTAATTTAGTCTTTAATTAGTTATATTATGTTAAAGTAAATGCTGTCATTGTAGTTTAATGCATTACTAACAGAAATAAAAAAAAAATTTAAAATCATAAAAAAATGTTGAAAAGTTCGTGACTCGAAAAGTTTTTCTCAATTTTGAGAGGTTTCATGAAAAGTAAACCATATGTGGACCATTTTATAGTAGACATTTTAACGGTTAAAATGAGTCCGGATAAAATATTTAAAAACCATATATAAAGTTTTCCGTTGAAAAAAATGTAAATATTTCGGAAATTACTTGTTTCAATAATCATGCTTGTTCAGTACAAAAAACGTATACTTTTACAAAATTTGATGCAAATTAAAATGGTTTTACAAAAAACCAGAAAATCGGTTGGAAATTTGAAATTATGTTGAAAAATGCCTTATATCAAAGTTTAAGATTTTTTTTTAAATATCTTCAACTTTTGTGAAGGACCCTTCAATCCCCGAAATCGAAAGGTTCTGGCTTCAAAAACCGCACCCTCGTCCGTTACTTTTTTCTCTTGTATTAATAATTGTGTGGCAAGATATCTATAAATAAATTGCAAAAATTGTTATATATTTGTACGCTATCATCATTACTAGCTAATGCCAGCTGAAAGCATTTGTCACTTAGTAGGCAGGAAAAATAAGAAATGCAAAAGGCAGGGAAAGGTATCTGTCTCGTTAGTTCGGTGGTACGTGCAGTCGCCCAGAAACCAAAAAGTCCCGGCTTCAAAAACCCAATGATGCAGTTGTCTTTTTCTCTTGTATTAATAAAAGCTCTTCTATTCCATCTATAACAGATGTTTTTATTACTCTACATAATAATAATAAGAGTATTGTTGCCTCTATGGATTTTGTACCTTATTCGATTAAAAAGACAAAGTTTCTATATACGACAATATTTATTTTTTATTATAACTTCTTAAAACACCGCTGATACGTCCGAACTTGACTAAGGTTACAAGAAAAGAGAAAGAGCTTACTGTCTACTTGCTTACATTACGTACAGTGGTTCGTTCCCTATCTCATTACTAGCATTGCTAGAATTGTCTGGATTGCTTGTCCTAGACTAATGTACTAGAATAATTTCATTGAACGTAAGTTATTATAGAAAAATGTTATCTAGAAATATTAATAGTATTATATATACGCCACATCACTCTCCCTCAAGGAACAAAAAATTTTTTTTTATGTTTTGTATCTAAATCTAAAAAATATTGTATCAAGTAATATGAATTCATTGCAATATTGTTTGTATATGTAAATCATGCATACCGATAGTTTCTAAATTGAATCGTACTTAAGGTTTATTTTCAATTCTTGCCTCTTCCTTAGTGAAAAGAGTGGAATTTGCTAAAAAAGCTGGTTTGAGTCTATCGATGGATATTGTATTTTCTTTCCCGTCTATCGCGACATTAAAATGCTTGTGGTGTTTGGAAATTACCTTATATGGCCCACGGTATGGTGGTCTTAGCGATGCTTTATTAATTTCTTCTCTAACGAAAACGTGGGAACAAGTTGGTAATTCTTGCGGTACGAAAATAATTTTTTGTTTTCGTGTCCTGTTAGATTTTGGCTTTATTTGGGCTATATTTTCTTGTATCTGTTTAGCTAGGTCGTTTGTAAGTACTTGTTCGTTCTGAGTCTGTTATGATGAACTCGTCTGGTAAACGGAGTGATTGACCATATAATAATTTGTGAAGGGGATAAACAGAAATCTTCTTTAATCGCTGTACGGATCCCTAGGAGGATCCATGGTAGGTTGAAAAACTATTTTATTTGGTCATCTGTGGCTTTAATTGCGGCTTTAAGTTGTCGATGGAGCCTTTTAATCATTCGGTTTACCTGGGGATGATATGTCGTAGTTCGTATTCTGTGTATTCTGAGTATTTTGGAAAATTCTTTTAAAAACGACGGCTCGAAGTGTGTCCCTTGATCTATAGTGATTGTTTTTGGTATACCGTACCTCGCAATCCAATGCTGTAAAAAAGCAAAAACCACTGCTGAGGCACTAATCGTTTTTAAAGGGATAGCTTCCGGCGAAAATGAAAAACGGTCTTTAATTATTAAGATGTAGGTATGTCCATTAGATTGTGGAAGGAGTCCCACTAAGTCTATGTGAATGTGCTCGAAACGTCCACTCGGTACATCAAAAGTACCATTCTTAGATTTAGTGTGTCGTGTTATTTTACTTTTCTGGCATGCTATTCAACTCTTGGCCCAAAGATTAACATCTTGGTTCATGTGAGGCCAGCAATACTTAGATGTAATGAGTTTCTGGATACTCGAATAGTTGGATTTGATAAACCATGAATTGAGTTGAAAACTGTACGGCGTAAGAGTTCTGTCTCGTTCGGTTTAATTGACGTCATTTGATGTTTATAAAATTGAAGTAGTCGCAGCTGTGAGCTTTCGTCGCAATTGTCAGCTATGATGGCGAAAAATGTGGCGCAGTTTATTCCTTATTCACCATACCATATAGGTGTGTGGCGAAATATTTTGTGGAGTGCGATGGTGTGCGTGAATTTAACTTTCCAAAGCTTTCCAAAGTAGGGGCGAATTCGCTGTACACTCTTCAGTGGTGGTAATTGAAACGTCACGATTTTTCACTTTAATATTTCCCGATTACGGAAATAATTTGCTGAAATTCTGGTACAATGTTTTAATTTCCGAATTTTGGATTTTTATTTTTTTATTTTGTGCGGTGAGGAAAGCAACTACTGTAGTTATTGAGGAAAAGTTCTTCTTCGTGATGTGCTTGCCATCACGTGTCTCACAAATTTAGAATCCAAATTTTAAATTCAATTTTTGGACCGTCGGGGTCACCAGTTTGCTGCGTCTATGGGTTTTGTACCTTATTCGATTAAAAAGACAAAGTTTCTATATACGATAATATTTATTTTTTTTATAACTTCTTAAAACACCGCTGACACGTCCGAACTCGACTAAGGTTACAAGAAAAGAGTGAGAGCTTACTGTCTACTTGCTTACATTACGTACAGTGGTTCGTTCCCTATCTCATTACTAGCATTGCCAGAATTGTCTGGATTGCTTGTCCTAGACTAATGTACTAGAATAATTTCATTGAACGTAAGTGATTATAGAAAAATGTTATGTAGAAATATTAATAGTATTAAATATACGCCACAAGTATATTTTCTGGCCAGAGTACAACTAGATAATACAATCTTTTCAATATGTACTTAAGTAAAAAGATAACAAAATGAGGTTCAATGAGTAATCAAAAGAAAGAAAAAACAAACAACTTGGCATAATTCAGTATATTAATTAAAGAAAAAAAATAAAATAAAAATTCGTTAAATATAAAAGAAATACAATGTAAAATAAAAAAAAAGATTGTATCAAAAAGAAAAACAAATTAATAATGAATACTAGCGCAATGAAAAAGTCTCTTCTTGAATATTCCAGTAGTGAATCTCACTAGGTAAATTATTCCATGTGTGGAAAACGTGGGCAAAGAAAGAACGACGTTCTATTACAGTGTTAGTGCGCGGCTACAATATCTCCCTAATTGACTATCAGAACCAGATTAACACAAGCTCGCTGTAGTGACATGTTTAATAGATAAACGGTCAAGAATACATGCTTTTCATCATTTAGTCGGTGTTAGTATGATAAAATAAACATAAACCGAGCACCGCATAAAATTACATGCAGATAGAACAAGAAAATTTAAAAAAGATAAATAGAACAAAAACACTAAATATTATATAGACGTTGTTTTAAGACATGCCAGAAAATGCTCAGCCAACAGTAATGCACATGCGATTAATAGGTTCGTACGTGCTGAAATTTGACCTTGACGAGCCTTCTCAAATTGTGCCTACTATCACGAAAAGAGATTTTGTTAAGCAACAACGGAGAATCAATATTCGTGTTTATCGGCAATCATCCGACGTTTCTCAAGCGACTGCATATTTAAAAGCTTCAAGCGATTATCTTAGGGTGGAAGAATTAATGAATTATTCCAGGATAGGTGCCTGAGAGCAATTCGTAGGAAGTTCCGTTGAACTGACTTAATACGATCGCTGTGTGTATCGTAAAATGAAGACCAGACCTGGCTAGAGTATTCAAGAAGTGGTCTTACAAAGCAAGTGTATAAACGCAATGTTATGGTAGGATTCGAGAACTCTCGGGATCAACATTACATAAAGCCCAGCATAGAACTACTCTTTGATACCATCTAGTTTATGTGGTATATCAAATTCAATCTATGGTCACATTGGATACGCAAGTCAGAAACAGCACCCACGCGGCGAATCGCCGAGCTCGAGAACACATAATCGTAAGAAATTGGTTTCTGATTCCTGTAGAAAGTCATAACCTTACATTTTTCCATATTGAGTATCAAGATATTGCTTTGACAGCAATCCTAAAATCTATGAGGGTCGCTCTGTACCTGCTCACAATCGTTAAAAGATTTAGTCTGGGGGAAAAGTTTAATGTCGTCGGCGTAAATCAAGACGTTGCCGTGCCTCACAAAAGAGACATTGTCGCTAGTAGATAGAATAAGGAACAAAGGTCCTAAATGACTCCCTTGAGGTATGCCAGATGAAGCCTTCAGGACTCTTGAGATGGAATGTCCAAATAAGATTTGTGTTCTGTTATCTAAATAAGACTCCGTCCATTTAAGAAATATTAGAGGAAACCCATACTTTTCTATTTTAAAGACAATCACGGAGTGAGATATCTTGTCGAACGCTTTACTAAAGTCTGTATAAATACAATCTGTCTGGTAGCCTTTTGCAAATACGCTAATGGTATCTGAGACCAATTGCAACAAGTTAGTGGTTGTAGACATGTCCGAAATAAACCTATGTTGGTTTGAAGAGACTAAATTCTTACAGGAGGTTGATAATTGAGAATAAATTATAGATTCGAATAATTTGGGCATGCAAGATAATTTTGCAATAGGCCCATAGTTAGAAATTTCGTTTTTACTACCCTTTTGTGGATAGGTATGATAAAGGAATTTTTCAATAGCTGTTTGGAAATAACCAGTCTTGAGCCATTTTTGGAAAATAGTTCTTAACATAGCTACCAGGGCAAGGCAACAAGACTTAAAAAAGACTGAAGGATCCCATATGAACCCGTTGTGAAGTCATTTGGAAGCCCATTAATATGAACGAGTATAATATCCTCTTCTGTAATTGAAGGGGTAGTGAATGAAACGTTATGAGAGTCGTTCATATGACTGAAGTTGCTATTTTGAGGATGATAATTTGACGAGGCAAAGGCATTGTCAAAAAAAGGTGCAAACTTATTACATATTTCAGACGAATCATCGCTAGCAGAATCTTTGTACGTCATGATATTGGGTTAGTTGTCTGTTTTTTTCTTCACATTAATAAACTTGTCCTTTGAATATAGTCATCATACAGTATGGGGGAAGGCTCTTTGAAGTCATTATATGATGTGAGGAAATTGTTGTGACTTATAATGTCTTTGTTCAGCATAAAACTTTTCTATAGTTTATTCTTCCTATTTTTAAGACGTTTCAGCTCTCTATTGAACCATGGCGGTGATGTTTTAGACAACCGCTGACGCTCGTGGGAAACATAAGTAGAAAATAAATCGAAAAGAATTATGTAAAACTTAGAAACGTCTTCATCAAGAATATTACAAGACAGCAGTGTTAGAGGCAAGTCGACTAGAAAGTTCCGAGAAGTCAGCTTTTATAAAATTAAAAAATATTTGTTAAGTTTTTAGTTTCATAGTAATATGTAAATAGTAGAGGGGGTGGTATTTGTCCAGAGAGAAGAAATTATAAATGGGTTAGGTTCAACTAATAAGTTACCCGCGTCAGTAGAAAATACCCGGCCTAAAGGCACTTTCACGTCGAAAACAAGAACAGAAAAATGTAAACTGAAAAACTCAATTTATTCCACTTTAAAACAAGATTTTTGTTCCAATTATTAATAAAATCCAGGGAAATAGGATAAACTAAGAATTTTACTGAGAAAATAGTTATATTTATTTCAGATTTTGAAGAAAAACACCACTTTTATGTTTTATCGGCCGAAAAACTTTTTCGCCTGAAAAGTCCGACCGATAAATCATAAAAGTTGTGTTTGTCTTAAAAATCTAAGATAAAATTATTAGTTTATCCTATTTCTCATAATTTTATTAATCATTGGAGCAAACATTTTGTTTTAAAGTGGAATAAATTGAGTTTTTCGGTTTAGATTTTTTCGATACTTGTGTTTGATTTGAAAGTGCCTTAAGTGTCTACCGATGTCATTCTTAACACTACTGATTTGGCTGAGACCAGGAGATGAAATAGTGTCCAGGAAAAGTGATTCCATTGTTTTCAAGTTATTAAGTGGAAGATAGTCATCATCATTTTCATTAAGTACCCTTTGTATATTGGGTAAGTTAAAATCCCCAATAATTAGTAATTCGTTTAGAGGTTCCATCTTACCATGGATAAAATTAAATGTTAAAATGAATAGGTCATAAATATTCTGACCTTTGTCATCAACGATTTCTACGGAGTCTGGAGGAATGTAGCAACAAAGTATGTATAAGTCACATTTTAAGAGAGACAACTTGAGAGCGATAAGTTCGATGTCGAGAGTGCTGGAGAAATTGGGAGCTCAATTTGACTGTAATTAATGTGGTTTTTACTAGCGGGGAGTAAACCACCGCCACGAGCTTCAGAATGTCTATCTCTTCTAAAATTTTGATAAGAATTGTCAAGAATTTCAGCAGCGCGAAACCCATGATGCAGCCAAGTTTCAGTGAAAGCAACTATATCAAAAGAATTTGCAACAGAGGATTTGAAGATTTGTGCAGTTTTTGCCCAAGTCCCCCTATGTATTGATAGTAAATGGAGAGCGATTTGAGGTTTTTGAGATATCACTACTTATTTTAACTGTATTACTAAGTTGGCGCACAGAAGGTACGAATAGTTTAGTAAAAGCGCCTGAGGGCCAAAATGTAGGATCCAATAACCTGTTCTGCACATTCGCTGAGACAGTTACAACCAAGGATGCAACCGGTTTAGAGCATTTAATAATTTTTCGACAAGAAATAACATTCGTTGCGATATTTTTGGACCTAACATACTTCAAGACGTCCTCACAAGACGTTTCTAGAGAGAAACACACTAAGGTTTTGGTACCGTTCTCAAAGGGATGCCAATACCATTTCCTAAAGAGGACACAGATGCAGTATCATTCGTTGCTGTAGAAACAGATGTAATTTTAACTGGATCAAAGTTTGTTGTAGATTGAACAGAGTCCTGATTTGAATAAATCGCCTTATTGGGATTATGGTGGCGTCTGCGACGGTTCCTCTGATTTTTAGCTAGTTTACTACTATGAGCATCAGATACAGGAGAGTTAGAGTTAGAGTCTACTCCCTGCTGCATGGTAGGTAATGGTTGTCAGAGTCACACGATTCCTTATCCCCTGGAGCCAATTTCCTGACATCAGTTGCCATGGAGCTGATTGACCTTGAGTTCTCGAAAACCGTTGATGACCAAGACTCGATATCGCCTTCAACTCGCCTTAAACTACGCCAAACTTCATCGATAACTTGAATGAGTAGCGTATTGTTCGAATTCTGAGGGACAAACGGAGGTCATCTTTGGAAAACAGTGCATGAAGATAGGTTATGTGACTTTTCAAGCAATTTATCTGAATTCGTGCTTAGTACATCAACAAGATGAAGCACCTTGTCAATTTTACCATTCAAGGTATTAAGTTCTTCGGAAAATACTTGAACACTAGTCCAGTTCATAGATAGACTATTAAATTTATCCGCAATGATAGACTGAACAGAAGAAAGATAGTCGAGACGTTCGGTAAAACTTAAAACGTCAAAGTGTGGCAGGACTTTATATTGGAGCATTCGTTCCAAGTAGGAAGTCCAGTAGTAGGTGATCTGGAACTGGAGCTCCGTTTCAAGCAGCAAAAAGCGTGAAAAGATTTACCACATAAACAATCACATGTAATCATATCTTCTAGTTTTTTAGAAGAGTAGACTTTGCAAGTCGCCATGCTACGTGACCGCGATTGAATAAAATTTTCGGAGACAAAGCTAAAGTAAAAATGAAAAATTAAAAAAATTAAGAGCTTGCAGCAGCAGTGTACTAGGCCGTTGAAAAGTTTGTGCCCGTGAAGAAAATATAACAATGCACACGGCAAGTATCGCTTAGTTGTCTCCGCTAAGTCAAGAAACTCAACAACGAACAGATGGAGGGCGGAAATATAGTTGCAAAACAATAACAAATAAAAAATAAAAAATATAACTAATAAAACATTATCTTTAAAGAGATGTACCAGCGATAACGAAGAAGATCACAATTGCAGATAAACAATGAACAGAAATCATATAAACATGTAATGAGCCTCAACCGGCAAACAAAAATATCGGCACAGCTGCAATTACTTTTTTGTGTTAAAATCTAAGTCGGGAGTAAAACAAGTAGATCACAAACAGCACTACGGCACTGAAAAGCCCAAATTATAAAATCACACTCGAACACCAAATAAATAAACGAAAAAATCACTAGTAAATTAACAAACAAACAAAAAACACTAGAACTCAAACAGAGACTTGTTATGACAACTGGGATTTTCTTCTAATGTATAGTAATGAGGTGACCGATAAAGAATTTTCCATTCACTCGTAGATATAACATAACAAATTCCTAACATGGTTGGTTATTACATGGATCTATGAGAATATGAGGATCAAAAGCTTGTATTTTGATATAAACAAGCAAAAAAGCTGGAATTGGTCTAGGACCAATTCTTATGATACCATAAATGAATGCCAGTATGTAATTTCCTATGGTCACCCATGTGTGAAAGTTTGATTTTTGAAGTGGTTTCTCGCATATATTTCTACAACAGCTCGTCGCGTCGGACAGAAATAACCGGCCAAGTGCGAGTCGGACTTGCGCACGAAGGGCTCCGTACCTTCGTACAAAATTTAACACTATGTACTTTTTATTAATTTTTTAAAATGAGAGTAGGCGTCATGTGAAAAAATAATACGGTCATTTGAAAAAAAATGCCTATTTATGATAATAATAATGAATGAGAATAAAACGAGGAAAAAACAGCCCAAAAATCACGTTTCTTGAATGGGGGTCCCCTTTAATTTAATTTTATTTTTATTATTTGTTGTTATTATTTGTTGGCAATAGAAATACACACTCTATGAAAATTTCAACTGCTTACCTATTACGGTTCATGAGATACAACCTGGTGACAGACGGATAGCGAAGTCTTAATCCCGTTGTTACCCTTTGGGTACGCAACCCTAAAATGATTAAACCAATTTTATAGGATTTCATATTCTAAGAACTTTTCAGTACATGTCTACGTCTGATCGTTTTCACAGCATACGTAAAATACCTAAAGATTTATATAGCAAAATCAAACAAGGGTTGCCGGATTTAGCCCATTTTTAAAATTATATTTGCTATTTCTGTGAAAACGTTGTGAACAAAGTTCAGCTCTCTACGTCGACACGTTTTCAGGCAGCATCCAAATATGGAGTTGTGAGATCTAGTCTCGAGCGTAAGGGAGGGTGCCGGTTTAGTAAGGGATAACTCAACTTTAAATTCAATTCAAGTGTAAATTTTAGTAAAGTAATTAACCTAAATATCACAATTCATTTGTTTAAAAATTCCAATTCTAATAATAACCTAAAATCTATTAAAACTACTAATACTATTACAAATTTAACTAAAATTCAACAACAACAATGACGACAATTTAAAAATTCAAAATAAACATTCAATATTACAAATTTCAGTGGTAATATTCCAAATTGAGTTCTCTCCAAAACGTTCTCCTTATTCTGGAAATGATCGAGAAGAGAATAATTTTTAATTTATTGGAATTAAACTTCCACAAATCAAATATAGAGTAAAATTCTCTGAGGGCAAGAGCAACGATGTAGCAGAATTAGACTTCGACTGCAACGTGCTGAAGCGTGTAAGCAGAATTACACTTCTGTTACAGCGAGTATTGAAACGCGTAGGCAGAATTATACTTCGGCTACAACGTGCTGAGGCGTGTAAGCAGAATTAAACTTCTGTTACAGCGAATTTCAAAACGTATGCGCAGAACTATACTTCAGTCACAACGTCCTGGAGCGTGTAAGCAGAATTAAACTTCTGTCACACGATTGGGGATCAGGTGTCAGATTTTGGGAGTGTGGATTTTAATAGAATTAGACTTCTATATATAGGATAGAACAAAATTATACTTTTGCTCAGAGGACGGGTATTCAGATTAGACTCTGACGGAGGATATTTTCAGATTAAACTCTGACAGTATGATATGCGGCAAAAATTGGATGCTGGATATAAGTAGAATTATACTTCTACAATAATAGAATTAAACTTCTATATGAAGGAATAAACAAAAATATACTTTTGTTCAAAGGATAGGAAACAGATTAGACTCTGGTGGAGGATGCTTTCTGATTAGACTCTGAAAACCGAATGGTGATTTTGCTGCGGCTGCCTTTTTATAGCCGCCGTGAACAGCTATTTCCATGTTGCGCTGGCAACGCTTGGTTAGATGGCCCAAATTTGATTGTGGCGACACCAGCTGTTTGACGTAATGTCATTAGATGACATTACAAAAAATGTAAATATTCGGAGAGAAGTGGAACTTTGGGTAAGTTTGAGCTATTTTTATTTATTTTACATATTATTAATGTATTTTCTATTTAATTTCAGCTCAAAAAATATGTTGGATGCCTGTAGGCAGGATTGGGATTGATTGAATTTGTTCAGGACGTTTGAGGAATCAGATAAGTTCTTTCATCAAAATATGATACATTGATTCTTTGTGTTTTCCTTTTTTGTATTTTTTAGGAAATAAGTTTTCATCGAGGGATATAAGGGATATGTATGTGGACTGAACAGTAGTGAAAAACGGAATTTTTGTATGGCAACCCTACGCCGGAATTAACCGATTTCTTTCATTTTCGAACATAATTTTATTTAAAAAAACAAAAACCCGTGTTCAAAATTTCTGCTTTCTAAGTGCACGTGCTCTCCAATTATCGTGGGTAAAGACGGCCGGAGGGACAGACGGGCATATAAAAATCAAAATAACTGCGTGGCTGTTCAATCCATTTTACTCTACTATCATTATTCTATGCGTTACAAACAGAATGACAAACTTAGTATGTATACTCTATGATTTCATCTAAGGCAGGGTTTCTTAAACTTTTTTCATTCACGACCCCATTTATGATCACGATTTTCATTCTCAACCCCATTTATGAATTCGATTTTTTTCGTAACCCAAAAAAAGATATATATAAAATAAAGATATATAAATACAATAGTTTGTGATTAGGTTTTTGATTAGGTAACAATATATATACACTACTTATAACAAATTTTCTTGATATTTGAAAAAGGTTTGTTAATAGCTTTGAAAGATATTCAGAATAGAAATGAATACATATTTCAACAGGATAATGTACCATATCATACTGCCCGGAAGACTAAAATCTGGTTTCAAGAGCACAACAATTTTCAACAACTGACCTGCTCAAAGTCTGGATTTGTATTCTATCGAAAATATCTGGTACCACATCAATAGGAAAATTCACAAAACTCATGTTCGCAATATTCACGAACTGTGAAGAGCTGTTGAAAAGGTTTGGAACGAAGGTAGAAAATCTAATATCGTGTATTCCAAGAAGACTGGAGGACATAATAAAAAATAAAGGAGTAAATATAAAAACTAAGATAAATATGTTCTTGTTTTAATTCGAAGTTTTACGACCGGTTTCTTTATATTAAAACTTCGTGCCATTTTTTGCCATAATCAAAAGATTTTTGAAATATTTCCTCTACTCACTTTTTTTTTATCAGTAGTGTACATATGAAAAACTATAGTTTCAGAATTTGTTTAAAAACATACAAAAATATAAAATTATATGTATTA
This sequence comes from Dioctria linearis, assembly GCA_963930735.1. Lineage (NCBI taxonomy): Eukaryota > Metazoa > Arthropoda > Insecta > Diptera > Asilidae > Dioctria > Dioctria linearis. The sequence continues at coordinate 97,264,352 of OZ005744.1, read as the reverse complement.
AACCCCCAAGATTTCGCTAAGCGACCCCTTTTGGGGTCGCGACCCACAGTTTAAGAAGCCCTGATCTAGGGTATAAAAACTGAAAACAGTTATCGTCCACATTTTTCCATTCATCATGGTAAAAGATAAAAACCCTAGGTTGTAAACTGTTCAGGAAAAATATATCTCCTACAGTTCAAATGTTCAAGATTAAAAGAATGGCTGTGTGCGCTTCTCCTTCATCAAATGTGTTTATCAAGCATCGATATGTTATTAATGTTGAGTTAACTAAATAACTCGACATTATTTCATACCAACATACAAATATGTACGGAGCGCTACAATTTTTATATTCGCCACCAATTGTTTAACAAATGCCTTACTTACTTCATTAAAAATATATAAATTTAATTGCAACTTCAACATTATGGTGTCAATAAAATTGCTTCAGTTATTTGTGCACCGTTTAATGAATTTTATGCTTTCAGATTCAGTAAAAAGAGCAATAAACATAATGATGGGCATGCATGCTTATATAATATTTGAATGTTAAATCACGTACGTAGTGCCAGGCGCCGGATTCCGTTTTCTTTTTTGTTATTAAGCCAAGCTTAGGGATACCCTATGATGCAAAGTATAGTATGGCAGGAAAGAGATAGGGAAAGGATTAGGGGACATCAGGAGAGTGGCGGAGGTGTTGATATCGAACCTTCACAAGTAGTTACGCTATGGGAGTACCAGGACACTTTTTCCATACAAAAAGTGCAAGGTAGATTCCAACTATTTTGGTGGTTTCTGGATCGGATTCTGGGCCACTGAGGGGGATTCCGTCTAGTGGTCTACGTCACAAGGCCTGCCTGGAGAATTCCTTTCCTACCGTCTGGCTGACCAGGAGATGACATTAACTTTTTTAGTAATAATTCAAGTTTTATTTTTTTACTCATGGTTTGCTGCGCCTAAATGTAGGCTTTTTTATTATGATTTTGCTGTTTTCAAGTGTTGCGCCTAAATGTGGGCTTTTTGGTTTTGAACTAATACTAGTAATAATTAAAGTTAACGCTATGCTATTCTTTTTCATACCAATAGATTCTAGAAGGTGCCAGCGGATAGGGTATTGATACTGATGGGGGACAAAATTTTTATCAGAAATCCTCTACGGGCTATGGTTCTCGAGATATTAGCGATTTTACCTTTTTAGATATAGTTAATATTAGTAATAATTCAAGTTAGCGCTATGCTATTCTTTTTCATACCAATAGATTCTAGAAGCTGCCAGCGGATAGGGTATTGATACTGTTGGGGGACAAAATTTTTATCAGAAATCCTCTACGGGCTATGGTTCTCGAGATATTAGAGATTTTACCTTTTTAGATATAGTTAATATTAGTAATAATTCAAGTTAACCCTATGCTATTCTTTTTCATACCAATAGATTCTAGGAGGTGCCAGTGGATAGGGTATTGGTACTGTTGGAGGACAACATTTTCATCAGAAATCCTCTATGGACTGTGGTTTTCAAGATATTAGCGATATTTCCATTCAATATTACTAATAATTCAAGTTACTTTGGGGAGTTGTAGATATCAGCATAATGTCGCCTTGGATTTGCTGTTTTCTTACTTGAATATTTCTTAGTGAGGAATTTGTAGATATCAGAAGTTCCGGATGACTTTCTATAGGCGTTCTGGGGCAGTGGGGTTCTGGGAATCAAACTAAACATTAGGCATGCTTCCCCTGTTTATGATGTAATTTGATATCACCGCTGTAAACAAATTCGCATTTAAGCTGAATGGTTCATACACACCTGTGTAAACTTCCTGTTTAAAATATTCGCATTTTAGCTGAATGAGTCATGCACACCTGTGTAAACAAATTTAAGCAATATCAGCACATTTATTCTTTTCACGTAATTTGATACCCACACTTCCTGTAGGCAGCCAAAAATTTTATTGTTCCAAGAATTTTCCTGATCGAAACGTTTCATTGTAATGTAAACAAATTTTCACATTTTCATGTATGCATTCATGTAAACAACCTTATTTGCAAATTCAACCTACAGAATAAAGTAATCAAATTAATTTGGATGATTTATGTTTTTTTGTGTTTTATTGTTTATTCGATATCATCTCAGCCTGTAAGCAAATTCGTTGGAATTCATCCTGTGCAATGATTATTGCAGTAGCAGGATCATTCATGTTTACAAACTTTTGCTATAAAAGCCCAAGCAAACTCTTGGGGAGCATCAGTCAGTTTTAGTGAGTCTCAGTGATAGTACATAAAAAATTAAAAATGTCTTCGGTGTTAGTAAATAAAAGTTTTTCAATAATTGAAAATTTGCGAAAAGATGTGTCGAAGTGTTTAAAATATTCAGTGAATAAAGACTATATTGTTCAAAAGTGCAATAGAAACATGCATAAATTTCAAGTTGCATTTCGGAAGTGCAATAAGAGTGCTAGGAAACGACATTTTGAGAGCTGTCTCGAGCAAATTAAATCATTGAGAGCAATATTGAGAACTCCCCGTCGAGGTGGAGGAATTACTCGCGTAAGAAGAAGTGATTTTGTAAAGTGGGAGGAAGTAAAGACAGCGTTCGCAGACAGAATTCGACAAGGTGTTATTGCAAATTTAAAACATATCGATCCGAAGCTATTTATGCAAGACGCTGCCAAATTATTTATGCGCCGCATTAAGAACACTCTAAAACGTTATTTTAATATTAAAGTTTCTACAACGTTTTACGGCGAATTTATTAAACAAAGTGCTGACAATGAAAACATAAAAGACATTAAATATTTCCAAGCGAGAAGTGCTGCAATTAGTGCAGATGATAACAGAGGAGTGGTTTAAATCAAACATTTTAGATCTAATAAACACTCAGCTGGAAGAATTCCAGGAAAAAGACAGTGGCTGGGCACTACACTCTAGCAGTACACATCAACAAGTTTGAGCAGCTCCGAGGATCTTCGTATATACTTCTGCCGAAGGAAATTGCTTTAAAGCAAGCTTGCATCAATGTGAAAAATAATGATGAAGCATGCTTCGCGTGGGCAGTAACATCAGCGCTATATCCTCCAGCAAATGTTCGCTCTGGTAGGACCTCATCGTATCCACATTACTCTACAGTACTAAATTTAACTGGGATAACATTTCCCATTAAGCTTAACCAGATTAAACAATTTGAAGGACAGAACGATTTATCAGTTAACGTATTCATCCTAGAGAAAGAGCGTTTCCTCACAACAGTTCCAGTTAGACTTACGAAACACAGGATGGAGCGGCATGTAAATCTCCTTATGATACAAGATGACTATGATAATTCTGCAATGGATGAAGATCATATGGATGACGATGATGATGCTGGCAGATATCATTTCTGCTGGATCAAAGATCTTTCGCGCCTTGTATCGAAACAAACTTCGAAGCGTAATGGTAGACGGTATATATGCGACAGATGTTTGCTCTACTTTTACTCTGAAGAAAAATTAGCATCACATACTCCCGAATGCGAGAAGCAAAATGATTGCAGGATTATGTTTCCCTCAGAGGAAAAGAAATGGTTGGAATATAAGAATTATAACCATAAGAATCCAGTCCCGTTTTGTGTATATGCTGATCTTGAATCAATATTGAAGCCGATTCAGGGAAACGATCAAAATACACAGCGAATCCAGGAACATGAAGTTCATAGCATAGGATTCTATTTCCACTGCAAACATGATGCTAAGCTCTCATATTACAGAGCATATCGAGGCAAAGACTGTCAAAAATGGTTTGCATTAGAATTGCAAAAGATTGCATCCATAGCTGTACAGGAGAAGCTGAACATCAGGCTAATGCAACCCCTGACTAAAGAGGAACGGCGTTCACATATGGAAAATACTTGCTGCCATATATGTGAAAAAACGTTTGCAGCCGATGAGGAACGAGTCCGGGACCATTGCCACTTAACAGGTAAATACTGAGAATCATAATTCAATTCATTTTTTCATAAATTCTTTTAACAGGAAAATACCGAGGGGCGGCGCACAATGCATGCAATCTGATGTATCAAGATTGCTCTATAGTTCCAGTCATTTTTCACAACTTATCTGGATATGATGCTCACTTCATTATTAAGGATATAGCTACATCTATTCCTGGGAAAGTGGATCTCCTACCAATAAATAAAGAAAGATATATCTCGTTCACCAAGCACGTTGAAGGCAGTCATATCAAATTCAGATTCATCGATTCCTTCCGTTTCATGGCAGAATCATTAGATAAGCTATCATCATTGCTACCAATGGATAAATTAAACATTACAAGAGCTGTATGGCAGGAATTGGATGAAGATGACTTTAAACTACTTATGCGCAAAGGTGTCTTCCCATACGACTTCGTTGACGATTGGGAAAAATTGGATTTCCAACACTTGCCAGCACAGGAGCAATTCTATAATAAAATGACTGACGGTGATATATCTGCTGAGGACTACAGCCGCGCAGAAAAGGTGTGGAGGACATTTGAAATACAGACACTTGGCGAGTATTCCGATCTATACCTGAAAACTGATATCCTTCTATTGGCCGATGTGTTTGAGAACTTTCGAGATGTCTGTATGAAGACATACAATTTAGATCCTGCACATTATTACACCATGCCAGGTCTAACATGGGATGCAATGTTAAAATATACCAAAGTGAAACTAGCGCTGATAACCGATGTAGATATACTGCTATTCATAGAGAGAGGTATTCGAGGTGGTATAAGTCAATGCTCGAACAGATATAGTAAAGCAAATAATAAATATATGGATGATTTTAAGCCTGACGAGAAAGAGAAATACCTGATGTATTATGATGTAAATAACCTTTATGGATGGGCTATGTCACAGCATTTACCAACCGGAGGATTCAAATGGGTTGATGCTCCCAATATCAACGTTTTCGAGATTCCTGATGATTCGCCAATTGGATACATATTCGAAGTCGACTTGGACTATCCTCAACATCTACATGATACACATAAGGATTTACCGTTTTGCTCAGAGCATGCAGCACCACCTGGAGCAAAATTAGAAAAGCTTTTGACAACTTTAAATCCTAAAACTAAATATGTTATACACTACCGAAATTTGAAGCAATGCTTATCACATGGTCTCATCCCGAAAAAAGTGCACCGAATTCTTCAATTCAACCAATCAGCTTGGCTTAAACCATATATTGACTTAAATACCGCCAAACGGAAGCAGGCTACCAGCGATCATGAGAAGGACAGCTATAAGAAGATGAATAATGCAGCTTTTGGTAAGACCATGGAAAATGTTCGCAAGTATAGCGATATAAAGCTTTGCATAAAGTGGGAAGGTCGCTATGGTGCAAAAGCTCGGATTGCGGCACCCAACTTCCACAGTGCAACGATATTTGATGAGAATTTAGTTGCTGTGGAATTAAGGCGACTCAAAATCTTATTCAATAAGCCCCTTTATATTGGAATGGCAGTTTTGGAAATTTCAAAGATATGCCTCTATGATTTCCACTACAGTTTTATGCAGCGTGAATTTGGAGATAAATGTAAAGTCATGTATACAGATACAGATTCTCTAATATATGAACTTGAAGAGAAAAATGCATATGAGTTTATGGTTGAAAATATAAATAGATTTGATACAAGTGATTACCCAGAAGATAATCAGTTCAATTTACCACTCATGAATAAAAAGATTCCTGGTCTAATGAAGGATGAGCTGAATGGGAAAATCATGAGCGAATTTGCAGGCTTGCGCTCGAAAATGTACAGTCTACGTATAAACGATGGTAAAACTGTAAAGAAAGCAAAAGGAGTAAAGACTAATGTAGTCCAGAGGCATATCAATTTCGAAGACTACGTCGAATGTTTGAATAACAAGCGAGTATTAACTGCTAATCAGAGCTCCATACGATCGCATAACCATAATGTCTACACGATCAGCCAAAAGAAAATTGCATTAAATCCATATGATAACAAGCGGTATATTATGAGTGGGACAATGGATACTCTACCATGGGGACATTACTCTATTCAATCAGAACAGCAAGGAGCAGACGCAGAAAACATATAATCTAAGGTTAGTCTAAGATATGTATTGTAAATAAAAATTGTGTTATAGCTAAAATACCATTTAATGAAATAGTTTGTTTTAATTGTATTATAGTCTAAGGTGATATACACTATTGTAAAATAAAGGACAATATTATAAATATAGGGTAACCGATTTAAGGAAGCTTAATATAGAATGATACCTTAAGAATTAAATGTTAATATTTTTCAATTTTTAATGGCCTTCTTGTTATTCAATTTCCCATACCAAGTCCAGAACTCCCGAATAATGTTTGACCACTACAACGGGTGGTGGTGGTGGGTGGTGGTTGTGGTGGTGGGTGGTGGTGTTGGGTCGTGGTGGTATTGGTTGTGGTGGTGGTGGGTGCCTGGTCTTGGATGGCGCTTGAAACGGATATTTGACGCGTGGTCTCGGAGGTTTCAATGTGACGCTGACCTCTGACGTCACCTTGACCTATGAGGCCAACCGGAAGTGAGGTCAGATAACTGCTTAACAGCTTTTGAAACAGCTCTGAAACAGCTTAACAGCTTTTCAATCAGCTCTGATAACAGCTTAACAGCTTTTAAACAGCTCGGATAACAGCTTAACAGCTTTTAAAACAGCTCTGATAACAGCTTAACAGCTTTTCAAACAGCTCTGATAACAGCTTAACAGCTTTTAAAACAGGTCTGATAACAGCTTAACAGCTTATAAAACAGGTCTGATAACAGCTTAACAGCTTTTAAAACAGCTCTGATAACAGCTTAACAGCTTTTCAAACAGCTCTGATAGCAGCTTAACAGCTTTAAAACAGCTATGATAACAGCTTAACAGCTTTTCAAACAGCTCTGATAACAGCTTGACGGGTTTTAAAACAGCTCTGATAACAGCTTAACAGCTTTTCAAACAGGTCTGATAACAGCTTAACAGCTTTTAAAACAGCTCTGATAACAGCTTAAAAGCTTTTCAAACAAGTCTGAAAACAGCTTAACAGCCTTTCAAACAGGTCTGATAACAGCTAAACAGCTTTTAAAACAGGTCTGTTAACTGCTTAACAGCTTATAAAACAGGTCTGATAACAGCTTAACAGCTTTTAAACAGTTCTGATAACAGCTTAACAGCTTTTAAAACAGCTCTGATAACAGCTTAACAGCTTTTCAAACAGGTCTGATAACAGCTTAACAGCTTTTAAAACAGGTCTGGTAACAGCTTAACAGCTTATAAAACAGGTCTGATAACAGCTTAACAGCTTTTAAACAGTTCTGATAACAGCTTAACAGCTTTTAAAACAGGTCTGGTAACAGTTATCACTGAGACTCACTAAAACTGACTGATGCTCCCCAAAAGTTTGCTTGGGCTTTTATAGCAAAAGTTTGTAAACATGAATGATCCTGCTACTGCAATAATCATTGCATAGGATGAATTCCAACGAATTTGCTTACAGGCTGAGATGATATCGAATAAACAATAAAACACAAAAAAACATAAATCATCCAAATTAATTTGATTACTTTATTCTGTTGGTTGAATTTGCAAATAAGATTGTTTACATGAATGCATACATGAAAATGTGAAAATTTGTTTACATTACAATGAAACGTTTCGATCAGGAAAATTCTTGGAACAATAAAATTTTTGGCTGCCTACAGGAAGTGTGGGTATCAAATTACGTGAAAAGAATAAATGTGCTGATATTGCTTAAATTTGTTTACGCAGGTGTGCATGACTCATTCAGCTAAAATGCGAATATTTTAAACAGGAAGTTTACACAGGTGTGTATGAACCATTCAGCTTAAATGCGAATTTGTTTACAGCGGTGATATCAAATTACATCATAAACAGGGGAAGCATGCCTAATGTTTAGTTTGATTCCCAGAACCCCACTGCCCCAGAACGCCTATAGAAAGTCATCCGGAACTTTTGATATCTACAAATTCCTCACTAAGAAATATTCAAGTAAGAAAACAGCAAATCCAAGGCGACATTATGCTGATATCTACAACTCCCCAAAGTAACTTGAATTATTAGTAAAATTGAATGGAAATATCGCTAATATCTTGAAAACCACAGTCCGTAGAGGATTTCTGATGAAAATGTTGTCCTCCAACAGTACCAATACCCTATCCACCGGCACCTCCTAGAATCTATTGGTATGAAAAAGAATAGCATAGGGTTAACTTGAATTATTACTAATATTAACTATATCTAAAAAGGTAAAATCTCTAATATCTCGAGAACCATAGCCCGTAGAGGATTTCTGATAAAAATTTTGTCCCCCAACAGTATCAATACCCTATCCGCCGGCGCCTTCTAGAATCTATTGGTATGAAAAAGAATAGCATAGCGTTAACTTGAATTATTACTAATATTAACTATATCTAAAAAGGTAAAATCGCTAATATCTCGAGAACCATAGCCCATAGAGGATTTCTGATAAAAATTTTGTCCCCCAACAGTATCAATACCCTATCCGCTGGCACCTTCTAGAATCTATTGGTATGAAAAAGAATAGCATAGCGTTAACTTGAATTATTACTAATATTAACTATATCTAAAAAGGTAAAATCGCTAATATCTCGAGAACCATAGCCCGTAGAGGATTTATGATAAAAATTTTGTCCCCCATCAGTATCAATACCCTATCCGCTGGCACCTTCTAGAATCTATTGGTATGAAAAAGAATAGCATAGCGTTAACTTTAATTATTACTAGTATTAGTTCAAAACCAAAAAGCCCACATTTAGGCGCAACACTTGAAAACAGCAAAATCATAATAAAAAAGCCTACATTTAGGCGCAACAAACCATGAGTAAAAAAAATAAAACTTGAATTATTACTAAAAAAGTTAATGTCATCTCCTGGTCAGCCAGACGGTAGGAAAGGAATTCTCCAGGCAGGCCTTGTGACGTAGACCACTAGACGGAATCCCCCTCAGTGGCCCAGAATCCGATCCAGAAACCACCAAAATAGTTGGAATCTACCTTGCACTTTTTGTATGGAAAAAGTGTCCTGGTACTCCCATAGCGTAACTACTTTCACAGATCGCAAGGCCGAGGAAAAACAGAGGATAGTAGACTGTTGAACATTCGCACAGTTCGGGATCAGAAAGCATTACGTAATTTTACTGTACGACGGATAGTATTTTGGAGGGTGACAGGCTGTGTGCGGTTTGCAGCGCGAGGCGAGTCTTGCTTGCAGGAAATAATCTACAACGCGGACAGTTGGGAAGTATGGGAGATGAGAACTCTCCAATCGCAATTCTCTGTAAAATTCTTGGGGAATTAGAAATATGGGAGCTTTGGTGCGGGGTGAGTGCGGCGATAAAAATGGAAGCAGATAAAAGGAAATAAAAATAAATAAATCAGGAGTTGCAATAAGTCGCAGGCGTAAGCTCAGGGTCTGTAAACCCAATAAAAAAACTAAGAAATCGCTTAGGTAAGTGGGTATGCATAGATGTTATAGGCTATATTTTTTTGAGGGCACTCGGCGATAATCTTTTTTGCCGCAATATTGACGGGTGCCTAACTCTGTGTGGGGGGCTGTAGAGCGTTGGGTTTTTTCCAATTGATTTAGGGCCTAGAGAAAAACAGTATAGGTGAGCAAATTTTAGGAGAGGTATTTGGTGGTGGGGGTCGTACTACCCCCATTAAGGGTTGCTCAAAATACGTCATGTTTAGTTTCAAATAAAAGGGAGGAAGGGGTAATAGAGTCGTGAACTTTATTTTTGATCGTTTCAACGTGATAACTGGCATTTTACTGTCATCCATTCTTTGAGTGGAAATTATGTCGATTTTTGTACCAAAAAAGGTTATTTTTTAACCTTAACAAGTAAAAAGCTAGAATTGGTCTAAGACCATTTCTTATGATATCCTAGATGAATGCCGGTGTGAAATTTCGTATTATAACTCATCTGTGCAAGTTTGATTTTTGAAGTGGTTTTTCGCATATATTTCTAAAACGGTGCATCGGACAAACAAAAATTATTATAACCAATTTTATAGGATTTCGTATTCTGAAGAAGATTTTAGTACAATAAAAATGTCTAGAGCTGATCGTTTTTACAGTATACGTAAAAAACCTAAATTTTTATATGGCAACACCAAAAAATGATTGCCCGCTCTACTTTTACAATTTTATTTCTTATTACAATGAAAACACCATCTACCAAATTTCAGCTCTCTATGTCGACGAGTTCGCAGGCAGTGTCCATGTAGTGAAACCCGAAATTTTTGTATGGCAACCCCACGTTGCCAGATTATCTAATTTTCGAACTTAATTCTACTCTTTTTTAAAGTCCATGTACAAAATTTTAACTCTTTAGGTATACGCGTTCTCGAGTTATCGTGCGCAAACGCAGACGGACAGACAGAAGGAAATGCAAAAATCAAAATAACTTTTAATATTATGCGTGGGTGTCGAATCCATTTTGCCCTACCATCATTATTTCTGTGCATTACAAACGGAATGACAAACTTAGTATACCCTACAGATTTCATCTAGAGTATAAAAAGGCCCTTCACTTCATTTGCAATTATCTCCAAAACTATTTGGCGGATTGAAAAACTAATTACATATTATGTTCTTAGGGGACAAAATGTAGATGCGATTTCAACTTGTGCACAAGCTTCACCGTGCATATTTGAAAATTTTATAGTATCTCTTCTGTACTGGAAGACAACCAAGTTCACCATTTTAAAAATTTTAGTGGGTACTGTTCAGTCCACCTATACATCTGAGATCGCTCGATTATTTCCCCAATGCCAAAATACTGATTCCTCGTCCAGCCTAAAACAAATAAAAAACAAAACACAAAGTATTCAAATCTTAAAAAATTATAAACAAGAATACTTATCTAAAATCCATGAAATTCCTCTCTTTATTCCAGCAGCATCCCAGGATGTCCCCAATCAAGAATATTATCTAAAAATAATACAAAGAGTTTATTAATTTTAACATTAACATGTAAAAACATTATAAATTTACCTTAAACATACATTCCTCCTACATTTGTTGATGACAGCAATTGACATTACGTCAAATAATTTGATTTCGCCTCAGTCATTAAATCTAACAAACGTCGCTGGGGCAACACCGAGAGGCGAGAGCTCATAACTGGATGCGGCGGCTATAAAAGCCGACGAGCCGCAGCAGAAATTCATTCTTGGTTCAGAGCTCATGTGATTCGGAGACTAATCCGAGTAACAAGAATAAAATTCCCAAACCTCATATAGAAGATTAATTCTATATTTCAGAGATTAATCTGAAAATCCTATCAATTCCGAAAATTCCATCCCACACCTAAGCAGAAGATTAATTCTGCGCAGAGATTAATCTGCAAAAAGATCCATCCCACACCTAAGCAGAAGATTAATTCTGCGCAGAGATTAATCTGCAATATTCCGTCCCACACCTAAGCAGAAGAATAATTCTGCTGCAGAGAATAATCTGCTACATCTCCTGCTCACATGTACAGAGGAATAACTCTGCTGCAGAGACTAATCGGCATTCTTCGTTATAGTAGCATATTGCTACACTTCTGCGCCCGCTCAGAATACTGTCAGAGACTAATCTGACTAGTTGTACTGACAGAAGCATTTTGCTGCCCTTGTGCCCTCACGCACTAGGAGCATCAACATTTCATTCATTCTAATGACAGCTAACTAATTCTGGTATTCTTCTATCTTTGTTTCAGAAAGAATAATTGATCAGAACCCGGAACAGGATTCACCAGAATTTTAATTTCAATTTTTAATTTGTTTTGTTTTATTTTGGATTTATTTTACTTGAACTTTTTTATTGAATTTTTGTGGTAGTTTGTAGGTTAGTTTAGTTCTGAATTTTATTGTAAATGAATCTTGTGATATTCGTTTAAGCCAATGAATTATTTAATAAAATTTTATATTTGAATTTGTAAAACTGAGTTGTCCATTACAAACCGGCACTCCCTCCCACGTCCGAGACTAGCTCTTACATTGGTCCTTCAAAGCCGGATAACTCAGTCAATCAAATATAAAATTGAATACATTTCTTAATATCACGTGATTCAAGCCTTTCCATACAAAATGTCGAAAGATGGCGAATCCATTTCATCTGACGTTGGTGACGATACCATTGACTCTGTGTCAGAGTTGGTACAGTCCCAAAAAAGAAGTCAAAGATTTAATGGAAGAATTATTTAGAAGGCATCAAAGAGATGGAAAAAAGAAAACTGTCAAATCGACAGAAAAACGCCTACAAACGTTCACCGAGTATTGGAAAGATTTCCAAACTCGGCACAGGTCCATACAAAGGAGAGTAAGAAAAGAGGATCTCCAATTAGAATATTTCACCGAAGAAACATTCAGCGAGGTTCAGGAATACTACATTGAAAAAGCAGCAAGCATGGAAGAAGACATAGACAGATTAACACCAACACCATCTGTCAGCAATCCACCTTACACACAGACAAATTCTGCTAGCACAATGTCATGCAATAGCGAAAGACTTCCTAGAATCAAGCTGCCGACATTCAATGGTGAATATTCGACATGGATCTCATTTCACGATCTATTTAATTCAGTAATACATAATAACAATAATCTGAGAGACGTTGACAAGTTATATTTTTTAAAAATTAATCTAATAGGAGAAGCTGAAAAATTGCTCAGGCATTATGAAATATGCGACGCAAACTATAAACGAGCTTGGCAACTCCTCAAGGAACGCTATTCAAATAAGCGAATCTTAGTCAACGTACAGTTAAAAAAATTATTGTCTCTCCCAACCACAAATCATGATACTGCCGAAAGTATCAAAAGGCTACTAGACAATATAACAGAGGCGCTATTAGCATTACAAAATTTAGGTGTAGAAACAAACAATTGGGATCCTATAATTATATACTTGACTGTACAAAAGTTACACCCAGACACACACCAGTTATGGGAGCAGAGCCTTCACAACAGCACAGAATTACCCAAATTAAAAATATTAACTAAATTCCTAGAGGCTCGCTTCAGAACCTTGGAAATGATAGGAAATAGAAATACATCTTCTAACATGACACAGAGAAAACCATTCTCACCAAAACCAACTTATGGATTCTTTAATAGAAGCAGAAGTTCAACACCAGTTCACCCACCTACAAAAAGGTCCTCTTGCAGCCATTGCAAGGGTGACCACATCATATTTCACTGTCCAACCTTTAGGAATATGAACACCCGACAACGACATGAAGTTGTCACAAATAAGCATTTATGCAAAAATTGCTTATCTCCTAACCACCTAACCTTAAGTTGCACAAGCAATAAAAGGTGTTACCACTGTAACAAAAGTCATAACACATTGCTCCACTATGAGCAAAACGATTCGGTGACAGAATCACCTAATCAATCCACCCAAATTTTCAGTATGGAAACTGAACCAAGCACACCCTTAGCTTGTAGAAATGACGAACAACAAGTTCAAAGTTTTCTAACCGCCAATATGAAAAGAGCTCTCCTCTCCACAGCTCTGATCAATGTCACTTCACCATCCGGAATCACAATGACATTCCGAGCATTAATAGACTCTGGATCTCAAGTGTCTATTATGACCGAAAAGGCCTGTAAACTCTTACAGCTTAAAGGATCTCCAACCACCCAAGAATTAATTGGACTTGGTTCAGCTCCCACTAATACAGCTGTACAGCAAACCACAGTCACAATTAATTCTCTACAAAACAATTTCAAAATAGCGAGCAACATGCTCATAATCCGAAAAATTACCGATCTGCTTCCAACACAGACAATCGAAGTGTCAAATTGGAAACACATAAACAATCTCCCTCTTGCAGATCCAACGTTCGCAGTTCCAGGAGAAATCGATGTTCTTCTCAGAGCAAATATTTATGCCGCCATCATTAAAAATGGAATTAGAAGAGGATCTAGCAAAACACCTACAGCCCAAAACACCGAACTGGGCTGGATTCTGGTCGGAGGAGTACCAGAAATAAAGAGCACGACAACGACTGTGCTATCCACCTATACGACGACAAACCACAAGTTGGATAAGAAACTAAAGAGAGTTTCGGAATACTCCACCACGCCAATATGTTCACCAAAACATCAAGTGCATACAAGAAAACTCCTACTCCCCGCAAAATATGAATATGTGTCCACCAAGAATCATAATACACCTCTACACCACATTGCTCAGAGAAAAAACTGGAGAAATACACCAAGTGAAGCAAAGAAGCACTATACGTTAACAACTCTTTCCACTATCAACACAAAATGGAAAAATGAAACAAAAGTGCCGCCATCCCGTTCAGTGTCAGCAACTTTACAATCTAATAAAACAAAAACTGAACTAGATGACAGAGATACTAAACCTCTCACCACTAGATGGCATCACTATCATCCAAAGCCTACTTCTCATATTGCACCAGTCATGCAAGAGAATTTTCCCCAGTAATACGAACTGGAGCAAAAGATGTCAGACCTCTTTCCTCCTCATCCAATAATCAAAATGAATATGTTATTATCACCCGTCCTATTTCAAAAAACTATCCTCTCTCTCTCACCAACATTTCCTGACAATCATCAATTATCCCCACCAAAGTCTATTGCTCTCTGGCACTACTAAGTTCCAAAACACCCGTTATATTTGAATATATTCGAATCCACAACCCGCCAAAAATCACTTGAATTTTGAACAGTCACAAGTGCGCGCAATAGTTTCAGTTTCGTTTTTATTTTTATTTTTTTTAAATTTTATTTACTTTATTCATTATGGAGGAATTACTGGAGATATTTAACTCCGAGTCTTTAGACTCAGTGGATGTAGGCCTCGCACCTACTCCACCAGAATTACTGGCTCCTTTCAAGCCAATCAGGCCTATCAGCCCACTGCCACCCACACCGAAAAAGGCACGCAGACCCCGATCAGCAATTGTGCGTCCACCTCCCGTACATTCCTCGCCTATTAAGAGAAAGGCAAGGCCATTTGAGGCAAGGCCAGCATCACCAAAAGTCAAAAGGCTGCAAAGGGAGCCTAAGGAAGGTGGTCACTTCAGCTTCAAACAGAGACCCAAAGAACACCGTCCTGAAATTCGGGTACCAACTCGGCCAAGGCTGCCTACTACAGCACGCTCTACGCCATTGAGCATGCCAGAATTAGATGCTGAAACTGACAGCAAACCAAAAGCCAAGGATTGCCTCAAGTGGCCAAGGAAATATAGCCCAGTAGTACAGGTCTCACAGCCACAAGGAACATCACCAGTATTACCATGTCTATCAGGAGATCTTGATGAAGTAACGCCTACCAACGATAACCAGGCTCCTGCTGCAGCAACAAGTAGCAACACATCACTTCAGTCGCTTATGGATATTCCAATTACCCCCTAGAAGGAATTCCAAAGTTATTCAGCAACTAATGAGGAACCAGCTGATCGTTTTACTCTGAAAAAGGGAACAACAAATAACGCCGTAATACCACCACTACCACCACAGGAAAAGGCCACAGAACCATCAATACATTCTGTACAGCCCTGGATTAATCCAACAACTATTAGTGCTGAATCATCCAGTTTAAAGCCAGGAATCCCTGGAGATTTAATAAATAAAATCTACGCGACTCCTATCATCACTCAGCTTCTACAAGATACTAATACTCCGTGGGACAAAATAAGAGAGGCAAAATCCTTCTTCAAATGGAGTCTTCCTGGAGGAGTAACAATGAAGATGAGTAAGAAAGGAAACAGGTTCCACATCTTTTATCAA
This sequence comes from Dioctria linearis, assembly GCA_963930735.1. Lineage (NCBI taxonomy): Eukaryota > Metazoa > Arthropoda > Insecta > Diptera > Asilidae > Dioctria > Dioctria linearis. The sequence continues at coordinate 97,248,575 of OZ005744.1, read as the reverse complement.
ATGTAAGTTTATTTAAAAGCAAACAAAATATTACAATTTGTTTTGAGGTGGGAGGATGTTCAGTCCACCTACATGCCAAAATACTGATTCCTCGTCCAGCCTAAAACAAATAAAAAACAAAACACAAAGTATTGAAATCTTAAAAAATTATAAACAAGAATACTTATCTAAAATCCAAGAAATTCCTCTCTTTAGTCCAGCAGCATCCCAGGATGTCCCCAATCAAGAATATTATCTAAAAATAATACAAAGAGTTTATTAATTTTAACATTAACATGTAAAAACATTATAAATTTACCTTAAACATACATTCCTCCTACATTTGTTGATGACAGCAATTGACATTACGTCAAATCATTTGATTTCGCCTCAGTCATTAAATCTAACAAACGTCGCTGGGGCAACACCGAGAGGCGAGAGCTCATAACTGGATGCGGCGGCTATAAAAGCCGACGAACCGCAGCAGAAATTCATTCTTGGTTCAGAGCTCATCTGATTCGGAGACTAATCCGAGTAACAAGAATAAAATTCCCAAACCTCATATAGAAGATTAATTCTATATTTCAGAGATTAATCTGAAAATCCCATCAATTCCGAAAATTCCATCCCACACCTAAGCAGAAGATTAATTCTGCGCAGAGATTAATCTGCAATATTCCGTCCCACACCTAAGCAGAAGAATAATTCTGCTGCAGAGAATAATCTGCTACATCTCCTGCTCACATTTACAGAGGAATAACTCTGCTGCAGAGACTTATCTGCATTCTTCGTTATAGTAGCATATTGCTACACTTCTGCGCCCGCTCAGAATACTGTCAGAGACTAATCTGACTAGTTGTACTGACAGAAGCATTTTGCTGCACTTGTGCCCTCACGCACTAGCAGCATCAACATTTCATTCATTCTAATGAGAGCTAACTAATTCTGGTATTCTTCTATCTTTGTTTCAGAAAGAATAATTGATCAGAACCCGGAACAGGATTCACCAGAATTTTAATTTCAATTTTTAATTTGTTTTGTTTTATTTTGGATTTATTTTACTTGAACTTTTTTATTGAATTTTTGTGGTAGTTTGTAGGTTAGTTTAGTTCTGAATTTTATTGTAAATGAATTTTGTGATATTAGTTTAAGTATGTAATAAAATTTTATATTTGAATTTGTAAAACTGAGTTGTCCTTCACAAACCGGCACTCCCTCCCATGTCCGACACTAGCTCTCTTGAGGAGACACCAAAATCCATGTTTCTCTGTATGTGTTCGATTGATTTCCATAATTTTTTTGTTTTGGTATTTTAAATATTGCCAGGGTACATAATTTAATTTGAGAGTTCCTAGGTATCTAGTACATTCACAAATCACAACAACAACAAACAATATGCACTCCCAGTTGAGAATTCTTCTCCTTACTTCTCCACAATTACAACATCCTAGAGTTTTGTTAGTAGAATACATAGTTTGGTAATTCTAAATACAAAATTCACCGAGTTAGAGAATTCCCAGTGGAATTAAATGTCAAAAGAACTCTCATCTCCCCAACTCCACAACTCTCCATGTTACAGAATCCGGCCCCAGGATATTCCTTCATACTGCCCGATTGAGTTTATGCTCAATTAGTGAAAAAAGTCGAAAATATTCAGACAATATTAGATCCAAACGATTAACTTACTTTGTACAAACTTTTGAGGAAGTTATTCCCAGCTGTTTCGGAAAACATTAATCCACCAGCGTAAGGGTATTTCAAATTTAATAATGCCAAAAAATTTTACCAACCAAGAAATAAAACGCAAACATTGTGTAACAGAATACTATTTATATTATAAATCAAGACTCTGTTGAGAAAATAATTTAGAAGAATTACTTTGAGGGTGTTTTATAATTAAGAAAAAGAAGAGATTCATATTTAAACGTGTTGTATTGTTTGTCGGGATGATGTAGGTCGTAATAAAAGATGCGAATTCCAATTATTTAACTCTTATATTTAATAATTATAAAGACTTCTGTTCGTGTGTTACATTTCCTTACAAACTTCAAAAGGGAAGAGAGGGAGTTGTCATCTTCAGACTGTGAAATACCTTCAGTGGCGCCACGCATATAATTCCATATAGTAGCGACAAATGACGCTAGAGTACTTTCTAGTAAGGCTAAGAATCCATGAACATAACAACTTTCCCCTTCCAAGAAATGCTTCCAGTAACACTTCTATAACTTACGGGACTACTTCACAACTTCCTATTATGTACTCTTACTTATAGTAGCACTAATTCCAATAATTCAATTTTCAATAACATTGTATCAAGTAGTATTTCTGTCATAGTGTAGATGTATATCTTATACACTAAATTATAATACAACAATAATAATACATAATACATATTTCTTTATATAAGCAGTATGACATGTAAATCGTATATGCAAATGTAAACGTAAAAGGTTCACTTAACTAGGTGAAAATCTATCTGGAGGTCGTCGTGTCCTCGAGCTCTTACGACTGAGTTGTGTTCCTTAATCTCTGGTAGAGGGAAATCCAAAGCTTCATAGTCCCTAACCTGATCACCAGTCTTACTTAACTGGTCAATGTGCCTTACCCATGTTAGGCCCGTATCGAGTAATACTTCGTAATGTAATCTACCTCTACGCTTATGAATCTGTCCGAATGCCCATTTTCTATCACCTGTATATTGTCTAACCGCGACTCTTTCCCCTTCCGAAAATTCCCGAATATGTACGTTTTTTTTAAACAGTTCCACAGATTTTTCTTCGCTTGGCTTCAGAAGTGTAAATCTGGAAGAAATCAGCTCCGCGGGTGATTTCCCTATGATTGGGTGATTCGTTATTCTATAATGAACTAAGATTTGCAATAAATTGAACTGAATTTCCGATTTAGAGCATTCTACTGCACGAATTTCATTTTTTAATGTTTGCAGGTACCGTTCTGCTTGTCCGTTTGTCGCGGGGTGATATGGTGCAGTTCTTTTATGAATAATACCGTTCACTTTCAAGAATTTTTGGAATGTAGAATTCGTAAATTGTGATCCATTGTCTGCACAAATGGTTCGTGGTAACCCAAACATAGAAAAAAATTTTCGAAGTAAAAATTTTCCGTCGTAATTCTATCCATGATATGTATTTCTGGCCACTTTCAGAATGCATCTATTAGCAGTAAAAATTAGTGCCCTGTAAATGGACCAGCGAAATCTAAATGTACACGTTCGAATGGTGTAGTAGGTTGCATCCAATGATGCGTAGCCACTTTTGGTGGGTTGTTTTAATCTTTCAGCAATGTATACAGTTTTGCACTACTTCTTCCAAATTTTTGTCTATACCCGACCACCAGCAAAAACTTCTAGCTAAAGCTTTCATTCGAACTATCCCGAAATGTGTGGCATGTAAGTCTTTTAATAACGTATGTTGTAGCTTCTGTGGAATTACCACTCTAACTCCCCGCATTATGCAACCGTTATGCAATGAAAATTCTTCTTGCTTAATACCGAATCTTTTTTTTTTGCATCTATAATTTTTTCAACTTTTAAGGATTGTAGTAATGGTTTCAACTGAGGGTCAAGCTTTGTTTCCCTCATAATATCTCTTGCAGTAACTGGTAATGACTCAATTTGACTTAATTCAAATACGTCCGACTCTTCTAACTTAAGATTTTCTTCAATTGCAATTGGAAGTCTAGAGAGAGCATCGGTATTCGCATGCTCTTCCGATTTCCTGTATCAAATTCTATATTTGAAACCCTGTAAAAATATACCATAATGCTGCATTCGAGCAGCAGACATGTGGGGTAACGGCTTTGCAGGCGAAAAAATTTGTACTAACGGTTTGTGATCAGTCAGTAGTATGAACTCCTTTCCGTACAGGAACTGATAAAACTTTTTCACTCCGAAAATAATTGCATAAGCTTCATTATTAATTTGTGCCCATCTCCTCTGTGTATCTGATAATGTTTGCGATGCAAACATAATTGGTTTTTCCGTACGATTCGGAAACACATGAGAGAGCACTGCTCCTACTCCTACTGGTGAAGCATCTGTGGCTAAAACAAGAGGTAGGTTCTTGTTGAAATGTACAAGGAATTTGTCAGTGGTAATTTCTTTTTTTTTTATTTTACTGAATGCTTCTTCGCATTTTGTATTCCATTTCCACTTTAAACTCTTCTTTAACAAAGTATGTAAGGGTTCGAGTGTCGTACTCAAATTTGGTAAAAATCGCGCATAATAATTTACCAAACCCAGAAATGAACGTAACTACGATATATTCTTGGGATGTGGTGCATTTGTAATTGTTTCCACTTTTGAAGCACTTTTGTGAATACCGTTCCGATCAATGCAAAATCCACAATATTCTACCCTATCTTGAAAAAACGTAGTCTTATCTGGATTTATTCTTAACCCTGAGTCCAGTAGACTTTGAAAAACTTGCTGCAATCGCTGCAAGTGTATTTCTTCCGTAGGTCCGGTAACAAGTACGTCGTCTATGAATACAACTACCCCTTCTATGCCTTCCAAAATGCTTTCTATCTTCCTCTGCCATTTTGCCGGTGGGCAATTTAACCCGAAAAGTAATCTTTTGCACCTATATAAACCTTTATGCGTAGATAGCGTAAGTAAAGGTTGATCCGTTTCACGTATTTCCCACTGAAGATACGCCTTCCTCAGATCAATTTTTGAAAATGCCAATCCATTACTTATTTTATGGAAAAGCTCATTAATCGTAGGTAGAGGGTGCTTATCCACCTTCAGATATTTATTAAGGGTTTCTTTAAAATCACCACATAACCCAATTTTTCCATTCTATTTCACAATGGGAACTACTGGAGTAGTCCATTCGCTATGATTGACTCTTACTAGAATGTCCTTTTCTACGAGATCCTCTCTGCCTTTTTCAATTTTATCTCTTATTGCAAAAGGTACTGGACGTGCTTTAATAAAAACCGGTCTAGCTCTTTTTTCTAACTCTAATGTAGCTGGCTCCCCTTTTATTGCTGTCATGCTTTCAGCAAATAAAATTGAGAACTTATTTAGCATTTCATGTAATGGTAGAGGACTATCTGAAGGCAGCAATGATTTATATTGCTCATTTATAAATGGTAGAGAAGAATTTATTACCTGTATATCCGCGCATTTTCTTACACCTTTGTATACCTCTGTTAATGGTGACCCTTCGAAAACTTCCAACCATTCACAACCAAACAATGGGTGTTTGTCTGTCTCTATCACGTACAGACGAAGACCATTTCTTTTGTTGCCATTCTTTAAAGTCACCGCCACTTCAATATAACCTAGAACTGATAAAAAGTTATTACTGTTATTACTGTAAGTACGGAAACGTAAGTTTGTATGTTTAAGGATCATTTTATGAAATTTTTCTTTAAAATCTTTTATGCAAATCAATTACACCGCCGAACCACTATCTAATTCCATTTGAAGTATGATCTTTTCATTAATGAACACATTTGCCCACAATTTATTTTGATTATGTACATTTCCATGCACTGCATTTATACAAACTACGTCGCGTCGTTTGCTTTTGAAATTGGATTATTGCATTTGCATTATTCCGTCTCTTAAGGCATACCTTTTCCAGATGCCCCTTCTTTTTATAGTACCTACATTCTGTAGCGATGTGCTGACATACATTACCCAGGTGGGGTCCACCACACCGAAAGGAACTACCTGAACTCTTATTCCCTATATTTGCCATACTGACCTTACTATTTCCTATATGAACCTTACTATCAACTACACGATTACACTTCCTTGTTTTTCTTGTATCTTGCCTTCCGTTCCTGTTGACATCATAAGCGCGATTATTATGTCGATCTACACTGTTGACAGTCTTCACTGCTTCCGTCAGCTGTGTGCAATTTTGTTGTGAAAGCTGGTAGCAGTCTCCATGGCTCGTTCAAATGTCAACTCTTTCGTTTCTAGCAGACGATCCTTGATACGTCGATCACGGATACCGCACACTAACTGGTTTCTCGACGCTGTCATCAAATACGTACCAAAATTGCAATTAACTGCCATTCTACTCAACACTGCAATGTAATCGCGAATTGTTTCACCTTCATGTTGCACCCTGTGGTGAAAATTGTAATACTCTGCAACTTCCAAAGGCTCTGGTGTGTAATGTTGTTTGAGGACTTTCACAAGCTCCCCATAAGTCTTGCTCTCTGGTTTGTCAGGCGAGATTCCGTCGCACAACATATCGTAGGAACTTGGTCCCATATAATGCAGCAGGTAGTTAAGCTTCAACGTAGTATTTGCTATCCCAAATATCACGAAGGCACTTTTGAGCCGCTGTCACCAGCGCTCAAATTTACCTTTATTTTCATCAAAAAAATCGATTGCGAACGTATTGGGCACCGCTGGAATTGCTTGTGTACCACTCGGAGTGTAAGAGAAGTAAATTTCACCGAAATCTGTTTCGAGAAATCAGCAATCATCCGACTAAACCTTCAGCATACAAATCCCATCCTCGTCGCCAATTGTTGTATTGTTTGCCGGGATGATGTAGGTCGTGATAAAAGATGCGGATTCCAATTATTTAACTATTATATTTAATAATTATAAAGATTTCTGTTCATGTGTTACATTTCCTTACAAACTTCAAAAAGGAAGAGAGCGAGCTGTCATCTTCAGACTGTGACATACCTTCAGTGTTGCTACGCAGATAATTCCATATAGTAACGACAAATGACGCTAGAGTGCTTTCTAGTAAGGCTTAGAATCCATGAACATAACAAAACGTTTTATGTTTTTTATGGAATTACTATTTTCATTCTTTGTTTAACTTTCGTTTGATCATTCGTGTTCAAAATACAGCGATTGCATTTCTATAAGTTTCGACCTTTTACATACGGGAACTTTCAAAATGACGCTAATTGCTCTTTTTTGATATCTCTAAATTTAAGAGTGAAAAAAAGTAGTTTGGGGTGAATATAAAAAATAATCTTTCCTAAGAGTACAACTTCATTTCTTTAAAGCTAGATAAGAACAAGCAAATTATAATAGAATCCTCTTACTTTTATAGCAAATCTCATAGTGGGGGAAAAGTAAATGATTGCAATGTACAGAATGTACATAGCCAAGTTATTTAAAATTAAATTAGGAATCGTTCAGCGGTGCTTAATCTTCTCCAATGGCATCGAAAAGGCAGTGGTGGCGTTACATGCTCCCCCTCTGGCTTCGTGGTCGTCTCGATGCGGTGCCAGAAAATTTTGCTTGTTATCATCCTTCTTGGGACGTCCTTGTTTTCTTAATTGTGATATCGGTTCAATTGTAGGCGGTCCAGGTCCAATATATGGAGTAAGTGCAGATGTGTGGTATACCCCAAGGGTATTAGTTGGTGATGTCTTGGCTGCTGCCTCATAAATGCTGGGTCCATGGTTCCTTACCACGATGTAAGGTCCATCTCTTTTGGGGAAAAATGTTGAACTATACCCATTTTTAATGCTGCTAATTAGGTGGGTGGCTATCCAAACATAATCTCCAGGCTGATATGATGGATCAGGTCGTCTTTTTTGGTCGTCTATGGTCTTCGTACGTTCGGTTTTCTACCCCTGGACTTCCTTCGCATCTCGGATAGCTTCGGAGAGCTGATGTAGATATGGAGTTATTTCCGGGACCAAATTTTCGCTAATAACTATGGTCTCCAGGTCATCAAACCCATTTCAAGGGGCATGTAATTCACGCGCAAAAGTTAGAAATGCAGAAGAACAGCCAATGTTCTCATTAAATGCCGGCTTCATAGCAAATATTATCGCTGGAAGTTTGTTTGGCCAATCTCGATGATTACCCGTTACTAGAATGGATAATTGTATTTTCAAATCACGAATTTTATGCTTCACTGGATTAGCTTCTGGGTGGTACACGGACGAAAAGAATGTTGCACACCGAGACAGAACATAACGTTTTGCATGACAGCACTCACGAATTGAGTCCCATTGTCGCTTACTACTCGCCGAGGTAGACCGTATCTCAAAAAGATTTCGCTTATTGATACTCGTGCACATACGTCAGCACTAGCTTTTTCTAAGGCAAAAAGCTCAATTCATTTTGAAGCATTGTCCTCCACACAAAATATCCATGTCTTATTATCCGCGGATGAGGAGGGTCCAAACAAATCAAACGATAGGGTTTCAAATCTCTGATTACTGAATGTAGTTTTCAGTAGTCCAGCTGGCTTGTTGATGCTAGCCTTGAAGCGCTGACAGTAATGGCAACTCTTAATATAATTGCTTATATACTTTCTCATACCAGGGGCTGGATTCTCTAACACGGAGAATTTGGGAGATGAGAATTCGTTTTCTTAGAATTCCTAATTCCCTAATTCTCCATTCCCAATTCACTAACATGGTTGGAGAATTAGGGAAAACGTAAGAAATGTGAAAAAGTGCGAATTGCCTTGGACGATTAACGGTATCATTTTTGTTGTATAGGGGTGGACCTTCTTTCATATCTGAGGTACATCTGCCTATTACCTTCCACTGAAATGAAATGAATTGAAATTTCTTTTTTGTAGGGGTAGTTTTTGAGGGATGTAGGAGGGTAGGTTTTCTCGAGTTTTTCTGGGATAACGAGAGAATGGAGAGAAGAAGGAGAATGTATGTGGTATAAAAAAAAATGGGAGCTTAGGGCGAACAAGATAGATGGAGGAAATGGGGCGGGGAGAGTGCGGGGTAGAAATGTGAGCTGATTAACGGAAATTAAAAAAAATAAAGACAATATCAGGAGCTGCAATAACTCGCAGGGGTAAGCTCAGGATCTCTACGCCCAATAAAAATAAAAATTCATTTTGGTAATTAGGTATGCATGGGTATTATATGCTATATTTTATTTCAATTAAAGGTAATTTGCAGATTTGAGCGGCCTCGGCTGTAAATTTTGTTGTTGCAATATTCACGGGCGCCTAACTCCTCCTCCTTTACAGGGCTGTAGAGTGTTGGGGTTTATTCTGATAGATTAAGGGTTCAGAGTACAAAACTATAGGTGAAAAAGTTTTTGAGGAGGGTGTTTTGGGGGTTGGGGGTCGTACCACCCTTCATAAGGGGTTGTCCAAACTACGTCATGTTTGGTACCAAATTAATGAGGGAAGAGAGAGTAATCGAGTGGTGCAGTTTGTCTTTGATCGTTTTAACGTGATAGCTGATTTTTGACCGCCGAAAAACGATATTTTTGCAGTAGGGTCATATACACCCCAGTTTCCATACTTTGCATATATTTCTATCGTTCTTTGTTTCACATCCATTAGTACTCCGTTGTGAACATTTTTGTCATCGGAAGTAAATTTTCAGGACTTACGAGTTCTTCGCAATGATGAGATGAAAATATGTCAATTTTTGTACCAAAAACGGCCAAGTTTTCACCTTAAAAAGGACTGCTACACTTATTTTACAGTTATTTCCAAAACCGTTTATCGGATTCAAAAATTAATTAATTAAATCCGTTAATCAGCTCCCATTTCTACCCTGCTTTCTCCCCGGCCCATTTCCTCCATCTATCTTGTTCGCCCTGAGCTCCCATTTTTTTTGGTACCACATACATTCTCCTTCTTCTCTCCATTCTCTCGTTATCCCGGAAAAAATGGAGAAAACCTACCCTCCTACATCCCTCAAAAACTACCCCTACAAAAAAGAAATTTCAATTTATTTCGACAGTGGAAGGTAATAGGCAGATGTACCTCAAATATGAAAGAAGGTCCACAAAAAAATGATACCGTTAATCGTCCAAGGCAATTGGCACTTTTTCACATTTCTTACATTTTCCCTAATTCTCCAACCATGTTAGTGAATTGGGAATGGAGAATTAGGGAATTAGGAATTCTAAGAAAACAAATTCTCATCTCCCAAATTCCCAAATTCTGCGTGTTACAGAATACGGCCCTAGTCCAGTAATATCGGCTGGTGATGCGACTATAGGTACCGTGAAACCCGTGTAATGTCCTGCCGTTGCATTATCATGATATGCTTTTAAGATTTCCGCTTTACTGTTCGGATACTAAAAGTTGTGCGTTGTTGTGTACCTAAAAAGCCTAAAATAAATACCTAATTATGAATTAATAAAATTTAAAAAATATTAAAATATTTCATGCATAAAATTTTCACATAAGCTAACCATGCCTAAAACATGTTTAGCTTATCTATTCAATCAGAGAAGAAAATTGCCTTCAGCAAAATTTGCCAGTAGAAATATTTACTTTAAAAAAATAAAGCAAAAGACAAATCGTACCTTCAGTACGATTTGTCGTGAAAATTGCAATATGTATGTACGAACGTACATACATATCACAAAAAAGCTTTCGCGATAAGAAGAGCGCGCCGCGAAAATACATTTTATGTATACGCGCGCGGCAATTCTAATCGTCGTGGCAGTGGCTGATGTTTATCAAAGCATCAAATTGCAAGCCTCCGTCCAACGAAAAAATATTCTGGACTTGTTTAATTAAGTCCAGAATAAATGAAAATTTTCTCAGGATGAAAATGCAACTATGCATTTTCTACCCTGAACGAGGGCTCTTGATCGCGACGAAAGTGATCAAGAGCCGAGTTGGTTCTTAAAATCTCACTACGGCGGATCGTGAGATGAATTTTTAATTTGATTGACGGCGGTTCTGGAGGAAAATTTTGAAAAACAAAAACTTGGTCAAAAAAAAAAAAACAAAGTCGCGCGGTTGGGCTATCTCGATTAAAATATAAAAAGATTGTAAAAACGGATAGTAAGTGGTAGAGAATAGCATTATTTTTGAGGACTGTAAAATCAAGAGATAGTTTAATAAACGAAATCTGTGAATAGCGTTTGAAGAGTAAGAAAAAAAAGTGTTCAAAAAAATATTGTGAAAGCAGGATCAATTAGTGATAAGAGGATAAGTGATTTGTACTTCGACATTGTGACGTCAGAGGAAAAAATAAAGAAGAAATAAAACCAAACCCGTGAATGAATTACTGTCCCACTTCACTATTGTCGGCACAGAATAGGATTACGCAGGTAGGAGAAAAAAAAATATAACAGCGTCATCACATTCTATGTTAAGATTTTATCTATACAACACTCCACCATTGGGCAGATATCCTTTGTTACCCCAGTATTCACAGTTGTCTAAATGTTGTTTGGATTCAAAACAATTGATGATTTTGTTTAGCTCTGGGTCCTTAAGTTGTTCGTCTCGTGTTGTGTTAGCACTTGGTCTGGGTAGACCACAGGTGTTTGTATTTTCTGCCTCACAAGGTGGGCATGATAGGGTATCAGCGACCACGTTTATATATTATTTGGATATTTTAGGGCTGCAGCGGAAGCTCCCATCTAGCTAATCAGTTGGTGACTTAAGGTTCATAGCCACTTCAATGCTTGATGATCCGTTGTAATTATCACCTGAGGTCTTTGTATATAACCACGAAATTTGACTACAGCCCATTCAGTCGCTAGGGTCTCGCGCTCTGTAGTTGAGTAATTTCATTTTGGAGGCGATAGAAGCCGACTGGAATATTCTACAGGATGCTCATCTGATCCCTCCCCTGCACCAAAAGTGCTCCTATTGCGTAGTTGCTAGCATCTGTTTTTAAGGTGTAGGGCTTGCTTTCATCAGCTTGCCTTAATATCGGAGGGCTGGCTAACGCATCTTTTAAATGTTGGAAGGATTTGATTAGCTCTGGTCCCCAACACCATTCTACGTTTTTTTCTAGTCAGATCGTTTAAAAGTTTGCTGTGTTGGGCAAAGTTAGGCACAAATCTTCGGTACCATGAAAAAGTTTGTAAAAGGACTAAAGATGTTTAAGGTTTATCGGTTCTCGCATTTTAGCTATTGCTGATATGTTTTCAGGATCTGGTAGACTTCCTTTTTGCTTATGATGTGACCGAGATATTTTATGATAGAGCAGCATAATCTGCATTTATTTCTATTAAGATTCAATTTGTAGGCTGTCAACTTTTCAAAAACTCTTCGTAGGTCATCCATATGACTTTCGAATGTGTCTGACAAAATAATAGGGTCAATATAATACTTTTAGTACATAGGTTACATTTGTATTTATTTATGAGCCTTTGGAGTGTGGCGGGAGCGCTTCACAGACCAAATGGCATTCTTTTAAATTTATAGAGTCCAAGTGGTGTCACAAAAGCTGTTTTTTCTTTGTCTTCGGTTTTACAGCCACTTGTTAATATCCTCCACGTAGATCTAATGTTGTCATGTATTTTGTCTGCTTTACCTCATGCAAAAGGTCATCCATCCTTGGCAAGGGAAAACTATCTGGTTTGGTAATGGAGATTATTTTTCTGTTCTCTATGCATACTCGAGTACCACTACCTTTTTTGGGTACAAGTACGACAGGTGTAGCACAAGGAGACTCGCATGGGTCAGTGATTTCCGTTGCCAAAATTTCTTCTATTTCATTTTCTAATTGTTTCCTTTTCTGAACTGAAAGTCGGTATGGAGGAGAGGATACCGGCGGATGAACTCCAGTTTCAATATGATTAATTACTTCATTAGTAGGTTGGCTACCTGACTGGAACACAATCTTAGAGTTCAAAATCATCTGATGCTTATTTCGTTCCAAAGGCAACATATCTTGGTCTTCGTCATCTCGCAGGTTTATTTCAAAGTCCAACATTGAAAGACTAACGTCGTAATCGAACAATCTTCTTGGCTTAGACCTCTTCTTCTTCCTAGATGGCTGACTGTCAGAAGAGAGATTTAATTTTTTCCCCGGTGTCAGTGGTAAGGCATATGTTGCAGTTCCGTTCGAGGGTGAAGGAAAAACTACCTTACTTTTAACAATTTTACGTTCGGGTACATATTTGAGAATTTCTTTTACTGGAACAGGTTTTTCTAATCGGTTCTATAACTGGCATACGTCTCCGTGCTTTTGGAGAACTGGTGACATTTTCATAGGTAAATTCATAGTGCTGGTTGGGGTTATCTACAAAATTCCATACCTTCTGCGAAAGGATTAAAATTATTCCGGCGCCTTCTATAAAATTAACCCCGAGTAGTGTCTTGTTATCGTTATAGGCCGGTAGTACTATGAGCTCTGTGCTAACGGTACGACTCTTTATTTGAGGTATTGGAATCCCATCTGCCATAATTATCGTGACCTGACTTTCTTTAAAGATATAACCCTTTTTCAGCAAACAATGGTATAGAATTATTGATGCCACTCTACTTTGCCCAGGTATCAACAAACGCACTACGCAAAAAGTTTCCTATTTGGATTGTCAATCTAGGACGTAAGCGTACTGCCACAGTTTGGATGTTTCCAATTTGTAGGCTGCAGAAATCCAATGCATTAGCTGAGAGTGTAGGTTATGGTCTATATGTCGGACACTTGATTCTTATTTGTGGTTTTCTGTAATATTCTGGCTCACTAGTTATAGTTTCCATAGGTCTAATTAGACTTGATAGGTCTTTTTGTTGGGTTTTTCCTGTTTGTCGACGTTTTTGGCATTCTTGAAACTCATGCCCATACTTACGGCAGAATGAACACTGCCTTCTTATGCTTCTTCATTTGAAAGCTCCCCTAGAGTGCTCCTTTTTACCATCTTCTATCTCTCTTGCTCTTTTCATAAGTTCATCGAAGGTTGGCATTCTATATCTGTTCGAGATATGTAGCACACTAAAAATGAGGCCAGTCTGTGTCATCTCACTATGGTTTCGGAAGCTCCGAAATCTGGGCTCTCTTGCGAGCAACGAACACTTCGGTGGGTATTGTAGAATTTTGTTTTTCGCCAAATATCTCCTGATATGTCTTGTAAAGTTGCTTCCGCGGAGTAAATGTTCTTCTTAATGCATCTACTGCTTGGTCCCATGTAGTAGTATTACCTTTTATGCCCTGCCACCAATTAGAGTCTTCGTCTTGTAAAAGAAGTGGTAAACCTCGCAAAGCATTTGTATCACAAATGTGTTCTATATCTTTAAAAACCCTCGTCATTTCAATAAATACTTCAACTTTTGATGGATCCCGCGAACCATTGCATCGTGCTGTGCATGTTGAAAATCTTCCTTCGGTAATATGTACATTGCCTGAGTTATTAATGCTACCCAATAGCTCTTGAAATTGATGCTTAGTAAAAGCTACGTTGGAACTAACCCCAGAATCAAATGTGGTGCTTCGTGGCATTTTGAATTATAATGTCTTTTATATATATATACTTACGGTCGATTGTAATCTTTTGTAACGTCGGGTGTGTTGTGAATTCAACGGGTAGTCAGGAGTCGTCCAGAGCAAGGTTCCACGACGTTGAAATAATATACTTAGAACACTATCAACTCACTTCAATAGTCATTTATTTGCTTAACTACTATGGTACAAAGTTTCACATCTACCTCTAGACTAGTTCAATTTTTGTATTCCTTTTATTCTTTGCTTTCTTATTACTATTATTAATATTACACTGGTATTCTTAATTCTGCAAGTCCAGAACTGGTGTTTTATTAGGTCACTGATATCATTAATGTTACCATACTATTGAAATGTGTTAGTTCCACTTATTTCTATCACCTAGGTTACTAATACTATTACACTTGTTTTAATTCTTGTAGTTTGTTTATTCTTACGGCAGGTCGGCACTTATACTTCTAACACTCCTATGTTTAAACACGAAGAGATGTATAATATACGGTTGAGTGATGCGTGCGAATATTATCACTACGGCCAATACGGATAACGTACGGATGCTGTAGTTTAAATCAGCACGGAGGGAGGCGGTGGTGTGGTTCGTGCGAATATTATTACTACGGCCTGTACGGATAACGTACAGATGCTGTAGTTCTAATCAGCACGGAGAGAAGCGATGAGTGATTCGTGCGAATATTATCACTACGGCCTGTACGGATGACGTACGGATGCTGTTGTTCTAATCAGCACGGAGAGAAGCGGTTGAGTGTTTCGTGCGAATATTATCACTACGGCCTGTACGGATGCTATAGCTCTAATCAGCACGGAGAGAAGCGGTTGACTGATTCGTGCGAATATTATCACTATTGCCTGTACGGATAACGTACGGATGCTATAGTTTTAATCAGACTAGGGACCGATGTGTTCAGTTGAGATGCTGGGAGGCAACTGACTGCGGGTCTGGTGTGGCTCCTATTTTTATATTTTCCTCTACTGGGCTGATCGGCGGCCTACTGGACTTCAATCGGCTCGTTATCAGACTGGCGGCTTTGACTGATCTACTGGTCTGTACTTACTGGCGAAAAATAATCTGGTCTCTGGTGATCTGTACTGGATGACTCTCGGTTGATAACTAACATTTCTGCTCTGGCGGCTTCCTTTATATAGGCGTAGATCACTATAGTGTCGGGTGGTATTCCCACCGAGAAGCGCAATCATCTACTGATTTTCTGTGAAGAGCTTATCAGTAGGTGTTCACGTGGACATTTTATCTGGTAGGGACTGGATATGTTTGAATAAATGGGTGGTCATGTGACTTCGTTACATCTCCCCTTCCTTCAAAAAAGAAATGTGCAACATTTCTGTACGAGCTCTCCATAAAGACTATAGAGCCGTTTCATTCACAAAATTTTATTAAAACTAAATAGTTGGAGTTCTTTGTAAAACTAAACATTTATTCTAATTTTCCATAACAAATAAAAGCAAAATGGATAATTTCCAAAAAAAGTCTATCCTTTGATTAGGCGCTAAAATTAAACAAACGCAAATAAACCTTTTTTTTGTTATTAAATTAAACAAAAGAAGTTCTTTTTTATATATACATATATATATATAAGTCCAAAGATTATCACGGTTTTATGTACTTGCTAGGTTGCTGTTTCGTAACTCTTTCAGGCCCTTATACTGCACAGTATATGTGCCATCTGTCCGGCGACAAATACGGAGTAGTGCCCTGGACTTAGTAGCTGGAACAAATCTGCGGCTTCCATTGGGCACTCTCTGTAGAATTTCTACGTGTTGCTCAATAATATTTTGCATTTCCGCATGATCGACCTGCGGATGTCTTTCCCTAGTGGTTGTAGCGGTTGGGGCTGGTAGTCTTTTGCTCGGTGTCGTTACTGAGAAGCGTGGCTGCTTTGCTGCTGGTTCTTCAGTGTTAATCATTTGAGTTGGTGTATTGCTGTTCTTAATGTTATTTCGTATTTTAGCCTGATTAATCTGCGGACGTTTTTCCCTTGCGGCTGTAGTGACTGGGGCTGGCTGTTGTTCACGTGGTATTGTCACAGTGAAGCGTGGCTGGTTTTCTGCTGGTTCTTCAGTGCTGATCAGTTGAGTTAGTATATTGCTTTTCTTAATGATATCTTAATTTCAGCCTGATTGATCTGTGGACGTTTTTCTGTTGAGGCTGTAGTGACTGGGGCTGGCAATTGTGCACGTGGTATTGTCACAGTGAAGCGTGGCTGATTTGCTGCTGGTTCTTCAGTTGATGTACATAGGTTGCTGGTAAGTTGGGTCGGCGTACTGATTTTGTGTAGGGTTGTGTCGCTTGTAGGAGTCTTCTGTTTATGCTCCTGCCATGTCTCGAGGACCTTCCTTTTCACTATGGGGCCTTTTCTGACGAATTCTTCAGCGGACAGCTCCAGGCTCGGCATCGATCTCCCTGGTATCACTTTTGCTGGCTTCAGGGGTCTTGTGTGAGCCCTCACTGTAGGGTCTAGCTTCATTTGCTGGTTCTTCTTGACCAGTATTTTTCTGGCGTCGGTAACTTTGGGCACTCGCTTTGAACTCATTTTTACGTTTGGGGAATTTTGATTTGCAGCTCCGTTTTTATAATCAATAGTTCTAACGGTACTTAATCGGCTGTGATAAGTTCTGAGATCTTTCACATGGGCTCTCTCAATTGCTTTAGTTGTGTTGTTTTTTATTTCTACTATTACAGGGTTATTCTGATTACATCGAATGGTCCCTCGTATTTTGGTCCCAGTTTGGCATTAAAATTTTTGATACGAGAAGACAAATGCCTCTCTTTCCTCAGCACTTGCTCGCCTACTTTCGAACACCATAATCGACGGCGGAGATTGTAATGGTGGCTCTGTTTGGTAAATGCTCAGCTCATATTGATGTGTACGAGCTTAAATATTTCTTGCAGTTTTTTATGGTTCTGCTCTGGTGTGCTATTTTTAGGGTTGTCGATATTCTGTTCGCTGTACAGAGTTGCAGGGAGATATAATTCTCTTCCGTAATTTAGAAATGCAGGTGTGTAACCAGTTGATTCATTCTGGCTAGTGTTAAGAGCTAGCATTAGTTCAGGCAGAAATTCATCCCATTTTCGCTGGTCTTGGTCAATGTATAGTGCTATCATGGTTTTTATAAAACGATTGACTCTCTCGGTCGGGTTAGCTTGAGGAGTATATGGTGGAGTTAGCCGGTGGTGGATGCGGAAGTCTTTTAGCATTCGCGTAAAAATCTGACTGGTATACTGCCTTCCATTGTCGGTGATTTATATTTTGGGGCAACCATATAGAGCGAGAATTCGTTCTTTGAAGCCTTTGACTAAAGCCGGTGCGGTCGCTTCTCTAATAGGTAGGAACTCAGTCCACTTTGTGAATTTGTCTTGGAATACTAGCAGCATTGTATTTCCTTTGGTGGATCTTGGTTATGGTTCAAAAAAGTCTGAACTCACTATTTGCCATGGTTCTGTGGCTTTTGTCATATGCATTCTTCCGGCTGGTTGTTGTAGTAGAGGCTTGTATTTTAGACATGACGGGCGGGTTCTTACGTATCTGCCAATATCTCTGAACATTCCTGACCAGTAGTAAATTTTAGCTATTCACGCAATTATTTTGGCTACCCCAAAATGTCCGGCGGTGACATCGTCATGGTTCTCTTTCAGTACTCCGATTCGCAGAGATGTCGGGAGGCAAAGTTTCCATTCGGAGCCGGTATCATTGTCGTCATAGGTAGTTGTGTCGTAGTTGTGTTGTATGGCGATATAGATGTCCTTCTATGATGGCATAGTCTGGGAATGCTGCAGGTTTGTCTTTCACGGCTTGAATTTTATTCCTGTACGAGGAATATTCAGGTGTATCGGTGGTTGGAGTAATCAGATATACTTCCCGCTGGGGAGTAGCTGCTAGTGGTTGGCGTGAGAGTGCGTCTGCTACAACATTTTGTTTGGCTCTTTGGTATTTAATGTGGAAATCGTATTTCTGGACCTCTAGGGTCCATCGGGCTAGTTTTCCGGAGGGGTTTTCTATGTAGTGAAGCTATCGGAGAGCTTGATGATCGGCAAGGACGGTGAACTGGTACCCTTCCAAATATGGCCCCATTTTCGTATACACCAAATTACAGCGAGACATTCCTTTTCTGTTACGGAGTACTTAATTTCAGCCTCTTTTAGTGTGCGGCTGGCATATGCGATGACACTTTCATTTACCTATATTTTTGTGAAAGCACTACCCCTAGTCCATCCAGGCCAGGACTACTGTGAGCTGGTGCTTGAGTGTCGCAAACGCCTGTTGCTGCTCCTCACTCCATACCCATTTCTTGTGTTTCCGTAGAAGCTTGTTTAATGGTGCTACGAGCTCGGAGAAGGATTGGACGAAACGTCTATACCAGGAAGTTACACCTAAAAACCTTTTCAATTCTTTGATATTGGTTGGCGGTGGTATCGCTTTAATGGCTTCTATTTTGTCGGGATCTGTTTGTATGCCCTGCCGGCTTACCATATATCCCAGAGATTTTATCTCACTCTTGAAAAATTTACATTTCTCTATGTTTATTTTCAAATTTGCGTTTATCAGTCTTTCGAAGACTTTACGTAATTTCGAAATGTGCTGGTCGAATGTTTTTGTGACTAAGATTATATCATCCAAGTATGCGGCAGCGGAGTGATGTCCAAACGGCATCACTTTCCACTGAAAAAGTCCTCTGCCTGGTACAGTGAATGCCGTATATTGTCGGCTGGGTTCTTCTATTGGTATTTGCCAGTAACCTTGTTTCAAGTCTATCATGGAGATGTATTGTGCTCTCTTTAGTTTATTGAGAATATGATTTATTTGAGGCAACCGATATGCATCTTTGATAGATTGCTCGTTTAACTGGCGGTAGTCTATGCAAAGTCTCCACCCTTCTTGCTTCTTTCTCACCAGAACTATGGGTGACCTATAGGCATTAATGGATGGGTCTATTTTATTGGTATCTAACAATTCCTTGATTGCGATGTTAATTACCTCTTGCATTTCGGGGTTTCTTGGATAATTGCGTTGTTTGAATGGCGTGTCATTCTTCATGTGAATTCGGTGGGATGTCAAATGTGTAGGCTTCGTGATCGCCTCAAATCTAGGTAATTGATTCGCAATTAGTTCTTCGAACCATCATTCCTGCTCTGACGTTAGTTCCTTTGGAAGGTCTACAGCATACAGGAAGTTTTGGAGGGGGTGGGGCGAACGGTTCTGTGGTAGGTCGCTCTCCCCATAGGAATATTTGTGCTTCGATTTTCTGCAGGAAATCAATTCCTAAAATAAAAGTTTCGGCTAACTGAGGCATATAGTGAAAGGTGTGGGCACACTGTACTGTTTCCAGTAAATTTGTATATTATATGCCGTATTGATGATGACTTCTACCATTGGCTAGAGATGTGCGGAGTGCACATTTAGAAGCCGGTACTCTAGCCTTCTTGAGTGTGGTGGATTATTGTTATCCTATAAACGACTTTCCTGCTCCGGTGTCTATGAGAGCTTTGATGTCTCTCTTAAGTACTCGTCGTGTTAAGAAGTATCGACGGTCTAGTTCACGGCTTACGGCCTGGTATTCGGGGATGCAAGGCGGTCTTCCTTGCCTTGCACCCCGCTGACATTTCCCTGGTTCTTTTGTTCGAATTTGTTACATTGGCAGTTTCCGGAAAGCGTGCCCTGTTTTCCGCAACGTGTACAGAGTAAGACTGCTGGATTCCTGCAATTAACTCCGGTATGACCGCACTGTCCGCATCTCTAGCAACACTCGTCTCGTGAATACTGCATTCTCATGGGGTTTGTCGTATTTAACATTCGAAATGGTCTATTCTCCTCTCGAATGTTTGGTCTTGGCTTTAATTTCTTATCTTCCTCTTTTACCAGCTCGTACTCCTCGGCTAGCTTCATGAGTTCGGTTAGACTGGTAAAATCTCGGGGACGTATGTATAATTGATATTTTTCTTCTGGTGTGTGATCTTGTTGTCAACGCATTAACGACTGGATCGCAGTAATATACGCCTTTGCTTTTTCAGTAAGCTTCTGTATTCGAGCTCTAATATCATCGCCTAATTTGAGTTCAAAACGTGGAGGTACGAAGAACGTTTTGAAATCGTGGACAAACTCTTTCCACTCTGACCAATTTTGTCGGTTGTTACTATATCATGTCAGTGCTGTTTTGTGTAGAAGTTCAAGGAGTGCTCGCAATAATCGATTTACTGGTATTTGGTAGCACTCAGCTAATTCTTCTACCCTTTCGCAAAAGTTGAGCGGATCTAGCCCTTGATCGAACTTCACGTTCCACTTTTGCACTTTGTCCATTATTTTTGAATCCGAATAGTGTTCCGTAATCCTTCCCTGACTGGTTGGCGGTAATTGCTGGGCGGTAGTCGGATTGTTAGTTATTTGTTGCCTCAAGTCTGTCTGTGCTGTATATACTGATGACGGGAGCGTGGTTGTCCTAGTATAATCGTAGTTGTATATCGAGGACGGGACGGCTGGTGTTGGTATGTGGCTGGTTGTCGTTGTTGTAGCGGTAGTCATTGTAGCTGTAGTTACTATGGCGGTCATCGTAGTAGCTGTAGTTACTATGGTGCTTGTCTTCCCTGGTATAATATTACTTAGAATATCTCTAATTGGCTTCTCTTCTTTGATCTTCTCGCTCAGCCGTTTTCTTAACTCATCCACGGTCCCTTGTGTACTTAAACCTCTCTTTTCCAACTCGATGCACAGGTTTTCCTTCTTCAGCAAGTAAACAGTACTGGGAGTTAAATCTTCGGTTTCACTCATTTTTGTCGTCCTTTACTGGTCTGGGTTGTATCGGAATTTCGGTGTGCCCTTTTCCTTTCACGGATGCCTTGCTGGTATTTCCCTCAGCGATTGAATAGAGTACCTGCTCGGGCGTCAAATTTATGAAACGTCGGGTGTGTTGTGAATGCATAGGGTAGTCAGGAGTCGTCCACGGCAAGGTTCCACGACGTTGAAATAATATACTTAGAACACTATCAACTCACTTCAATAGTCATTTATTTGCTTAACTACTATGGTACAAAGTTTCATATCTGCCTCTATACAAGTTCAATTTTTGTATTCCTTTTATTCTTTTCTTTCTTTTTACTATTATTAATATGTATTACACTGGTATTCTTAATTCTGCAAGTCCAGAACTGGTGTTTTATTAGGTCACTGATATCATTAATGTTATCATACTATTGAAATGTGTTAGTTCCACTTAGTTCTATCATCTAGGTTACTAATACTATTACACTTGTTTTAATTCTTGTAGTTATTCTTACGGCAGGTCGGTACTTATAGTTCTAACACTCCTATGTTTAAACACGATGAGATGTATACTATACGGTTGAGTTATGTGTGCGAATATTATCACTACGGCCAATACGGATAACATACGGATGCTCTAGTTTAAATAAGCACGGAGAGAAGCGGTGGTTTGTTTCATGCGAATATTATTACTACGGCCTGTACGGATAACGTACGGACGCTGTAGTTCTAATCAGCACGGAGAGAACCGGTGAGTGATTCGTGCGAATATTATCACTACGGCCTGTACGGATGACGTACGGATGCTGTTGTTCTAATCAGCACGGAGAGAAGCGGTTGAGTGTTTCGTGCGAATATTATCACTACGGCCTGTACGGATGCTATAGCTCTAATCAGCACGGAGAGAAGCGGTTGACTGATTCGTGCGAATATTATCACTATTGCCTGTACGGATGCTATAGTTTTAATCAGACTAGGGACCGATGTGTTCAGTTGAGATGCTGGGAGGCAACTGACTGCGGGTCTGGTGTGGCTCCTATTTTTATATTTTCCTCTACTGGGCTGATCGGCGGCCTACTGGACTTCAATCGGCTCGTTATCAGACTGGCGGCTTTGACTGATCTACTGGTCTGTACTTACTGGCGAAAAATAATCTGGTCTCTGGTGATCTGTACTGAATGACTCTCGGTTGATAACTAACATTTCTGCTCTGGCGGCTTCCTTTATATAGGCGTAGATCACTATAGTGTCGGGTGGTATTCCCACCGAGAAGCGCAATCATCTACTGATTTTCTGTGAAGAGCTTATCAGTAGGTGTTCACGTGGACATTTTATCTGGTAGGGACTGGATGTGTTTGAATAAATGGGTGGTCATGTGACTTCGTTACATCTCCCCTTCCTTCAAAAAAGAAATGTGCAACATTTGTGTACGAGCTCTCCATAAAGACTATAGAGCCGTTTCATTCACAAAATTTTATTAAAACTAAATAGTTGGAGTTCTTTGTAAAACTAAACATTTATTCTAATTTTCCATAACAAATAAAAGCAAAATGGATAATTTCCAAAAAAAGTCTATCCTTTGATTAGGCGCTAAAATTAAACCAACGCAAATAAACCTTTTTTTTGTTATTAAATTATACAAAAGAAGTTCTTTTTTATATATACATATATATATATATAAGTCCAAAGATTATCACGGTTTTATGTACTTGCTAGGTTGCTGTTTCGTAACTCTTTCAGGCCCTTATACTGCACAGTATATGTGCCATCTGTCCGGCGACAAATACGGAGTAGTGCCCTGGACTTAGTAGCTGGAACAAATCTGCGGCTTCCATTGGGCACTCTCTGTAGAATTTCTACGTGTTGCTCAATAATATTTTGCATTTCCGCATGATCGACCTGCGGATGTCTTTCCCTAGTGGTTGTAGCGGTTGGGGCTGGTAGTCTTTTGCTCGGTGTCGTTACTGAGAAGCGTGGCTGCTTTGCTGCTGGTTCTTCAGTGTTAATCATTTGAGTTGGTGTATTGCTGTTCTTAATGTTATTTCGTATTTTAGCCTGATTAATCTGCGGACGTTTTTCCCTTGCGGCTGTAGTGACTGGGGCTGGCTGTTGTTCACGTGGTATTGTCACAGTGAAGCGTGGCTGGTTTTCTGCTGGTTCTTCAGTGCTGATCAGTTGAGTTAGTATATTGCTTTTCTTAATGATATCTTAATTTCAGCCTGATTGATCTGTGGACGTTTTTCTGTTGAGGCTGTAGTGACTGGGGCTGGCAATTGTGCACGTGGTATTGTCACAGTGAAGCGTGGCTGATTTGCTGCTGGTTCTTCAGTTGATGTACATAGGTTGCTGGTAAGTTGGGTCGGCGTACTGATTTTGTGTAGGGTTGTGTCGCTTGTAGGAGTCTTCTGTTTATGCTCCTGCCATGTCTCGAGGACCTTCCTTTTCACTATGGGGCCTTTTCTGACGAATTCTTCAGCGGACAGCTCCAGGCTCGGCATCGATCTCCCTGGTATCACTTTTGCTGGCTTCAGGGGTCTTGTGTGAGCCCTCACTGTAGGGTCTAGCTTCATTTGCTGGTTCTTCTTGACCAGTATTTTTCTGGCGTCGGTAACTTTGGGCACTCGCTTTGAACTCATTTTTACGTTTGGGGAATTTTGATTTGCAGCTCCGTTTTTATAATCAATAGTTCTAACGGTACTTAATCGGCTGTGATAAGTTCTGAGATCTTTCACATGGGCTCTCTCAATTGCTTTAGTTGTGTTGTTTTTTATTTCTACTATTACAGGGTTATTCTGATTACATCGAATGGTCCCTCGTATTTTGGTCCCAGTTTGGCATTAAAATTTTTGATACGAGAAGACAAATGCCTCTCTTTCCTCAGCACTTGCTCGCCTACTTTCGAACACCATAATCGACGGCGGAGATTGTAATGGTGGCTCTGTTTGGTAAATGCTCAGCTCATATTGATGTGTACGAGCTTAAATATTTCTTGCAGTTTTTTATGGTTCTGCTCTGGTGTGCTATTTTTAGGGTTGTCGATATTCTGTTCGCTGTACAGAGTTGCAGGGAGATATAATTCTCTTCCGTAATTTAGAAATGCAGGTGTGTAACCAGTTGATTCATTCTGGCTAGTGTTAAGAGCTAGCATTAGTTCAGGCAGAAATTCATCCCATTTTCGCTGGTCTTGGTCAATGTATAGTGCTATCATGGTTTTTATAAAACGATTGACTCTCTCGGTCGGGTTAGCTTGAGGAGTATATGGTGGAGTTAGCCGGTGGTGGATGCGGAAGTCTTTTAGCATTCGCGTAAAAATCTGACTGGTATACTGCCTTCCATTGTCGGTGATTTATATTTTGGGGCAACCATATAGAGCGAGAATTCGTTCTTTGAAGCCTTTGACTAAAGCCGGTGCGGTCGCTTCTCTAATAGGTAGGAACTCAGTCCACTTTGTGAATTTGTCTTGGAATACTAGCAGCATTGTATTTCCTTTGGTGGATCTTGGTTATGGTTCAAAAAAGTCTGAACTCACTATTTGCCATGGTTCTGTGGCTTTTGTCATATGCATTCTTCCGGCTGGTTGTTGTAGTAGAGGCTTGTATTTTAGACATGACGGGCGGGTTCTTACGTATCTGCCAATATCTCTGAACATTCCTGACCAGTAGTAAATTTTAGCTATTCACGCAATTATTTTGGCTACCCCAAAATGTCCGGCGGTGACATCGTCATGGTTCTCTTTCAGTACTCCGATTCGCAGAGATGTCGGGAGGCAAAGTTTCCATTCGGAGCCGGTATCATTGTCGTCATAGGTAGTTGTGTCGTAGTTGTGTTGTATGGCGATATAGATGTCCTTCTATGATGGCATAGTCTGGGAATGCTGCAGGTTTGTCTTTCACGGCTTGAATTTTATTCCTGTACGAGGAATATTCAGGTGTATCGGTGGTTGGAGTAATCAGATATACATACTTCCTGCTGGGGAGTAGCTGCTAGTGATTGGCGTGAGAGTGCGTCTGCTACAACATTTTGTTTGGCTCTTTGGTATTTAATGTGGAAATCGTATTTCTGGACCTCTAGGGTCCATCGGGCTAGTTTTCCGGAGGGGTTTTCTATGTAGTGAAGCTATCGGAGAGCTTGATGATCGGCAAGGACGGTGAACTGGTACCCTTCCAAATATGGCCCCATTTTCGTATACACCAAATTACAGCGAGACATTCCTTTTCTGTTACGGAGTACTTAATTTCAGCCTCTTTTAGTGTGCGGCTGGCATATGCGATGACACTTTCATTTACCTATATTTTTGTGAAAGCACTACCCCTAGTCCATCCAGGCCAGGACTACTGTGAGCTGGTGCTTGAGTGTCTCAAACGCCTGTTGCTGCTCCTCACTCCATACCCATTTCTTGTGTTTCCGTAGAAGCTTGTTTAATGGTGCTACGAGCTCGGAGAAGGATTGGACGAAACGTCTATACCAGGAAGTTACACCTAAAAACCTTTTCAATTCTTTGATATTGGTTGGCGGTGGTATCGCTTTAATGGCTTCTATTTTGTCGGGATCTGTTTGTATGCCCTGCCGGCTTACCATATATCCCAGAGATTTTATCTCACTCTTGAAAAATTTACATTTCTCTATGTTTATTTTCAAATTTGCGTTTATCAGTCTTTCGAAGACTTTACGTAATTTAGAAATGTGCTGGTCGAATGTTTTTGTGACTAAGATTATATCATCCAAGTATGCGGCAGCGGAGTGATGTCCAAACGGCATCACTTTCCACTGAAAAAGTCCTCTGCCTGGTACAGTGAATGCCGTATATTGTCGGCTGGGTTCTTCTATTGGTATTTGCCAGTAGCCTTGTTTCAAGTCTATCATGGAGATGTATTGTGCTCTCTTTAGTTTATTGAGAATATGATTTATTTGAGGCAACCGATATGCATCTTTGATAGATTGCTCGTTTAACTGGCGGTAGTCTATGCAAAGTCTCCACCCTTCTTGCTTCTTTCTCACCAGAACTATGGGTGACCTATAGGCATTACTGGATGGGTCTATTTTATTGGTATCTAACAATTCCTTGATTGCGGTGTTAATTACCTCTTGCATTTCGGGGTTTCTTGGATAATTGCGTTGTTTGAATGGCGTGTCATTCTTCATGTGAATTCGGTGGGATGTCAAATGTGTAGGCTTCGTGATCGCCTCAAATCTAGGTAATTGATTCGCAATTAGTTCTTCGAACCATCATTCCTGCTCTGACGTTAGTTCCTTTGGAAGGTCTACAGCATACAGGAAGTTTTGGAGGGGGTGGGGCGAACGGTTCTGTGGTAGGTCGCTCTCCCCATAGGAATATTTGTGCTTCGATTTTCTGCAGGAAATCAATTCCTAAAATAAAAGTTTCGGCTAACTGAGGCATATAGTGAAAGGTGTGGGCACACTGTACTGTTTCCAGTAAATTTGTATATTATATGCCGTATTGATGATGACTTCTACCATTGGCTAGAGATGTGCGGAGTGCACATTTAGAAGCCGGTACTCTAGCCTTCTTGAGTGTGGTGGATTATTGTTATCCTATAAACGACTTTCCTGCTCCGGTGTCTATGAGAGCTTTGATGTCTCTCTTAAGTACTCGTCGTGTTAAGAAGTATCGACGGTCTGGTTCACGGCTTACGGCCTGGTATTCGGGGATGCAAGGCGGTCTTCCTTGCCTTGCACCCCGCTGACATTTCCCTGGTTCTTTTGTTCGAATTTGTTACATTGGCAGTTTCCGGAAAGCGTGCCCTGTTTTCCGCAACGTGTACAGAGTAAGACTGCTGGATTCCTGCAATTAACTCCGGTATGACCGCGCTGTCCGCATATCTAGCAACACTCGTCTCGTGAATACTGCATTCTCATGGGGTTTGTCGTATTTAACATTCGAAATGGTCTATTCTCCTCTCGAATGTTTGGTCTTGACTTTAATTTCTTATCTTCCTCTTTTACCAGCTCGTACTCCTCGGCTAGCTTCATGAGTTCGGTTAGACTGGTAAAATCTCGGGGACGTATGTATAATTGATATTTTTCTTCTGGTGTGTGATCTTGTTGTCAACGCATTAACGACTGGATCGCAGTAATATACGCCTTTGCTTTTTCAGTAAGCTTCTGTATTCGAGCTCTAATATCATCGCCTAATTTGAGTTCAAAACGTGGAGGTACGAAGAACGTTTTGAAATCGTGGACAAACTCTTTCCACTCTGACCAATTTTGTCGGTTGTTACTATATCATGTCAGTGCTGTTTTGTGTAGAAGTTCAAGGAGTGCTCGCAATAATCGATTTACTGGTATTTGGTAGCACTCAGCTAATTCTTCTACCCTTTCGCAAAAGTTGAGCGGATCTAGCCCTTGATCGAACTTCACGTTCCACTTTTGCACTTTGTCCATTATTTTTGAATCCGAATAGTGTTCCGTAATCCTTCCCTGACTGGTTGGCGGTAATTGCTGGGCGGTAGTCGGATTGTTAGTTATTTGTTGCCTCAAGTCTGTCTGTGCTGTATATACTGATGACGGGAGCGTGGTTGTCCTAGTATAATCGTAGTTGTATATCGAGGACGGGACGGCTGGTGTTGGTATGTGGCTGGTTGTCGTTGTTGTAGCGGTAGTCATTGTAGCTGTAGTTACTATGGCGGTCATCGTAGTAGCTGTAGTTACTATGGTGCTTGTCTTCCCTGGTATAATATTACTTAGAATATCTCTAATTGGTTTCTCTTCTTTGATCTTCTCGCTCAGCCGTTTTCTTAACTCATCCACGGTCCCTTGTATACTTAAACCTCTCTTTTCCAACTCGATGCACAGGTTTTCCTTCTTCAGCAAGTAAACAGTACTGGGAGTTAAATCTTCGGTTTCACTCATTTTTGTCTTCCTTTACTGGTCTGGGTTGTATCGGAATTTCGGTGTGCCCTTTTCCTTTCACGGATGCCTTGCTGGTATTTCCCTCAGCGATTGAATAGAGTACCTGCTCGGGCGTCAAATTTATGAAACGTTGGGTGTGTTGTGAATGCATAGGGTAGTCAGGAGTCGTCCAGGGCAAGGTTCCACGACGTTGAAATAATATACTTAGAACACTATCAACTCACTTCAATAGTCATTTATTTGCTTAACTACTATGGTACAAAGTTTCATATCTGCCTCTATACAAGTTCAATTTTTGTATTCCTTTTATTCTTTTCTTTCTTTTTACTATTATTAATATGTATTACACTGGTATTCTTAATTCTGCAAGTCCAGAACAGGTGTTTTATTAGGTCACTGATATCATTAATGTTATCATACTATTGAAATGTGTTAGTTCCACTTAGTTCTATCATCTAGGTTACTAATACTATTACACTTGTTTTAATTCTTGTAGTTATTCTTACGGCAGGTCGGTACTTATAGTTCTAACACTCCTATGTTTAAACACGATGAGATGTATACTATACGGTTGAGTTATGTGTGCGAATATTATCACTACGGCCAATACGGATAACATACGGATGCTCTAGTTTAAATAAGCACGGAGAGAAGCGGTGGTTTGTTTCATGCGAATATTATTACTACGGCCTGTACGGATAACGTACGGACGCTGTAGTTCTAATCAGCACGGAGAGAACCGGTGAGTGGTTCGTGCGAATATTATCACTACGGCCTGTACGGATGATGTACGGATGCTGTAGTTACTCAGCACGGAGAGAAGCGATTGAGTGATTCGTGAGAATATTATCACTACGGCCTGTACGGATGACGTACGGATGCTATAGTTCTAATCAATGAAGTTGAGACTGCCTTCAGTGCTCAAGTTGCTGTATATTGCGTTTTGATTTGAATGTACAGTGTACACAGTGCGATTAAGAATATGGTTGCTGGTTTGAAACTGTGTTCAGTTCTCACGTTTTTTTATGTTATGATTCGACTGTATTGAGTGCGATTCAAAATGAAAAATTATTATCATGAGACTGCGGACTCAAATTATTATTATTTTTTTATTTATTTAAACAGGTTTTTCCAGGTTTTTTCCCTGTTACTCATTGTCATAAACTAGTTTTATTGAGTCTGCATTCAGAGCTCAGAATTTTTTTTTTTTTTTTTTAATTATTATCAATTCTGGAGACTGTTTGTTCTCAGTGCTGAGACTTTTAGCCAATTTTAAAATTAATGTTGGACTTTTCCACTTAATTACTGGGCTCTAGTTGGGCGCCACTTGTATCAAACTACTTTGGGGTGAATATATAAAATAATCTTTCCTAAGAGTACAACTTTATTTCTTTAAAGCTAGATAAGAACAAGAAAATTATAATAGAATCCTCTTACTTTTATAGCAAATCTCACAGTGGGGGAAAAGTAAATGATTGCTATGTACAGAATGTACATAGCCAAGTTATTTAATATTAAGTCAGGAATCAGCGCTGTTTAATCTTCTCCAATGGCGTCGAAAAGGCAGTGGTGGCGTTACAAGAGTAAAATTTTTGATGTGGAATCTGTCTGACTTCTGTGGACAATACCGTGCACAATGGCGAGAAGAGAAGATAGATGCATAGATCCGATGATGATCCGCTAATGATGTGATGATGATTATTAAAAAGATTCTCAGAATAGAAGAAATATTCTTGAAATGGACTTATGTCTCCCCAATTTTCTTTTTCTAATCTCTACGTATAATTGCTAATTGAAAAATGTTATTAATATTTATGGTAAAAATTATATTATATTATATATTAAGTATCGGCAGTAAAAATTATGTGTATTTGTTATTTTTAATTCATACATTTAACACCAATTTGCCACACGTTTGTAAAGTCAATACCAAATTTTCTCAGTAGATCCCGTAGATCAAGTTCAAAGTGTTAATTGAAAAATATCCATTTATAATTTTATGTCGTAAGTGAAATGTATTCTAAATATACATATTTCGTGTTTTCAGTGTCGTGTCCTCCGCCACTTAAGCCCAGAGACTTTGTTTTAATGCGTTCCTGGCTTGATACTGGACCGAGCGGGGAGCAAATGTTGTTATCACGTTCCGTGCCTCACAAAGATTATCCTCCCCGAAAAGGTTACATAAGGTATATTCAATAATATAAGTATTATATTTGATCCTTTTGTCTTATCTCAAATCTTAAGAAAATTTTAATTGCAGAGCACAATCTCATATTACCGGTTTCATTATAAGGCCACGGGAAAATGGTGGAAGTTTTTTAGGTTACGTTGCACATTGTGATCCCCAAGGTGCTTTACCGCCATGGCTTGTCAATAAAGTGACACACACTCTAGGACCAAGGATGGTAAAAGATCTACGGAAAGCAGCTCTTGGATACGTATCCTGGAAGAGATTACAGAGCCATGCTAGAAAGCCCTGGCGATTCCCTGAAGATATATCTTCGCCAAGAATATGCTTAGAAGATGTAAGTAAAAGTCGAAAACGGCTTGAAAGTATTTTATTCAATTACTCGTTCTATAGCAGTGTATAGAACCAGAAACGAAAATCGAGCAAACTATAACACCCGCAGCCTCCTCATCAAAAGAACACGGCAAGGAAATAATCAAGAAGAAAAAGACTTTTTTCCAGCCTAAAAGATAATTTATCAGTTTTCCAAATTTTTTTTTCCTACTTATGAAACTAATATTTTGAAAGACTTCTAAAAATAATCATATTTTGCGAATACTATCGTGATATTTTATGTAGATTCCGTTTTCTTCATATACAGTACAATATATTTATTTTATATGTATGTGATTATGGAAAACTAGGCCTAGATCAATATGCAGATCATTTTACCTCAGAGGTTGTAGTTAGAACTGTTGAGAATAGATTTACTATGCATTATCTAATGTTTTTGTTTTACAATAGACTTGAGTAAACCCAGAATCAACTGATATGCTAACGTTTTAGTGAGCAATAAATTAATTTAAATGATTATAGACTTCAACTGATTTTTATATATAAAATAAGGTATGTATGTATCTATGGGCGTATATAGTTAAAAAACCGTATATTACCGCTTAATGGAAAATAGTTCAAGCTTATATATGTATGTACCTAATTATTAGTTTTACATATATGAACAACGAATCAGGACTAAAGAAAAGGTTTGAAATCTAATCCAAGAATATATTAAATATTTGATTAATTTTTTCCAAGTTATTTTGGCTCAAACTTAAAGTTCAAATACATATGTACGTAAAGCTATATCCAATATAAACGAAACGGAAGGTGGTCAAAATCACCTAAAACTAAATCTGAATAAAATCCAAATACCAGTACAGTACTGGTACTTGTATGTCCCATATATAAGCAGTGTGACCATGTATTTACATAAGTTCTTGTTAATTATCCAAGTACGCCTTTTATAACAGGATTAGGTGCGGCGATAGTAATGATTAGAATTTGCATTAAGAAAGTCGACCTGCTATAATTTTTGTGCTTAATTAACTCAATTATACATATTGCTATTTTAAATATTTTCTTTCGTCTCCGCTTACGTTGTTATTTAGGTATAGTTGGCGCCCTTCCTTTGTCGCCTTTGCCTCCACTTTTTTTATCCGTCTTCTTCACATATTTTATGAAACTTTCCAAAATTTTGAAAATCGGAACTAATTTTCGTAATAAAATAAATTTTAGTGCAGGTATTGGTATTTGTATACTTAAGGCTGAATAAATTTGTAAACATTTCGTTCACCCATTTTATTTTCCATATAATAATGATATTGATTTGAAACCTTCGCCAAAATATTAGAAACTCTTCAGTTAAATTGTTACCGGGCTTAGATTTTTTAAAAAGATGTTGCGTTTTTTTTTAATCAAAAACCTCAAAAAACCGTGTTATTTTCCTCCCACGCCTAAACACTTTTTCATGTACACACCAATTTTAATTATTTTTCACACATAGGTTTTCCAAAAATATTTGTAAATGCTACCGGAGCTGTTTTTCCACATTTGTTACTATTTATCATGTTATAATTACTATTATAACATTAAAATAGAGACGCCTGTAACTTAAATAAAATTTATTGCTATGCATTTACTTTAACACGAGAATGAAGATTGAGTTAATTTTATTTAGTAGCAAAAAGCCCGTAAGTACTTTATTTTATAAAGATCAATTTGTAAACTTCTATCTAGATAAAGAATCTCGTAGAGACGACAGGATCCAGTTTAAGCAAATACTCGGATTTGGATATATGTATATAATTTTGAATACTACTTTATAAGTATTATTGGTATGCATTCCACTACGAAATTATGGAAGTGTTTCCAAAAGAAAGGCAAACGAAGCCTTCTCAGGCTGTGTTCAAATATACAGTAAAAAACCACAGTTTTGTATGGCAGCATCAAGAAGCAGTTTTTGGATTTGTGCTCTTTTTGAACTAGTATTTGTTATTGCTATGAAAACACCACGTAACTACCACATTTCAGCTCTCTCGTTGACGCGTTCTCAGGCACTGTTCAAGTATATAGTGAAAAGCTCATTGGCGATTGGGCAATAACTTTTCATTTCGACTCACTCGAGCACCGCCGCATTGTTGGATGCCTTTCGCTCCTTTATCTCTACATGCATGGTCAATGTACCGATGAAATATCTAGTATGATCCCTTGCAGAATTATTCCTGCACTGCAAAGGGCGCACATTCCTTTACCCTAAAAATTACCTTACAGTTTAATTCCGTGAAGCTTTTTTATCCCGAACTGGGCGAATGTGGAACAGTCTACCATTTTCTGTCTTTCC
The DNA here is from genome assembly GCA_963930735.1 of Dioctria linearis. Classification (NCBI taxonomy): domain Eukaryota; kingdom Metazoa; phylum Arthropoda; class Insecta; order Diptera; family Asilidae; genus Dioctria; species Dioctria linearis. Next base: position 97,215,958 of record OZ005744.1, on the reverse strand, counting down.
TCCGGCATAAAATCAGCGAAAGTTTAAGAGTGACATACATCAGCACCTCCGCCGCTCGCCTCACATTCTCTAGTTCCTTTCCCTAGCTCCTTCCTGCCATGCTGTGCTTTGCATCATAGGGTATCCCCTGGGCTTGGCTTATTATTATTAATAACGGGCGATGCAGACAGGATTCCTGAAAATCATCTTGTCACCGCGACCTTAAGATCATTTGTGACATTACCCCTAAATGCCCTAGGGCGCCCATTCGAACTGAAGGTCTTTGATAAAGCTTATAATATTCTTAAGGGCAATTTTTTCGACATCCTTTGGCAATGGAAATGCCTTTCTTAGATATCTCAGCCGTATGCGGCACAGAGCTTCACAGTCACACACGACATGTTCAGCGAATTCATCGTCTTCCATCATCTCATCATCGACCTTATCCATCTTCTTAAGATGGTATCTAAGTGGGAAATGCCCAGTAAGTAGGCCCGTTATGAGCCTTAGTTCCTTTCTGCTGAGTGTGAGGAATTCTTTTGCCTTCTGTTGCGAATACTTTATAAACTTCTTCGCTTGTCTCAGCCCTGGGGTATTTTCCCGATATTCGTTCTTAGTTCTGTCCTCCAAAAGCCTGATTTGTTCTGAGAGGTGAATCTTTGGGTGTCCAAAGACAGGCTCAGGGCCAATAAACGGAGATTGGGCTCCTTAATCTGCAAGTCGCTCCGCAATCTTGTTTCCCTTAATGCCTTCATATCCTGGTACCCCGATCAGTGTCACCCTATTTGTCTCGGCCAGTTTCTTCAAGACAGTAAGACAGTCCCAAACCAACTTAGACACAAAGGTGCCCCCGCCTGCTTTACCGTCCATTTTGGACCCAGCCGTGTACTATTTAAGAGATCGTTTTTCAAAGGGTAGGTCCTCAGTGTGCCACTGTTGACGGTGCCCCAAGATCACCTTAAATGGTGATTCAAAGTTATGTCGATTCGGCATAACGTCTGAAATTGGGTTAGCCATCAGGTCCTCTATGAAATCCTGGAGGACTTTTATGTGGCCAACAAAACTATTTGTACTTTGTTGGTTTGCCCTTTGTAGCCTAATTGCACTAAGTATGGCCTGCTCCTTAACATGCAAATGTAAGGGTAGCAGGTCCAACATAGCCTCTAGGGCCGCAGTTGGCCAGGTACGCATGGCAATGGTTATTCCTAGACATCCAAGCTCTTGTAGTTTTTGCAAACTAGCTTGAGCTGTCTTCTGTTTTGTTTTTGGCCATCAAACGAGTATGGCGTAAGTGACCATGGGTCTTATAATAGATGTGTATGACCACAGAGTCATTTTTGGTTTAAGACCCCAATCATGTTTGCCTCTATTTGTAATGACCAGGTCAGCCGCATATCCCTGATTGTCGTAGCCGGAGTTGGTTAGCTTCTGCAGGAGATCATCTACAACCAGCGACCATAGTAGAGGGGACAGAATCCCGCCTTGGGGCTATCCATTGGCAACCATTACTGTAATAGAGTCCTCCCCCAGGTTAGCTGTGATTCCCCGGATTTCAAGTATAGCTTTTATCCATTTTATCAAGGAACGTTCGATTCCTTTTTTGGTAGCTACATTCTCAATAGCTTCAAAGGAGGTATTTTCAAATGCTCCTTCGATGTCTAGGAATGCATAGAGGGCGGTCCTTTATCCTCTACTGCCTTTTCTAGTCCTAAGACAAGACTATGTAGTGCAGTTGTGGCAGACTTTCCTGCTTGGTAAGCATATTGGTTTGGGTGCAGCGGTGATCGCTTGAGTGCACCGCTCCTAATATAGTTCTCTAACACTTTCTCCATTGTTTTGAGGAGAAATGAAGTTAGACTGATCGGAAGGTAGGATTTGGGTAATGCTGGTGAACTCCCTCCCCCTTTAGGTATAAATGCTACCTTAACTGCCCTCCACGTTCTTGGTATATACCCTACAGTATAACTTGCTCTAAAGGCCTTAATGAGATTTGGCGGTATCCTTTTAGCGCTTGTTGAAGTAGAGCTGGAAAGATGGCATCCCAGGCTCCAGGCGATTTGAATGGCTTAAAGGAGTTGACGACCTATTTAACTTTCCTTGGAGTGAAGATTCAGCCAGAGGGACTTTTAATCCTATTGGAAGGCCTGCATGCAGGTCTTAGCTCTTCAGGGATTTCGACGTCATCTTGCATAACTCTCGATTCGGGAAAAGGAGTTTGTAATAACAAACTTAATATTTCTTTCCGCCTACTCGTGTAGCTGCCATCGACTTTCTGTAGAAGGCCGATACTATTGGTGTGGTTTTTTAAGTCTTGCACTTGTGGGTAGAGTATCAATACCCTCGCGGGGATTTCTCCAAGTTCTTCTCTTGGATTTTCTAAGCTCTTTATTGTTCTCAGACATGCCAGTTTGCAATGGCATCCGCATATTTGGACTGATGAGTGTTAAGCCCAGCACCTCTTGGCGAATGGCGTTGCAGAATGTTGCTTCATTCCCCATATTAGCTATGTCTATATTTTGTTTAACTAAATAGTCAAAAAGGTACTCACCTCGTCTGTTGGTATCACTGCTTCCCCATACAATGTGGTGGGCATTCGCGTCACAGCCGATGATATAGGATTTATTCCTTTTTTGGCAGAAATCCAGAAGTTTTGTAATTTCCCCTGGATGAGGTTTATCCGTATCACCCGGGAAGTAGGCTGAGGCCAATACCACATCATGCTTGCCTTTGTCTGTTGGCACCTCCACTAGGGCAGCTACTAGGTCCCGAGAGATCAGTTCTGTAATAGGAAGGAAGTTAATATTAGGTGTAAAAAGCTTTGCCACCCGTGGGGTGTCATGATTCCTATCGTAGATTAACTTACCTTGTTTAGTCGGAAGCCCTTTCACTTGACTTCCAAGAACCCAGGGTTCTTGCAGGAGTGCTTTGTCTATACCACCCCTAATGAATTTTCTGCTAAGCACATTTGAGGCAGCTTTTGCATGATGAAGATTCACTTTGAGTAGCTTAATATCACTCCTGCTTTCAGTCATTTTGAGTGACCTCCTTTTTTGGGACTCAATTCGTTCCCTTTTTCGAGCCCTTCCCGGCTTTCACCGCTTGGTCTCCATTTAAGGGTTTTGGCTTTTTTTTAAATAGAAGCTAGGGTGTACTGTGGTTTTGCCTGGCGGTTTGAATTTAACCGATGCTTGCTCCCCAGCAGTATTGGTCAGCCTGTTGCTCACTTCTGGGGTTGAAAGTGTCACAATTACCGGGCTGTTAAGTCCACCGGTAGTTGTGGCTACTTTCTCAACCTGTCTTGGGGTTCCCATTTGGGGTATTGCATTTGGTGGCTCTGGTTCAGCCACTTTCATTTTCTCAGGAGCCCCGGCATTACTCTCGCGGTTTATGCCTGAGATTGAGGTGACCGCAGCTGCTAGGCCAAATGGACGAGGTGCAGTCTTGGACGCCCCAGCCTTTGGGCTCGCCTCTGCTGTTCTACTTTGCTCCTTTTGCAGCTTTAGGGATTCTTTCGGTCTAAGCAGCACCTGTCCAAAAAGGAAGTTATTCTTAAAATTTAACTTCTTGAGCCTTCCCGCCGAGCAGTTTGTCTACTGCGAGAGTGACTTGTGAGACAACCCCTCCAGTCACTTTCCTTAAGACCGTCCAGTCAGCTACTTTGAGCTTATGGTTTTGGGCACCTACGTAACGTAGTAACTCGTCTCTGTGCTTTCAGGAAAATATCCAACTAGAATATTTGCACGAGGAATATCACAGTCCTCTACATCCCTTAGTTTGGCATTTTCCCATGGTGTTATCTCACCCACTACCTGCTTTAGGTACTCCGAGATAGCCTTGTCAGAGGAGGTGAGAACTAGCCATCCTGTACCCAAGGAATGCTGGCTTGAGTCGGTGATTCTCCATCTCCAGTATCTTGCCCAGGATCGCCTTACGGACAGATATAATTTGATCCGCCGTAAGCTGAGAGGATTCCCATTTTAACACCTTCAACCACTTGTTTGTAGGAGAGGGACTTGGGAGCTATCTCCTTTTTAGAGTGCTCCTGCTTCCTTTCTGCTTCTTCACCGTGTTAAGTGCTCATCTTTTCACCTGTGTAGGATTAGGGGTAGAGTCCTCGGAGCGAATCCTTTTGGATCCTTTATCAGTCTCCTTCACTGGAATTGGCTTCATAATTAGCTCACGGGCCTCAGCCCCCAGTGGATCCTTTTGAGTCCGTAGTGGAGGTCTGGATTCCTGTTGGATCACCTGGTTTCACCTCACCAGATATAGAGGGTTGAATTACGACCAAGTCTTCAGGATTCTTCTTACTCTCACGGTCCGGCTGTGAGATCAGCTCGACGTCCTCATTGGAGAGAGAACAGTCTTCTCGCATAATCTCCGCTAGACCTTCGAGACCTTCGAAGTCCTGTTCCATGAGCAGGTCCGAGGCATAGAAGCTACCTTTATTTTTAGTACATTGGGAGGGGCAGCGCCCAAATTATTATTAACTATGTTTTCCATGTGGTTCCTCCGAGTTACGAAGAAAATAGAGTCTTGGCTTAATAATAATAAACAAAAAAACGAAATTTTTGTATGGCAGCATCAAGAAAGGGTTGCCCGATTTAGTCTATTTTTGAACTAGTATTTACCATTGCTATGAAAACACTTTGTACTAAATTTCAGCTGCCTGTGTCTACGTAGGTAGTGCCCTAATATAGTGAAAAGCGAGATTTTTGTACGGCAACCCTACGAAGAGTTTGCGTGATTGGTCCCATTTTCGAAACTAACATTTTTTTCTCGAGTTATCGTGGTATGACGCATGTTATATAAAATTTTCCGCATCTTTGTTGTAGTCTGCCACCATTTTGTCACCAGCCAATATGTCTGCCATTTTCACCATTGATCATAAAATATAATTCTCTGCTGCCACACCAAAAATCAGCGTAAGTTAACCGGTTTTTGTAAGCCTTCACGGCCATCCCGCAGAGCCCACCACCCAGGGGTAGATTATGACTCCTTTCGCCCCTGGACGGTTAGAACCTATTCTCCCTTTCCCAGGCCCTGCCTATAAATTTTAAATATGAAGATACTAAAGAAAAAAACAAAAAATACTTAGATTTTTTATTAGGAAATCCCAAGACTCTAGATTTAATCTAAAAGTGAACATTCGGAAAAATTCGAATGCCCTTAACAATTTTTTCTTTGTTTTGATGATACTTATTATACCCTAGATGAAATCTATAGGGTATACTAAGTTTGTCATTCCGTTTGTAACACCTCGAAGTAATGATCGTAGGGTAAAACGGATTGGACACCCACGCATAATATTAAAAGTTATATTGGTTTTTGCATGTCCGTCTGTCCGTGTGTCTGTCTGTGCGCACGATAACTCGAGAACAGGTGGACTTAGAGAGCAGAAAATTTGGACACAGACTTTCAAGAAAAAAAAAAGTAAATTTATGTTCGAAAATTAGGTAAATCGGGAAACTCCTTCGTAGGGTTGCCATACAAAAATTTGGTTTTGCACTATACATTTGGACACTACCTGAGAACGTAGAGAGCTGAAATTTGGTACATGGTGTTTTCATTGTACTAGCAAATAAAATTTCAAAATGGACTAAATCGGGCAACTCTTTCTTGTTGTTGCTATATAAAAATTTAGGTTTTTTACGTATACTTTGAAAACGATCAGTCCAAGGCATTTTTATTGCACTAAAAACTTCTTCAGAATACGAAATGCAATAAAATTGGTTATAATCATTTTTTCTGTGCGACAAACTGTTCTAGAAATATATGCGAAAAACCACTTCAAAAATCAAACTTGCATAGATCGGTGACCATACAAAATTTTATACGGGCATTCATCTAGGGTATCAGAAGAATTGGTTTTAGACCAATTCTAGCTTTTTTACTTGTCTATTTATAATTTCATCTTCAGAAATAGAATTCAAATTTTCATGAGAAACGTTGACTGGCGCCACTTCATTTGTCTTCTTTAATCTTTCTTAATGTGGAAAAAAGGTCTCTCTCCAGAGATGGAAGACAGAGGTAAATTCTCAGTGCTATCTCGATATTCGGACCCGTCGCAACGCGCAGATTTTAAGCTTTGTAGGTCTCCCAAATGTAAGCTGCTATCGTGACTTGTAAGAATCAGCAATTTTCATACTGTTCATACTGCGGTTTCGTACGTAACACTACTTCTACGATTTGCGACTTCATGTCAACTTCTCACGATTTAAATTTTTGCGGTTCATTGTTGCTTGTGGTGTTGTAGTGTAGCCGGCTTTAAATTGTTTAGAGAATAGTCGACTGCGCGACTGACTATAACAACTGCGCGGGTTTCCATCTATTGTTTCATGGATTATAAGGAGGAAAAAAAAAGAACGATACCGCCGCGCACCACCTCGTCCAGATCGTTTTTATATATTTATATCTAAGTTGTTGCGCTTTTGTTCTGATTTCCTCCTCAGATGCTAATACAATTTTTGTAGGAAACATTTTTCAACCAGATAAATAGTTCACGAGTTACAGCGGTGTAAAGCTCAGCTAAATTTCTACAATTCGCAAAATCGCTACTTTTTTTTTAAATTTCCGTACAGTTAGCTTGTATGCAACTTGTGCTGTCGTACTTCTTGCACGTATAATTCCTACTGCCATGCAGCCAGCTTAAGGCTGTACTACAATAGAAGTAAATAACTTTACGAAATTAAACGAGAAAAATTAATATTTTTAGCCTAAATATACATCACATTCGGTAAGAGTTATTATCTTGATATTTAATGTTTTCAATTTTAAAAAGTGGTAAAATTGAGAAATTTGACAAATGGAAGTTGATTTAATTGAAAATTTGTGCTTTCTATTAATTCGCAGTACCATTTTTATTCCATTTTAATTTTTACATTGCACTTTCATTCATTTAGTAATAATTTAATTGTTTGTACACATCGCGTTCTTACGGAATGAGCGATTCTTAGCGCACTATACTTACGAAAATGGGATATTTAAACTTAACGAAAGTTCCCCTCAGGCGAGTTAAAGTTAATTTGTGTACGCCTGTTAAATTAAAGGGCGCGTTCACGTACACTTCTATTGTAGTTCAGCCTTTAGCTTTCAGCGAACTTGCATGATGAAAAATTATGGCAGCTGAGGTGATGGCAATTTGACATTATACAGTTTTCAAGATGGCGGAAAAAAAATGCTTGAGAGAAATTGATTATTATTAACTCTTTAACAGCTGCGGATAGGACATAGAGTATACTAGGTCAAATTAAAGAGGAAGGTCTACAGTTTATAGTTCTAATAAAAAAAACGTTTTACAAAAATACTAGAGGTAAAAGTTTAAAAAAAGTAAAAAAATCCGAAATATTTTGTTTGGACCCCCGTCACTCCTGAGAGAAGGCGGTACGTGGCTGGGTAAGCAGTCGTTGGCCATGAAGGTCTGTATACAATGAGCTCCTAACGGTACTTTTTTAAATAGAGGGTGTTTTGTGGAAAACTAGCTATTTTTCTTAATTACCTTGTACCCCAAAATGGTGAGTACTATAACCTGCTGCTGTATTGACCTCCTACGGGGAAACACCCTGTATGTTATGTAGATAACTTATATTAAGGGGCGTTATCGCTGGGTGGAATTCCTAAGGGGTTGAGAGACGCGGGGGTAATTATTTTCTTAAGTTTCTATGTATCACCCTCTAATTTCGGAATACACCCTATGTTGATGCCTAGGTATTTATTAGATAAATAGTGTGTACTCCACTATTTTCGAGCTCAAAATAGTTAACATTTCGGAAGGTTGAACTCAATTTATTTCTTGAAACTATGAGGTTCTGAGGTCAAACGGCAAACCTGTTTGGTTTGCCATGCTTCGAAACAAATTTTCTGAAATTTTGGAAACTTAAAAACTTACTTCGAGTTTGTAATGAACGATTTTTGCTTTAGTCAATAAAAATTTTTATTGACGGGGCAAATTAGTCTTTGTGATTGAATAAGTTTCAATATACGAGGACATGACTGCCCACTTGGAAACCATATCTTGATCTGTGTGTGTAATGAGAATATTACATGTACCTAACTATTTTATTTTAGGTGATTTTAACGAAAACACGCATTTCAAAATATTTTAACATGTGATTTTTTCTTAAATGTCCTACATTAAATTTACATACATTTTTGATACAAATTGAATTATGGCTTAAAATCAAACTGTATACATGATAGTTTTTTATGCTTATATCTATTTCAATTACTAGTTAAGATATTAATTTTTATAACTTTACTTATTAGTTTTGACAATATCGTGTTACTAATTTTTTAATAAAACAATAGTTATATGTTATCTTGTCAACAATACTGTTGAAGTGGACTGTTACTATATTTGTAGACAATTAAAAGTATATAAAGGAACACGTAAAAATGTGTTTTTAATAACTATAGTAGAATCTTGGCGCATTAAAAATATATACATGACATCTTATGAAAACGGAGATATTATGATACCATCGAAATTTACATATTTTGAACTTCAATTTACCCATAAGCCGTTTCGTACTACGATTCTTAATTGCATGGTTGGGACTTAACAATACAAATAGTGCGCGGAAATCTTTTCTATACACAATAACATTATACATTAATAGACATTATTGAAACAATCTGATGAGTCAAAATTCCGGAGAAATATTTCCCAAGCCATGAAACAGAATCCCTCACTACTGCATGCGAGCCCCAACGGAGTCCTGACATTCTAAAATATTTGCAGTGCTCTTATGTAAAGCCGACAAGTTTGATTTGATGATTTGATGTGAATAGTAGTTTAGGATTTATGGCATATATAAAATCAATGTCTAGTTACTTCTCCGTAAGAATCAATATAAAACATTTAAGTGAATTGGACTAGCACGCATACATAAAGATTTCTGATTCATGTCGTTGGAAGTATTTCTCAAAAGGTTTTGCATGAGATCATCAAAAAGCTTATCATGAGTCCTTAAGTTGTTAGCATGCTTCGAACAGGCTTGAAGGAATTAAAAAAAAGACTTGGAAGGTATTTTGAAGTTGTTTGCTTGAATAATCAGACCAATAACATAAATGACAGTATTAAAAGCGGTGCTGCAGTACCCAAGTAACATTGACAACTAGTTTTAAGGTTTTGAAGCGTTTTTATTGAAGAGATCTTTACTGTAAAGGAATTAAAACTACTATGAGAAAGTCATGGATGCTACTACATGATTTAGCTATAAAAGCACTTTCGAGAACAATAAAGTAGCATTTTGGATACTCTACGAGAATCTTGCAGGAGTGCTACGATATTTGAATTAAATTACATCTTGTTACGTAGAAGAAATGCACATAATATGCCCATCCAACGATCGAGAAAGGGCTGTGTTCAATGGCGTAACTAAGGATGTATGGCCCCCCGCAAATTAACATACTTGCGCGGGAAAATTTAATTCTTTGTGCCAATTGCAAGGAAATATTTTCTCAACTTCGGATGAATGATTTTTCCTATAATTTTATACAGGGAGACGAAATTATTCCCTTGTCCCTTTTTAATTTCTCTCAGGCCAGAAATTCCCACATGTGATGTGGGAGAATTCCTACGATCTCCCAACAGTGCCTTCAATCCACTCACTCCAAGCCAGACTTGAGAAAAAAAAATAAAAAGGTTTCGTGGGTACTGTAGTGTATACGCACAGATGCACAGAACCAGAACAAGACAGGATCGAATATGTAGGAGCCAATGAATATAGGACATGCGATTATAGCAGAAAAGGAAACGTAGTGTTTTATGAAAATAGTATTATCTTACATTGGCGACGAGGAGAATTATAAAAAATTTAAGTTAAAAAAAAAAGTGACTTTATTAAGCGTGATAGTTAAAAGTGTGGAGAGATTGGTCTTGATTTAAAGTTATTGGAGGTGGAGTAGAGAAAAAGTTAAAAAATAAACTCGAGAAGGAAGAATTTATCCTTTTAAGAATATTATTGGTGAGTAAATAATGATTTAAAAATATATATATAAAAGTGACCTCGCATATTCATGTTTCCCGTGTAAGAAAAATAATTCATGAATGATCACAGGTAAAATTCCTGGAAATAAAGTGTAATGTACATACATAGCTGCATGAGGGTAGCATACCGCTGTGAAGATAATTACATTGTATTTGGCTCGAGTGTATTGGTGAGAGGTAAGATCTATTCCTTTTAGGACCACAATTGAAATTGTTTTCGTGCGAAAGACGAGTTTACATCCTGCATTGGAAAAAAAAAGAAATAAAATAAAAAAAAAACTTGGAATAACAAGGTACGACAGCATTGGAATTATATACTCGTAGCTGCTAGCACAGGGTTATCCCTGGAGAAGCTTTCATAGTAAATTAGCAAGATATGACAGCACTGAATAAAATATCTGCAAGCACAGGTTTATCCCTGGAAAAGGTTTCATAAATGATACTTATGTAGTAGTGATACACGGAAAAAAATAATTTAAAAAAAATCCTATGTATTAAAGGAGAAATATTATTGCTTTTGTACCTACAAAAATTGCTAACACTCCAAAAAAGAAATGCAATTCTACAATGAAAATAGGAAAAATTAATATATACGTAGCAAAATGTCCAATAAATAAATCTCCTTATTCTTATCTGCCTTTTTGCTATGGTCTATATTGTAAAGCGCAATGTATCATAGTAGAAACACACATGCAGTTGAATGCATAGCAATATTGAATTTGCGTTTACGAAACTTCTTCCACTTCTATATCAAATGCAGTTTCGCTATAAAAATATGCAAAATTCCTGTACACTTAGCAAAGTCTCCAATGACAAATCCTCCTAGGGTCCATCTGATTTACTACAGTATTGCGTGTAGATTTATATAACAGCAATGTGTCACACGCAGAGTGCTATTCACATAGGAAAATTTCCTTTAAAACAAAGTGTATTAACTGGCATATGGCCTGGAAACGAATTGTTATGTTCCCATAACTTTCCACTGACGAATTTCCTATTCGCCAACATAAATTGTTTCATTTGCAAGATATTTAATTTCGTCCAAACCCTCAAACTCATTCGCTTGCATTTTATATAAATACAACACCCACGGTCGTATAATCAACTTTCAACTGATTCAGCAAATATGATGATTGCGCGTGTTGTGCCTGGTGCCTGGTTGAAGCCCGATCAAAAAATTCAATCTAAATCTTTTGTGTAATTAAAACATTTTGTCAGAGTTTATTTAAATTTCGTTAGATATGGATCGCGTAGAACAAGTAATATCTTTAGTGCGATAAATAATTTTGTATATTTTGTATATATAATAATTTTTGTATTCTCGTAATAATTTGGTATTATCGTGAATAAATTGTGAATGAAGAAGAAAAACTGTTATTATCAATTGTTGTTTGTGCGTTAATTAATATAGATATAACAGAATAAATTTTCAGTTGATGCGTAACTTTAGAAAAGAGTGGTCAGATCATGAGTGATTTTTATATTTTGGTTTATATATGGTGAATAAATTAATATTTTGTTACGAACATGGCAGAGTTTTTAAGAACTAAATTACCCCAAATGGCATTTGAAAAAATTCATTGATCGATTTATGGGTAAGTCGCACTCATTATTTACTACATTTAATCGGGGTTAGATCAGTAGTCACATTTGCATTGTTCTTTTTGGTACAGTGGATTACTTATACAGTTACTACGTTTGGCAAAGTAAATACTAACGCAAATGACGTATTTGCAAATAAGTCAGACCCATTAACGTGAAAGAATATTTTCAAAACAAACTATCGTAATAATTTATTAATTGTTGTAAATGTGATATGTATTTACTATTTTAGAATAAATAATTTAAAAAAATAGGCATTTATATTAGTATTGAAGATTTGACAATGTCAAAGTATAAAATGCAAAGCTGGCTTAGGGCGCAAGCGTAATTTAAATGTTTATTTCCAATAAATGTGAGCAGCCTAGGTAATTCACCACTGGAGCGTTGCGCAGAGTTATTTAACATTACTCGGAACTGCAAATGTGATAAAAAAATGGTAAAGAAAGGTTAATATAATTTGTAAATATTATTGCACTGTATTGTAGCATTTTTCGATCTCATGTGAATTTCCGACGTAGTGCACGATAACTTTGCGCAACTATATAGACTTTCTAAGCTGCTTGTCGACCATTTAAAAAAGACTTGTTTTGAGCCAGCTTTCCTTTTTAAACTTTCTATTATATCAAGTTTTTAATAAATTTATTGATTAGTATTTTTCAAACTGAGCGGTAAATATAACAATTTCTACAATTATCACCAATTACCACAAAAATAAATTCGAAAAATTCGTTCCCGTTAGTGTTTTCGAGCATTGCTTTCTGTATACGTTTTATACCTACTCGTTTTAGGAAAATAAACCATTCCACAATAAATTTCTTTGAAACTGTAAATTTTGGACAATTCGCTACAATTACTTGTAATTAAAGGTGATATTCCGGTTTTAGTTTTTTGAATTGTAGTTAATTTTTCAAGAATGTCATTTTTGAACAGAATTTCTAAAATAACGCATCCGGAAAATTATGGGAGGCTTTTAATAGACTGAAACAAAATGTTAAAAGGTCATCAACAATTTCACATTCAGTCAATTCAGAGAGCTCGGCAGGTAGCAGTAAAAACGTCGAAGATAAAATAGCATTTTTGAAATCTAATTTCGAACCATGGGAAAAAGTAAAAGAGTACTGTGCTTCTAGTTATCAGTACAAGCAAAATCTTTTAAAAACTTACTTAAATATCAACGAATATTTGAAATTATTTCCAATTTTACGTGGACCTAAGGGCCATTACCTTCTCTGCGACGATTTTGATGTCCTTCATGGAGCTTGCACCAATTATTTATTTGCCAAATGGACAAATGTATGCATCAAAATCTTATCTATTGCCAGGCAGCGTAAGCTAAAGGACATAGAAGTCTTAACGTCAACTAAAAGCGAAATTTTCTTAAATCTGCCGCTTATGGAAAAAACGAAGTTCATCATCGAAGAGAGTCAAATACACAACAACAGAAATTTCTGAATCTTTTATAATTCACATAAAGGTATGAAATATTGGTTGTTTAATTTTTTTGCTTTTGTACTTAAAGAAATATTTTCAGGACGGCAACTTTTTACAAGAATATTTAACCAAAAGGAGAGAACAATTAAGGGCTATTAGTGAAACATTGCAGCCAATTATTATTATAATTGGTGAATCTATCGGTATGTATATTTTAAAAGTCAGTTACATATATAGATACTTATATTATCAAATTTATGATATTTTCAGCTAACATAACAACTTGCTACGTCGTCATAGACGACGTTTTATATATGACTGAGACAGCACTATCCGCCATTAATATTTGTCTTAAATCATTTTGGGCACTTCAGGCAAAATACCCTACTCCATGTGAACCAATCTGGACCTTTGTTCAACATGGAATATACGAAATATTTAGAACATACGACAAAAATTTTACAAGTGTTAAAGAGTAAGCCCATTTATTATTGTTCACTGTAGTGCAATATATGTATAAAAATACAAGTATTTATCATTACTACAGTGACTTTGCTTCGACAAATACTAAAAATTTTCACTTATATGTACAAATACTACACAATTAGCCTTTCACATACCTACTTTTAGTTTTACTTAGTCTAAACATTTTAATTGATTAAGGTATGTTAACATTATTCTTGAACTCAAAACAGAATTTTGTATTTTCTAAAATCTGGAATTTTTATTAAGCCTAAATATGGAATGCTTCAAATGTCCACTTAAATTAAGAGATTTTAAATCATATAAACTCCATTTAAATAATTATCACATCTTTGAAGATATATTTATTTGCAAGACAATAGCCGACGTATTTCTTGGTTAAATAATTTTAAAGATCATATTAAAAAGCATTCTTATTAATATAAATAACACGTAAAAAACAAAAACAATAAAAAAAAACAGATGATGGTAATCATAAAAATTTGAATTTGCTTAATACTAATGGACTTCCATTTACAAATAAATCGGAGGAAAATAAAAGAATATTCGTTTACATTCAAACTTAATAAACTTTCTGAAGCCATATTTAAGGAAAGTTCAGATTTGATTATTAAATATTTATAAAGATAGAAATATTTGCCGAAAATCAGTTCAAGATATAGTTCAAATATTTTCAGTATATATAAAAAGCAGCATATTTTTTAATAGGGGGAAAATATTAATTATTGAAGAAGTTAAAAATAGTGAAAAATGCATTGCGTGTACGGGAAGTTTTTGCTAAAATAAGTTCGAGCTTAAACTCTGTATGTACTGAATTTAAAAGGATTAACGCTTTTAGACAATTATGTTCCAGTAAAAAACAATGATTATAGGCGAACGCATAGATAGTAAAAATGTTAAAAGGAAATCAGATATTAAAAACAGTTGAAGTAACCGCTAAGATGAGTTCAATTAAACTTTTATTACAGTTTTTTTAGCCGACAATATGTTTTGGAAGAAATTCTTAAAATATTTATTGCATTTACGTGATAGTCGATATAAAGGTATATCAAATATAATGCAAACGAAGTTTTGGAAGGAAAAAAGATTAGAATATTGCGAGGATGATGTCGTTTTTTCCCATCTTTTTATACCACAATGATTTGGAAATCAACAATGGTCCAGCGTCCACGAGCAGGATTCCAAGCCTAGGCTGTATATATATTTCACTTCCATTTCTTCCACCAAAATTTCGTTCCAAGGTAGAAAACATATTTTTGATTATGCTCGTAAATTAGCATTGATAAACAAAGTTTTTGGAAATCGAGTTTTTGTTTGCGTACTCAATGAGCTAAAGGAAATTGAAAGAGAAGGCATAACTATTAGTGGCAAAAAAGATTTATTTTATTTTGACTTTATGCAGTTGGTTACAATAAAGCCGTCAACTCATTACTTGGCTTTACAGAGTGTTTTGTCGCCAATTACTTCTGTAGATTCTGCAAAATGCATCGAAATAATACACATAGACCAAACAAGAGAGGATAAAACTTTGTTTAGAGATCAATTAAACTATAAATATGATATAACTTTAAATAATGTTTCTCTAACTGGTATAAAAATCAGAATATATTTTTAATGATTTTGACACCATTCAGTGCAGTTGACATTTTTTCGGTCGATATAATGCACGACCTGGAGAAGGAATACTTAACTTTGAAAATTACATGGATTCTCAATCATTTTCATAAATGTTGATAATTTTTTCTCTTTAGAATCATTAAATAGACGTATCAATGTATTTAATTTGGGGACTATGATCATATCAACAAGCCCGTAGAAATTAATGAAGACATTTACGGAAAAAATAAATTAAAATACTCATCTTCCGAAGTTTTTCTGGCTCACAAAACTTTTAGGGAGTCTTAATAGGGAAATTTGTTCCAACTGAAAATACTCTATAGAAAATTTTCGGTTTATTAAAATATATTCTTGACATATTGTTTCTTCGGACTCTCGATGAAGAGACTATCTCTTTCATGGAAAATTCAATTGCAGATCATCATGCAATGTATCAAATGCATTTCAAACTAAATTTAAAAAACCCAAGCATCACTTACTAACGCATTATGCAACCATAATGCGTACAGTAGGATCTCTTCATAATCTTTGGTCAATGAGGTTCGAAGGAAAACACAAAATTTTAAAAGATATTGCCAAGTCGACCACATCTCGTAAGGACATTTGTCACACTATATTTGAGAGAGATATCTTAAGTAATTTAAAAACAGTTTCCTTTGTCCCCATCAACATTTGTATATTGGAAAACTAATAAAAGCTGATTTACCGCCACATATTTTAGATTTGTCTGAGTGGTCCAACTAGCTGGACCCCGCCCATCGTGACCCCGGAGAAAACAATGTATGAGGAAATTATGTGCTAATTATGTGCTAATTATGTGCCAAACTCTAAAATTTTGTACTCGCAAATTTAGTACATTTTTTAAATATTCAAAAAGGGGGGTGCAACACGATGGTCAGCTGCACCCCGCCCTAGTTTAACTCTACCAAAAAAGTTTTGATTAACGCAGAATTTATGTGCTAATTCTTCGTCAAATCTAAAAAATTTTTACTCAAAAGTTTACTGCGTTTTTTAAAAAATCAAAAGGGGGGGTGCAGGATGACGTAATTTTTTAACCCCGCCCTAGTATTAACTCTACCAACAAAGTTTTGATTCACACAGGATTTATGTGCTAATTATGTGCTAATTCTCTGCTTAATTCGAAAATGGTAATACTCGAGTATTTAATAGGGTTTTTAATAAACCAAAAAGGGGATGTAGGGCGACTTCTTCCTCCATGTTTCCCTATTTAAAATGCTACCAACAAAATTTTGATTCATGTGCTAATTATGTGTCTATTTCCTTTGTCAAATCTAAAAATTGTGCAATATAAAGTTTGCTGGGGTTTTTAACCAATCAAAATGCGGGGTGCTGAAAGACGCCATCTTCCACCCTGCCTTAGTTAAAATCTTGCCAAAAAAAGTTTTGATTCACTCAGGATTTATGTGCTAATTATGTGCTAATTGTATATTCAAATCTAAAATTTAGTATTCGACAATTTATGGGGTTTTTAAGAAAAAAACAAAATGGGGCGGTGCAAGTCGACGTCATCCTACACCCCGCCCTATTTCAAATTCTATCGAAATAGTTTTGATTCATTTAGAATTTATGTGCTAATTATGTGCTAAGTTTTTCTTAATCCAAAATATTTATTTTCGACATTTTAACGGTATTTTTAGTTTGACGACAAAATTTGGCAACACACTTTCTTTCCTAAGATTTAATCGAACTGATCGATTAATCGATTATTACCGCAAAGCCCTAGTGTCAATAATAAATTGTCAAATGTTAGATAGTGACATTTCTCGTTGTCAAAATTGACTATCATAGGTTTGTTCGATGAAAACACCGGGTAAGCACCGGGCTACACTATCTTGATTTTTGAAAACCCTGGGCTTACACGGGTTACAGCAATTTGTTCGATGAAAGCCCGGTGTTTCTGATTTCGTGCCCCGAACTTGCACTAAAAATTTCTTGGGGTAAACGTTTGACATTCGTCATTTGTGAACTGTCACATGGAATTTTTTCGGTGATTGCGGTTGAGTGTTGTATATAAAAGTGAAAAAATCGTGGAGCTCATACCAAATTCAGATTATATAAGGAAGTTGGATAAGAAATTAGATGACACAATACCGATCAATAATATGCACAGAGAAAATTCGAAGGAAAATTATATGGAAATATTTGAGGAGGTGATTAAGGTCAAAGAACATGGATGAAATCTTAAGAAATTTGATCGTAAAAATGTTTCTTTGCCATTATTAACAAGTAATTTTTATAGACTTCACGTTATCCCTGCAGCTACCAAGCAAATAGATTTGAAGCAAACAACATATAAGAAATTCTCTAAATTCTTAAATCAGATGTCAGGAAAGGGTTTAATAGTGGCTAGAGAAGACGCCAACGGGATAGAGAAAATCATTTCTGTAGATTTTGATCATCCAAACTATTAGTTTTATACGTAGTAACAAAATAGTGCAGCACAACTGTTTCTTGCAGAAATGATGGAGCTATATCTGGTCACAGATGAACCAATTGTCATTTTTCAAAGTAAAGTTACAGAAAAGGCGATAATATCGATGTAAAAAAGCTAATAAAAGAATATGTAATTAACAAAAACTGAGAAATATTTTTTGGGCATTTTAATATTTATTTATTCATAAATTTTTAATTATTTCACCTATTTTATAAATAAATTTTCACAAATCACTGGAAATTAGAAGTTAAATTATGCTCAGGAGAACTGTCAAAGTAATGTCATTACATTAGATTTACCCGGTGTTCAGTCCACATACATATTTGTACGTCCCTCGTTAAAATTCCACGATTAAATTATATACCTAGATGAAAACCTTTTTCCTAAAAAAATACAAAAAAAGGGAAACACAAAGAATCAATGTATCATATTTTATCGAAAGAAACTTATCTGATTCCTCCTGAACAAAGTCAACCCATCCCAAATCCTGCCTACAAGTGTTCAACATATTTTTCGAGCTGAAATTAAATAGAAAATACATTAATAATATATAAAATAAATAAAAATAGCTCAAACTTACCGAAAGTTCCACTTCCCTCCGAATATTTACATTTTTTTGTAATGTCATCTAATGACATTACGTCAAACAGCTGGTGTCGCTACAATCAAATTTGGACCATTGAACCAAACGTTGCCAGGGCAACATATTATGAAGCTGGGACATAGCTGTTCACGGCGGCTATAAAAAGGCGGCAAGCCGCAGCAAAATCACCATTCGGTTTTCAGAGTCTAATCTGAAAGTATCCTCCACCAGAGTCTAATCTGTTTCCTATCCTTTGAACAAAAGTATAATTTTGTTTATTCCTTCATATAGAAGTTTAATTCTATAATTGTAGAAGTATAATTCTACTTATATCCAACATCCAATTTTGCCGCATATTATAATTTCAGAGTTTAATCTGAAAATATCCTCCATCAGAGTCTAATCTGAATCCCATCCTAGGAGCAAAAGTATAATTTTGCTCTATCCTTCATATAGAAGTCTAATTCTATTAAAATCCGCACTCCCAAAATCTGACATTTGTTCCCCAATCGTGTGACAGAAGTTTAATTCTGCTTACACGCTCCAGGACGTTGCGATTGAAGTATAGTTCTGCGCATACGTTTTGACATTCGCTGTAACAGAAGTTTAATTCTGCTTACACACCCCAGCACGTTGTAGCCGAAGTATAATTCTGCCTACGCGTTTCAATACTCGCTGTAACAGAAGTGTAATTCTGCTTACACGCTTCAGCACGTTGCAGTCGAAGTCTAATTCTGCTACATCGTTGCTCTTGCCCTCAGAGAATTTTACTCTATATTTGATTTGTGGAAGTTTAATTCCAATAAATTAAAAGTTATTCTCTTCTCGTTCATTTCAGAAATAAAGAGAACGTTTTGGGGAAAAAACTCAATTTGGAGCATTACCATTGGAATTTGTTAATATTGAATTTGTTTTTTTTACTTGAATTTTTAATTTGTTTGTTTTCGATACATTGTTGAATTTTTACTGGATTTTAATAGTATTAGTAGTTTTAATAGATTTTAAGTTATTATTAGAATTTGAAGTTTTAAATTGAAACAAATGAATTGTGATATCTAGGCTAATTACTTGAATAAAATTTATATTTGTACTGAATCAAAGCTGAGTTATCCATTTTATAACCGGCACCCTCCCTTACGCTCGAGACTAGATCTCACACCCGGTGTTTTAAAAATTTGTTCGATGAGTGCACAAAACCCCGGGTAAATTTGGGGAAAATTGTAGGGGAAAATTTACACGGTGTTTTCATCGAACAAACCTATTATTTGTGAAATAATTTCAGTAATTTAAAGATTTTATTTGGGTTGTTGCTTAGAATACATAGCAAACAGGAATGTTTGAATCGTGTAAAATTCGTGTACATGAGCGTAATTTGTCAAGAGCAGGGGATTATACGTACGAGTAAGTGAGATGATGGATGGAAGATTTGTCAAAGGTGAGCGCAGGATTGTCAAATATGATTTTGTTTTGTGAACAGGTTTATGCAATCTTTATTTTGTAAAGTCTTATAGTGCCACTTAGTGCCTGTTAATATCTTGATATATGTTTGAGGCAACTGCACTATCTAAATTATCTTTTTTGTTAATAGAAGCAAAGATTTATATAAATTAATTATGTGAATTGTTTCAAAATAAAGTCGAAAAAGAACATTTTTTCCCACAGATGCTCCGCTCAAAGCCTTTGTTTACTTTTTGCAAATTGACAAGTTGCTTACAATAGGGATGGCGTGTAAATACATGTTAAAATGGAGTACCAACACAACCAGAAATTCATTACGCAAAATCTGGCTTATCACCATTCGTGTTTGCTATATATTCTAAGGGTTGTTGGTAGAAAGTTTAAGAAGGAATTTGTTACTATACATCAATAGAGAAGACTTATTACGTTAGTCCTGTATATATAATACGTGTGGCCCGTGATATTTAATTTGATTAAAAAGAATGGATTGCTGCCAAAAGTGTTTTCCCGAGAGCTATAGCTGTGAAGCTAGTATTCGTATGAATTCTATTCTGAAATGCAAGAATACATGTGCAGGAGCAGTTATGGTGCATTTACATGGCGACAGTAGCTTATATAATGTCGATTTCGATGGGACCACTTTTCCTGGCAGTGGAGCACTGGGAGCATTCTAGCCCATCGAACATATTGATGTCGTATTCCTTGTATATGTGTACACACGCATTATATATACGGAACTGTCAAACCTAATAAATGTTCTTCTTCATATATATGTTTGCTATAATAGTTTTTCTCACTAATAACCCTAAATAAATAATTTAAAAACAGTTATTTCAACGAAGCCACTTATTTATTTGTTGCTTACAGTTTTCTCTCAGTTGGTAATTGGTTCGTAGACGGAAAGACTCAGCAATATAGAATTGAGCCCACTTTTTGCAGTGCATTTCTATGAAAGTACTCAGTTAGTATTATATATGTCAGTGATCGAAACCAATTCCTTCACTTTATGCAAATTACCCAAATAAAATCTTTTATTTAATTCTACTAAGTGTCATGACAGTAGCAATATTTGATGCCGAAAAGTTGTTCTTAAACTGAAAAAAGATCGTTTCTTTAAATAAATGACACAAATGTCAATATGCAACAAGGAGAAAAGATAGAATTGGTATAAGACCAATTCTTAAGATGGATATGCTCAAGAAAATCGTACGACTTGTGCAATGTAAAGTCGTACGATTTACATGAGTGTGTAGCGATAGTCGCTGCTTAATTGAGACTGAATGGCATGTACAAAATTGGCCGAGAACATTGCGTCTAAATAAATTGAACTAGACAAAACAGGATGTTCACTTTTGCCTCAACACGCAAGACTTATGCAGATCTTAGCTCAATTCTATAGCAATGTCGTAAGATTTGCTTGTACGCAATATTTTCAGCCGATTTAATTCTTGTCAGATTTCAGTCTCAACTCAAGCTTCGACTTTCGCTACACACGCTCATGCAAGTTGTACGATAGTAGTGGCCTTAATACTTTCAAAAAGGAAAGTTACGTGAATTCGCACACCAAAAATAAAATAAAACTCATAAAAAACTATTGGTGGAATTCCGTATATTTTTTTTCTCTCATATTTTTGATTTTTTTTTCTTATATGTACCTATGTACCCACTAGCAGGTATATTAATCACTAATTTATAATTAGTTTACATATAAAAGTTTTTCATTCTTTTGAATATCTCATATTAAATGAATATCTCATATTAAGTCGCAACTGCATTGATATTACATTGAAAAGATTATAAAAGTACTGCGTGTTTTAGTCTGAAAATTTCTTTTTCATGATATCTACATATATAAGATGTTTAAAATTTGAATGAAAAAACAACTCAACCAAATACAAAAATAAAAAACAATATTTCCTCTTTTTTTCAACAATCATTAGCTACATAGATTAGATATATGTACTATTGAACTATGCTACTGCCTGTGATTACTCCTCCTCTAAATTTACTTTTCCCTGCTTACGTAAATGAATTCTGGGCATTTTTATTGAAAATAAGGGTGGCATTATTTGAAGTTGTGTTTACAATAAAAACAGAATCAAGTGGTTGTTAAAACAAAAGTAGTCAATAAAATTGAAAAGAAACAAAATAAAACAACAAAAAGATATCTACTAAGTTCTACTCGTTCATCAAAATCTATTTAAGAACAGAGTATAATAATTATTTCTAACAGTTATAATATTTAAGAATATCCAATTTCAGTACATCAGTAGCAATATTAATCAGATCGTGCATGCTCTGTGTTTCGCCATCTTACTTTATTTTATATATTTTATCCTGTAATAAATAATTGTTCTTCCAATTTTTCTGCATCAGATTTCAAATATTTAACAAGAGCGTCAACGCAATTTGTTGGTATTAATGTTCCAACGATTTTAATGCCCTCGGTGGTTTTCAAGCCCATTACTCGAATTTTATTATTAGCCACGCTACATTTTAAACTCAGAATGGTGTCAACTCTGGCCCACACGGAAAGTACAGAACCTGCCAGCACAGTAAAACAACGACGTCTCAAGCCAACCTACAAAACAGGAGCAAGCATAAAATTTTCATCCTATTGATGTAATAATTTTTTAATTACCCCACATTCTTTTCCCAGATTCGCAGATATTCACCGATGCATCGTATTTTTGCATCCAAAGGGGCTCTTCTTCCTCGGCAGTTACCTATTTATAATTTTTCTCTAATCCAGTGAGACATATATTTCGGCATTGCAGTCCCGTGTTCGGCCGAAACACTTGAAACATAACGATGAGCGATGAGAATCATCTTGATGTGTCAACAGATGCACACATGTTCAATGGATGTTGGAAACTCTTAAATGGATGAGAATTACCCAACGAATTGTATTTAACTTTTTATTTGATTTTAAAATGAAATATGGAATATTACCAAATAAACTAACAAAAAGTTTATTGTACGTAAATGAAGTTTAACCATATAATTTAAGGAATACTGTGGATTTTAGATTAAGTTCGCATAGAAATGTTAGAGACCAGAAATTACTTATGTACAACGGATTACAAATATTCAATATTCTTCCAAGTGTGTGCATTCCAAAGAGTGTTTTGCCAGAGAGACAGCTTGATTTCTCAACTGTGGGTGAATGTACAGGGAGGGATCGGCATAGGGGAGTATTACTACCAACTCTCTGTTCGACCACCTTATCCTCGTGACTGGCCACAGGATCTAATCTCAACGATTCAGACCTGGGGCAGAATCAGGCCAGCATTTCACCTTCAGTGGAATGCTCTAAGGTACACGCAATTCGCGTCGATTCCAATCAGGTTTAATCCTGAATTAATAGATTCAGTGTTCAGTAATGCTCGGGGCTTTGAAGCTGACACGCATACACTGACGGTTCTCGGAGATATTATTGATATCGCTGTAAACTGTCGAATAAACACTAACACTGCACAACTACACGACCTGGCTGCTTCTGTGCGGGAGAGATTTCGCCAACTTGGGACCAGTGACCCTGGCACTAAGTTGGAAGATGCTTTCGTTCTGAACAGACCACCACACATACCTTTCAGCACACTTACAACACGTGTGCTCCGTGACGTGCTTATGTCAATAAGACCTCCGGAGTATACAGGATACAACAGATGGCGAACACACCTCGTGGTGAATATGGGCGTGATGGGAGGGATAACTTGCAGAGTAGTCTAAAGTTATCCTTCTAATTACAAAGATGGTGATGTAGCATTCAAATTGCTGCATCACAGTCTTGTGCATCCTAATCAGTTGTCACATATTGACCGCCGAGTTCAGAGGATTTGCACAGTTTGTGCTGGTGAAGGCACCCTGTTTCACAAGTTTTTCACTTGTCCGGCTTTGCAGGGTCTAATGGATCTCGTGCGCGGTATGTGTCAGTTGATCCACCCGAATTTCGGCATTACTAGGACATCGTTTCTATGAGGACCAAAGGACTGTAGTCGAGTGAATTGTTTGATTAGCTTTGTGTTGACACTGGCCAAATCTACAATTCACCTGTACTACATGAAAGTCGAAGATGGGAATCAGAACACTGACCCACAACACCACGAACACGCACTTAAGCGCCACTTCGTTGACAGGTTGAAGAGACGTTTACGTCTCGAATATCTGGCAACGAACGCTGACACATTCAACTGCACATGGCAACCACTATCGTCGGTGCAGGATGGAGCTCTTGTCTTTCGCTGGTGAGAACAGGCCACAGCATTTGCAACACTAGTCCACGGGGCCTCTTCCCGCTTAGGAATCGTTGCAAGAGCTGTGGGAAGGACAAGCACTCTGTTAGAGATGCTAAGCTGGAGGGATGATGAGGGCAGTTTGTATCGCGTAAATTTTTCGTTCGTTCGGTCATTTATTTTTAATTCGGTTTCGGTTTCGGTGCTAAATTTCATAATTTTATGTTGAAAATTCGTTCGTTTAGGCAATTATTTTTATTAGTTTATTTTGGAAATTTGGAACTTCCTGGAACTGTCACTTACCCAATTGTCAAAATTGGGACTATTAAATTTTTGGTACATATTTTAGATCCTTTTCAAAATTCTTGTGCCCGTTTTTTAGTCTCTTTTGAGAATTTTGTGTTATTTGTTTTACATTTTTGTGTCTTTTTTGATGTTTATTAGTTGTTATAATTGTTTTAAATGTTATTTTTTGTCCCTATTGACTTTTTTACCATTTAGTTTAGCTAACGTCTTTTTTTTTACCCTTTGTAGAGCCTTTTGCCACGTATTTTTAAGAAATTTTTAAAAGAGCCAAAGAGCCAATAATATAAGAGTCGTATATACATAAAAAAAAAATATTATTATTGTCACAGAGAGCGGATGTGTCATTTTGTGTTCCGGGAAATCCAAGTACAATAAAACAGCGGAAAAAGTACAGAAATCGTAAAAGAAAGTGAGCAGAAATTTTATTCAGACTGTGTGTTTTATGGTAATTGTGTTTGGTGAAAAAATTATTTAAAAAACTGTGCAAAAATTAATTTAATGAATTGCGAAAATCCTCAATAATTTCGGCCGTTGCCATGACAACATGGCAACCGTAAAAAATTCATAGTTTCAAAATTTCAAAAAGTAAGAAAAGTGCAGAATAATAAATAAAAGTTAAACCTTAATAATAAATAAAAATTCAGTTTATTATTAATTATAAACTATTCGAAATAAAATAAGAGGAATTAAAACATCTCGACCGCGCTCAAAATGAGCACCAGTGATTCTGGGGGAGTGATGATCCCCTCAAATCAAGAGGACGGAGGAAGAAGAATACTAAGGCCTTTTCTTCTTCCGAAAAACTCCACCAAGGGCCCACAGAAAAGGCCACCAAGGGCCCTACTGAAAAGGCCAAGACAGGGCAGCCAACAACTAATATGGCAACATCAAACACAGCAGCAGCAACGGGATGAGAAGCTATATTCAAGCTTCCGGAAGTAGTAGCACAACAACCAAAGATTTCAGACGTTGTCAAGAAGGCTTCGGCTGAAGCGCCAAAACCCAGTGGTGCTAAAATGAGGCCGCTGCTTTCTTTCGAGTGACTCGAAGAAGAAGGCACCAGTACCAGCAGCAACAGAAATGACCACAAAAGAAGCTCTAAGAACCCCGGCCTTAGTTGCAGTGTTATATTATGCACAGGTAAGTGGCAGTTCCAGACAAAAGGAGTCATTTATCGAAATTTTAGGGAAAGGCATCACTCCTCGTCCAGCCCCATTGGACGCAGGTAAGCCTCGGCCTAAGATCGGTACGGGTCTACAGGCTTTTTTCAACGGGAGGTGGCAGGATGAGGGCTACGGTATGCAGCTCGAGCACATCAGTAGATGTCCTCAGAGCTTATACCTAAAAGCACTCCTTCAGGTCATCTCTCGTGAGGAGCTATTCTCCATGGGAGTAATAGCTGGGGGAATGGTCGAGGTGTATACCACGACCCTCGAAAGTGCTAACAAGCTTATGCTTGCGGGCATCGAGGTGGATGGTGGGCACCTTATGCCGTTCCCACTCAGGGAAAAGCCCACGAAGGTCATCTTTTCGCGGGTCCCTATGCGAGCCCAACATGAAGACCTCTCGAATTTCCTTGGGAGACTCGGGAAGGTTC
This sequence comes from Dioctria linearis, assembly GCA_963930735.1. Lineage (NCBI taxonomy): Eukaryota > Metazoa > Arthropoda > Insecta > Diptera > Asilidae > Dioctria > Dioctria linearis. Next base: position 97,190,224 of record OZ005744.1, on the reverse strand, counting down.
ATGGAAAGGTTCGCGCTATTCCCATTAAAATTGGGGACGAGGGTCTCGGGCGGGGTATCTTCGGTACCAGCCGGGAGGCGTCCATTACTTTAAATAAGGGATGTACGCTTCCAAGAGGCTTCTACTTGAGCATATCCGGCTCGAGTCACTGGATAGACGTGAGCACCGAAGCAAAATGACATGCTTGCCATTTGGTAGGGCATTTTATTGCTGACTGCCTCGGAATAACCGGGAAGAAGGCTGAACCGAGAGTTCCCTCGAAGGAAGCCACTACTACAGTAGTGGATCTGGAGAAGGAGCCTTCGGCAGGCACTCAACCTGCTATTTTGCAGCAGCCAGTGGTTAAGGTGCCTGAAGTTGTCCTAGAGGCAAAAATAGTTATGGCTGTAAACGGCGCCACGTCGACACGTGAAGGCACGGCTACTTCCGACGAGGAGTCGACTAGCCATGTAGTTAAAAAAAAGAGGACGAGGAGGAAGACGAAGGTGGACCGGGTGATGCTGCCTCCTCTAGAGCCAGCAAAGCCAGTCGCTCCAAAACGGCCCCACTCGGAGGAGGACGATAGTGGTGCTCGCGGTTCGAAGGTTGTTGTGAGAGACACGGAAGTGTCTCTCGAGCAGCTTTCGGACTGCGATATGACCGGTTTTGATGAGTCTGGTCTTTCGAGCTTCGGTGGCTATGAGTCATGTGATAGTATCATTTCGACTGGTAGCCAATTTGAGGTCTCGAAGGGGATGGAAACCCTTTCTAGGAAGAAGATCGCCGGAATTCTTATCCAGCTCCAGTACAAGAAGAATTCAGATAAAATCTGGAGTAATCTTGTAAGGGAGCTGGAGAGGCCAGAGTTGTTACTTCCTCGGCTTCTACTCCTACAACAGGAGTCCAAGAAGAGGAGGAAGTACAACGATGTAGCGCGGTTAGAACACTTCATAGGAAGGTGGAGGAGTTGATGCAGGAGCATCGCTTGGTCGACTCTCCTCGTTCGTAGACGTCGCACCATCATCGTTTGAGCCTTGCATCTCTTTGAATGTGCAAGATAGCTTCTATCAACACCGGGGGTTTAAGTGTTCATACAAGATTACACAGCACTATCGAACATGTCAAAATGTTCGATATAGACATCGCGCTTCTACAGGAGACGAACTTTACACAAGACACATATACACAACTTGAGCGTTATGCTTATTTACACACTGGCTATGCAATGTTTGCCACACCTGCGCCTCGCCGAGGCTCAGGGGTGGCAATCATTATAGCCAACAAATTTACACTATCGTCTCCTGTCTATACAGATATCTTCCCAGGCTTCGCTTCTTCCTTGGACTTTGTCATTCAAGACAAAAATATGAAGGTATTAAACGTGTACCTTCCTCATGACCAGGACATTACAAGACAAGTTCTTGATAGTGTTCAGTCCTGTCTGGTGAATTTTAGCGGCGAAACTGTCCTCGGAGGTGATTTCAACTGCACTCTGAATCCCTCAATGGATCGGCACTCTGGAGTTGAGTTCAACTCTGTTAATGCTACTCGGTTGAGGAATTTTGTCGATGTTTTCAGACTTGTGGATATCTATCGTTGGATGCATCCTACGACTAGATCATACACGAGGGTCTCGCGAAATATCCATGGAAGTCTCGCAGGCTCCAGAATTGATAGACTTTACGTCTCACCTGGAATACTAGAACATTTCGTTGGTGTCACTCATGAAGTGTGTTCCGTTAGCGATCATCTTCTTGTAGTGACGACCAGCACTCTAGTTGAAAGAAGAACTGCATACATGCAGTTCATCAATGAGTTCACTGAATTCTGGCACGATTGGCAAGAGAGGAAAGTTGACTTTCCTTTTCTTAGTCAATGGTGGGATGTTGGAAAGCTCCAGATTCGGTCTTTTATCGAGACGAGTTTCAATCGAAGTGGCTATCAAGCTTCTAGCTTGTCGGCCGAGGTCTGTCGTGTGGCAGCTCTTCTCCCAACTCAGCCGGGGTTGATTCTTTATTTCAATGGAATAAAGGAACGCTTGGCGACACAGACTTACAAGCACAGCTTGGAGTTTGTGCTGCGCGGCCAATCGCGCTGGCTGAGAGAAGGCGATTCTCCAACTGAGTACTTCTTTCAGGCGACTAGACGTCGTACTGCTTCTTGTGAAGTCGAATCGATAATTGATAAATCTGGACAAGTCCTCAACGGAAAACAGCTATCAGAATATATTCGAGACTACTACAGTAGTCTCTACTCTGAATCGACGTCGACAACATCCTCGACCACTCATGGATTTCTTGAGAATATTCCCACTTTCTCTGAAGACAGTAAGGAGCTCCTGGATACAATAATGACATTGGAGGATATGATTGCTGCGACAAAGGATCTAAGGCGACACACTTCACCTGGTTATGACGTCTTGACTCCAGAATTCTTCATACGTTTCAGGGATTTATTAATTCCTGACCTTTTGGAAGTCTTCAATTCGGCGGTTGAGACACATTCAGACTTTCCTTCTAGTTGGAGGAGCTCTGTTATGCGCTTGATTCCAAAGAAGGGAGATTTGCAGAGGATGGGGAACTGGAGGCCAGTAACCCTATGCAATGTAGACTACAAAATCGTCTGCAAAGCATTAGGGGCGATACTCCGCTCAGTGATTGCTTCGGTAATACACCCGGAACAGTCCTATTGTGTACCTGGTCGTAGTATCTGCGACAACATCGCGGTAACCAAGCATTTTTTTGCCTACTATGAGCAGACAGGTACACAAATGGCCTTGATTTCACTTGACCAGCTAAAGGCTTTTGATAGTGTCTCGCACGATTATCTCTTGACTGCTCTCGAGGCATTTGGGTTTCCGCCCAGGTGGCTCGATATCGTCGGGAAACTGTATAGAGATTCAGCGATTTTGATTAAGCATCAAGGACAAGTTCTGGTTCCTATCTCGTTTCATCGAGGTATCAGACAGGGCTGTCCATTGTCAGGTTTGCTTTATGATCTTTCGCTGGAGCCGCTACTGGTGAATCTTCGTCGAATGCTCGGACAGTATGCGGTTCGTCTACCATATACCAATGTGAGGCCTCTTATGTTGGCGTATGCGGATGATCTGTCTATTTTCGTGACAGGAGATGAAGTTTTTCCGGTCGCTCGTGCTGTTTTCGAACAGTTCGAACGTATATCGGGCGCTAAAATCAATCTTAGTAAGAGTCAAGGCTTGTGGTGTGGAAGGTGGAGAGATCTTACAGATACTCCACTGAACATCCAATGGACTAATACTTGCCTGAAGTATTTAGGTGTGTATATCGGACGCGAGAGTAAATCAAATAATAGCCGCATCGCTCTTGAGAAACTCTCTAGAGCTGTAAAGTCATGGCGTAGTCGACTGTTTCCATTATCCTTAATGGGTAGGTCAGTCGTGATAAACTATTTGATTACCTCGTCCATCGTTCATCTGCTAAAGTCTGAGACGTTTGATGAAGGCTTCGTATGTCTTCTTCAAGTCAGTTGATTCACCCGAATTTCTGCATTACTAGGACATCGTTTCTATGGGGACCAAAGGTCTGTAGTCGAGTGAATTATTTGATTAGCTTTGTGTTGACACTGGCCAAATCTACAATTCACCTGTACTACATGAGAGTCGAAGATGGGAATAAGAACACTAACCCACAACACCACGAACACGCACTTAAGCGCCACTTCGTTGACAGGTTGAAGAGACGGTTACGTCTCGAATATCTGGCAACGAACGCAGACACATTCAACTGCACATGGCAACCACTATCGTCGGTGCAGGATGGAGCTCTTGTCTTTCGCTGGTGAGAACAGGCCACAGCATTTGCAACACTAGTCCACGGGGCCTCTCCCCGCTTAGGAATCGTTGCAAGAGCTGTGGGAAGGACAGCACTCTGTTAGAGATGCTAAGTTGGAGGGATGATGAGGGCAGTTTGTAGAGGTCTACGATACTACAGGCTGCCCTCGCGGGACTCTAAAACGGTATCGCGTAAATTTTTCGTTCGTTCGGTCATTTATTTTTAATTCGGTTTCGGTGCTAAATTTCAAAATTTTATGTTGAAAATTCGTTCGTTTAGGAAATTATTTTTATTAGTTTATTTTGGAAATTTGGAACTTCTTGGAACTGCCACTTACCCAATTGTCAAAATTGGGACTATTAAATTTTTTGTACATATTTTAGATCCTTTTCAAAATTCTTGTGCCCGTTTTTTAGTCTCTTTTGAGAATTTTGTGTCATTTGTTTTACATTTTTGTGTCTTTTTTGATGTTTATTAGTTGTTTTAATTGTTTTAAATGTTATTTTTTGCCCCTATTGACTTTTTATACCATTTAGTTTAGCTAGCGTCTTTTTTTTACACTTTGTAGAGCCTTTTGCCACGTATTTTTATTTTTTACATAAAAAAAAATTATTATTATGTTTATTTACATATAAACCATACATTAAGATAATACAGTTCTATTTCTTTTCCTAAAATTAAAGTATTACCACTCTGTGTTATGTTTGTACAACGGGTTTTAGCATAAATTCTAGCGCTAAATAGAAAACTGCTACAGAAAGGAATACAAAAACTACACAAAATAAAATAAAAAAGGAAATAAGCTACTGTACAGAAGTAAAGACAAAAAAATAAACTAGGACAATGACTATGGTGTCGTCTGTCCGGATCTGGCAATAACGTGCTATGTAAAAATTTCCAAATTATGAGTCTTTCATATGAGATAGATCAGTGCGCTTTAAATGATACATGGCGATTCTGAAGGAGAGCAGACTGTAATAGGAGAAAAGTGTACGATAGGTATGATAACTATATCAATATGTGGACTTCTATGAATTATATTCCGCAATTAGCATATTTCTGTACTTCACAGCTGACTTTGTATACCGGTATAAAACGTCCCAGTCTTCACCATTTAACAATGCTATTGTTTCGTTATTGTTCAGGCGATCTTTTTGGAAGTATATTCTTCTGAATTCAGCTAAGATAGGGCAAACTGCCAGGAAATGAGTCAGATTTTCTTCTTCAGACATGTTGCATAATGAGCATAGCGAACTCACTGACCTGCTTCATGGAGAGGCATTTAGTGATATTAATCCCCCCCCTACATTTGATAATATACCTTATCTTTTCCATGGGATAATTATCTTTGAAATAGCGTCGTCCTGCGAGCTCATAGTCTAAAGTGCTATATAGTTCGTGCCTTATGCTCTCTCTGCCCTTTGTAATTTTCATTTTCACAAGAAAGTCCTCCTCCATATCCAAAATGTCCTGTAGTGTTTTCGCAACATTATCTAAATCTATATCTACATTGAACTGAGTTCCAAAATCCTGCCACTTTTCAAACCAAGGAATCTCAGTTGTTATGATTTTCCCAGCCAAGATTTTAGGCAGTCTATTATCAGGTAGTTTTGTGAGTACTTTATACACATAAGCTAAGCATATAGTTCGGCGTAGTTTTTGGGAGACCAACAAGTTTCTTAAGAAAATAGCGTTGCAATTTCTCTACTTCCTCGAATTGACTGTAACCCCATACTTGGCTTGCATAACACATTATCGAGCGCGCGACAGCGTCAAATAATTGCAGTTTTGCCGTATGCGGGATAGATTTGCTGCACATGAAACAACTCCAGGCGGCATTGATCGAGTTTTTGGCACACTCAAGCTTGTCTGCTAAATGTTTCTTAAATGATAAGCCCGCCGTCAAGCAGACACCCAAATACTTGTAAGAGCTTACAGTTTCTATTGGTATTTCTCCCAGTTTCCAGCTTTCATCCCTTCCCAGTCTCCCTCCTTTGCGGAATACCATTGCTTTATTTTTACCGTGATTTATTTGCAGCGACCATACCATGCAATACCTCTGCAGATTGTCGATCATATTCTGCAAGACGTGGGGGCTGTCTGCAAGCATTAGCAGGTCATCAGCATAGAGGAGAATTCTTACATGCAAATCATCGATATTTATTCCCCCGCCCAGGGCCTCATGCAAATCGTTTACATATAAGGAGAACAATAATGGGCTCGCAGGACACCCCTGCTTAAGACCTGTTTCTGTGGCGAACCAATGTGACAGTGCCGTGCCGTTCCATGCAGAAGCTTTTGTATCATGATAGAGACTTTCGAGCACTTTTATAAACTTAGTCGAGACACCTGCATTATATAATTTATAGAAAAGCATATTTCTGTTTATAGTATCAAACGCTTCTTCTTTTTTCCTGCATTCCAGGCTAAATTAATTAGGTTTATTAGATTGAGTATATTATCTGTTGTGGAGTATTCTTTCCTGAACCCTGCTTGGTATTCCAACAGAATATTATTCTCTTCCACCCAATGTTGTAAACTGTTTGTTAGCACACTTATAAACCATTTTGCGACCGTGTTGATAAACTATAAGCCATGTTAGGGTCGCCTTTTTTGTGAATTGGAAAAATTATGGCTCTGAAAAAGGAATCAGGCACTAGCCCTTGTTCGTAAATATTGTTAAACGCAATAGTTAGCAGTTCCATAAAGTTTGGAGTTGCATTTTTAAGAAACTCATAAGGCACACCATCATAACCGGGGCCTTGTTATCTTTAGCTTTTTGCAGTACACTTAATATTTCCTCCAAGTCCACGGGCCGATCCAAATATGGCACTGCAGTGAACGGTTTCGCATATTGAATATTAGTTTGATTAATCAGAGGGTTTAAGTGTTTATTAAAGTGCTGGAGAAAGTCGGAACTCGTAATTGAGGTACCAATAATATGCTTTTTCCCTTGTATTTCTCTACAAATGGACCACCATTCTTTGCTATCATTTACGAGAGACAGGCGCATACTCAGCTTACAAAAATAAGACTTATTTTTTTCTCTGCATAGTTTCCGGAACTTCTTATTCTCATTAAGATATAATGATTTCACAAATTCTGAGTTTGTTTTTCTGAACTTATTTAAAAGCCTGAAGCAAACTTTACGTGCCCTATAGCATTCGCTTTCGAACCATTTGTTCTTGAAACCTACTGCAGTGGCAGACGTACGGTGAACAGCGGACATTGAGATAGCATTTATCATATGGTCGGTACTAACTTCACTAAGTGGGACGGTTTCTTTTATATGTTTAATTTCGTTGTCTAGTTTATTGTGGTACCTGTCAACTCCCTGCAGGCACCAATTCAGTTTAGCTAGTGGAGCTAAAGTTTGGTGCGGCACTGGGGCTGAACGCTTTCGGGTTTGTAAATGAACGCAAATCGGCATGTGATCTAAAAAGTTAAGACTTTCCACTTTGAAGCATTCAATCTTACCAAGCAGCTCAAACGGCACAGCCGCTAAATCTATAACAGATGCACCGGAGCTGCTAATAAAGGTGAAATGACCCTCCCTGTCGTCAGTGCTTCTACCATTCAGTACTACAGGTCCCAAGTCTGTTAAAAGCTCAAGCAATTTTCTCCCCCTAGCATTGGTATCGGTGTCTTTTGAATTACGAGTAAAGCTTAAGCCCGGATTATCTAGTCGTACCTCTTCGTCAAGCTGTTGCAGCTTTCCTATTCGTGCATTTACATCCCCCATCAGTATAACCGTTTTACCTATAAGATCGTCAAAGAACTCCGTCAACTTTCTGAAATCCTGTTCCCACTGGGTGCAGCTAATGTAAACTGGCACTATGTAAGTTATATTTCTTTCTTGGCTTACTTCTATAAGCGGTTGTTCATTTATTATATTGTAAGTTACTTCTATATCTAAATTTGCTCTTATCCCGAACATACTACCTCCCCTAGCTCTCCCATATTTGCATTCTCTTCTTGCCGGAACATAATACATTTTATAACCGCCAAAATAATTTTTATACTTATCCGCACTGCCATCCTCCAGAAAAGTCTCATACAGTAGAAAAACATCAAATGAATTCACATAGGTGAAAAAGGACGGCAAGAGTAATTTCTTTGCAATACCTGCAACATTGTAGGAAAGAATTTTAAGCCTGCTTACTGTGTGTTTGTGACTGTTATTGTTTTGATCCGAGCAGACGACATCATCCTATAACCGTTGTGCATTTGTTTCATCTGAGTCTAAAAGTAAATTATTAATGCGTGCAAAATTTAGATTATACAAATTATATATCTTCGCTATTCCATTTTCATCACCGCAGACGAGCTCCCCCTTTCTCCAAATGAAAACAAGTTCTTCTATGAGCAGTCTGTCATCCCGTAGGCGAACATATTTGTTTTCATTTAGCTTTCTTAGTTTGATCATAATACGTGCCAGAATTTCGCGATTCTCTCTTGCTGTTTTAGGCAAGTCCCTGTTGATTGATATTTTGGTTTCTCTAAGTTTATTGGCTTGTTTCAATATGGTGCGAACATCAGTTGTATTGGCAAAGCTGATAAGTAGGGCTCGTTTGTTGTCACGTGGTTGTCCTAACGTTTTGATGTCTTGCATTTTAGGTGCCTCAGTTAGTCCAAGCATATCGGTGCACAGTTTGTTTACAACTTCTTCCGGTCTGTTATCAGCTGGAAGGCCAACCACTATCAGGTTTTTTGCCCTTGCTGTTCTTTCCAGTTGCTCGATTCTGTCTAACAAAAGCGATTCACGTTTCTGCGTGTTGTTTACCTTACTGACCAGCTCCGCATGCTTATCTTGGGAGTTCACTAACTCACCTTTTAGTTGTGCGATATCTTCTTTGGTTGCTAATTTTGAGGTTAAAGTCTTCAATTGTGCTGCTATGAGTCCCTGAATCAACTGTAGCATTTTTTCAACTGGCATGTCCCCGATTTTCTCCATTTCTGCTTGAAGTGATTGTTGTCGTTTACTCTCCTGAATATTTTCTTCTGGAGAGTTTGCGTGCCTCCTTCTTTTACCCGTCTTGAAAGAAATTTGCAACTAATTTCACAGATGGGAGGTTATGTGTTATCCTCACACAAAATTTCCGCAGAGCTGATGCCCAGATGAATTTATATTCACAGTGCAAACAGTGATTAGAGCACTAATTGATATGAATTTTGCGTTTGATTTGTGAGGGGCACACGATTTAGTTGTCGCTGGCATCGGTGGCGTCAGCATTTGCAGGTAATTCCATAGATTGGAGTTATGTGTCAGCTTCTTGATATTTTTTATTTTTTTATTTTTTTTTTTTTTTTTTTTAGAGTTAATGTGAGGTATCCAGCAAACTTTATATTATATAGTGTCCACTTGCTTTATGTGTTGCAATCACAGTGCGCAAACCGATTAGAGAACTTATTCAAATGAATTTTTCGTTTGATTTAACAGAGTCACGCTGTTTAGTTGTCAATTGTATCAATGGCGTTGCCAGACTCCAATATTCTTCCAATAGATGTTAAGGTAAAAAAAATATTAAGAATTTAAAAGAAAAGTTAATAGCCTTGTAAAATTGAATTATTAATTATGGGGCCGAGATATGTGGAATTGATTCAAACATTCTAAATAAATATTATCATATATCTTATCATATTTTGATGGCTGCCAGTACCAAAAAAAAAAAAAAACTTGAAATTTCTACCATAAAAAAAGGAATGCATAGTTTCACCGTAACTCATCTTCTCCTTATATACGGTAGCCACAACGTTTCGATTGGGCTCAGCATTATAAGCGACCGAATCAACACCGAACATGCTACATATTTAATGCACCAAGCTACGTTTTCTTCGATTCATTGCTGGAAATTAGTTCCTTCGGTATTTTTGTGAACTCTCTTTGACTAACTTGACGAGTTTTGTAAGGTTATCGTGGATCATTTTCACAAATTAAAAATTCTTCTTTGCTCATAGTGTTATATATCCTTAAAATCTTTGATGAAGGCACATCGGGGTTTCGAGTTTGGAAAGCAATTCCAAACAACGATTTCTTTCAAGAACTTTGTAGTCATCGTTGCATTCAAGCCTGTAAATAAGTTGAATGATAAATTAAACAAAAACAAGTCTTCAATAACTACAAATTTTGCCTACGTACTGTCATTTTAATTATGTCCATGATATCGCTAAGCTCAACTAGATTTCCACGTTGTATTTCTTGCATTGATGAAGCGAGTTGAGCGGTTGGTATTCGATGATATTGACCGGAAAGATCATAACATGTCCTGTCAGAACTCTTAAAATCTCAAAATTTCCGAAACTATTTGCTTGCTGCCCGTGCTTTCACACTACTTTGAGACAATTTATTAAAATTTCGGCGTTTCGTTTGGTTGATTGGTTCGGTGGTTGGTTTTCAAATCCAGAGTTACTTCAAAACGCTTTCGACCTCACTATAGCGTGCTGCTCCGAACAAACTCATTAATTGAATCACAAATTCACAGCACGTAATAAGAATTGAATCATAATATTTTCATATAAATTGCAAGTAAAGAATTACACAGCCGTCCTGTCAGAACTCTTAAGATCTCAAAATTTACAGAACTACTTGTAATAAAAATATTTCTATTCTATTACTTACCTAAGTACTTATGTACAGAGATTTGTCAACATATCCAGTAGTAAAGGTTTTTCTTCCAAGATATTTCCTTTGTCTTTAATATATTATATTTTGGTAATCTTCAGTTCTTTATCGTTCTCCTGCGATTTCTGCGTTTACTTGTTTACTTGATGCTTGTTACCACAAGCATTTATTTATCGCCTCCAAATTTAAAAATCACAGGAACCCAAAATTAATCCTCACACTGCTTTGAGACGATTGATAAAATTTTGCCGTTTAGCTATATTTGTTTTTGCTCAAAACTATCTGAAAAAACATAAATATCACTTTAATTAAATCACAATATTCCGTAGTTTTAATTATTCGTTACAGAATATATTAAAATTCGTAATACCCAGTGTAATGTATCGCACAGTACCCGGTAGAATGAACGCGGCTAATGAATAAATTACAAACAAACCACATTTTCAATGATGCTCATTGATCTCAACCTCACTCTTTTAGAATAATTTATGTCGAATGATGAAATTGAAACTTATGGCTAGATCACATTACAACGCCGACGCCGGCTTGGTCGTCGTCGTCGTCGTCGTCGTCGTCAAACGCCGAACAAAACGCCGGGCAAGTTACATTAACACTGGGCGGCAGCGCCATAACTTAATTTCCCATACATTTTACAGTCGAATTATTTGCTTGTAATCTCTGCCGGTTTGCAATAAAATTTTTAGTAATAATAAAAAATATATTTTCTTTTCCTACAAGTCACATTTTATTAATATAAAATCATTTATTTTCAGAAATTCAAATATCATTTCATTTTGTCATGTTATTTCATAATAGATTTAGATCTGACATATTGGCAGCAATGGAGCGCCAGCGTTAAATTAAGGATTAGAGACGGGTCGACGACCACGCCGACGACGACGCCGGCGTGGGTAATGTAATGCATTTCATACATGCAGTACTGTCTCTAAATATTTTTGACATAAAACGACGACCATGCCGACGTCGGCGTTGTTAATGTAATCCGGCCATTATTGCTTATAAAGCTTGTTTCTTATTGGTTGGCTGGATTTCAGCGAGCCGGCCAAGCGTCATCAGTTCCGTGTGAACTGAACGAACCGACAGGCCTTACTGCTTATAAGAGCTTATTTCTTATTGGTTGCCTGGCGTTTACCGAGCCGGGAAAGCTTCGTTAATTGCTTTAGGGCCTTAACGGCTAACTACATTGGCAGCACATGACCAGACGCAGTCATGTGCTTTTCATAATGGCGACTCACATGTAAAAGTACAAAGCACAAGCATTTTGCTACACTTATGCCAAGACGTGTCATGACAATAATTCAATCAAGTCATAATTAATGATATAAATAATGTCCCTTCAGGGAAACACGCTATAGTAACTATAGTCACTTTTGCGTTCAGAGCAGATACAAAGTAACTTTCTTCCGACAGAAACATGTGTTCAGAACGCACGCTAGACACTACATTTAAAATTGAATGAAATCAGTAAATAAATCTGAAGTGGGTGCAAAGAAGAAAATTAGTTTAATGCTGTTTAGAAGGTTTAATTTAATTTCTTGAAGCCCAAAGTCATCATTTCACCGGCAAACAAAAACCGATTTTGTTTTCTGACCGTGTATACATATATGCCCTCATACATTTTCGACTTCACTATAGCATGCTGCTCCAAACTAACTCAGTAATTGAATCACAAATTCACAGCACGTAATAAGAATTGAATCATTATATTTTTACATTAATTGCAAGTAAAGAATTACACAGCCGTACTGTCAGCACTCTTAAAATCTCAAAATTTCCGAAACTATTTGCTTGCTGCCCGTGCTTTCACACTACTTTGAGACAATAGTTTCGGGATTGTAGTTGTTGCCGTTTTGTCAAGATTAAAGATTTTTGGTTCAGTCTGAAAACTTGGGCTCGCGAGCTATGATATCGTCAAGATTAACGAAGGAGTTCTTATTATTTGACTAATTTGAAGGAGTGCAGCTTATCCTTTACTTTTTGAACTGTACTTTTAAGATCTGCTGACTTCAAAGGAAATCAACCTTTGCTATTGCATCACCTGTCAGCGAGCTTCAGTTCTTCTGTTGGAGTCAGTGCGGTACTACCTCCTATTTTCTGAAACTTTTCTGGTCAATCTGTCCTGAAGTATTATCGTGGTCATCCCAAATATTCGACTTGCCTTTAGTACTTCTATTATTCTTCCTTATGACAATTAGCACTTCTGCTATATGTATTTGTTTTGTCATAAAGTTTTCTTCCTTTTACAGCTATTAATTCAGTTGTAAACATGAAACGTGGCCGCCCAGTAGAAATTGAACCAGCTGCGCTGGAATCAATTTTATTAAAGCACAAAGATAAAATTTTTAACATTGAAAACAACGCGGTTTTGTCAAAGAGTGATCCAATTTGGAAGGAAATTTCTGATGAAGTTTTTCAACTTAATGGCATAACAAAAAGTGCTGCGGCGCTGCATACACATGTCACCTGCAGAAAGATATTTTCGAAAGGACAATCAAAAATAAATGTCGTAAGTATTAAAAAACCATAATATATTGTTATTATTATTATTATTATATAATTATTCGTCATTCAAATTATACATATTTTTTAACTTAAAGTTAAACGATTCGTTGCGATTATTTGTAATATTAGCTATCATGCTTGGGTCTTGACTGTTTATTAAATTTACTACCTAGTAGATATACTATGACAGTTCTGGCGCACTTTTTTAGCTTCCAGGGTTTCTCCACAGATGGCGCCACCGTCGCTAGGTGGTTTGAGCCCATGCTATATGTATGTGTGTGTCTTGGTTGTATTGGTTTGTGTCTTGGATACACCATGTGCTGCGCCTAAATGTAGGCTTTTGGTTTCATTGAGTCTCGACTGCGCCCTAGCGAGATTAATCGGTACTACCAGGATGTATCATTTGATCTTGACTGCACCCTAGCGGCATCAGCCGGTACTAACAGCATGCTCCCGTACTACGGTTTTCTTAAATAGATATGTGTTGCTCCTAAATGTAGGCTTTTGGTTTCATTGAGTCTCGATTGCGCCCTAGCGGGATTAATCGGTACTACCGGGATATGTCATTTGATCTTGACTGCACCCTAGCGGCATTAACAGGTACTACCAGCATGCTCCCGTACTACGGTTTTCTTAAATACATACATAGGTGCGCCTAAATGTAGGCTTTTGGTTTTGAACTAATATTAGTAATAATTAAAATTGACGCTAGGAAATTTTTGTTCATGCCAATGGATTCTAGATGGTTGGGGTGTTCGTATTAGGGGGGATGAAATTTTCATCAGAAATCCTCTACGGGCTCTGGTTTTCGAGATATTAGCGATTTTACCTTTTCAGATATAGTTAATATTATTAACAATTCAAGCTACCTAGGATAGTTTTGTTCATGCCAATAGATTCTAGAAGGTGTTAGAGGGGCGAGGGTTAGAGGGGGAACGAAATTTTCATCAGAAATCCTCTACGGGCTTTGGTTTTCGAGATATTAGCGATTTTACCTTTTTAGATATAGTTAATATTAGTAATAATTCAAGTTTTTTTGCTCATGGGGGTGCTGCGTCTAAATGTATGCTTTGTTCAGCATCATTCGAATTTCAGAACATGACATCACCATGAACAGATTCTAGAAGATGTCAGTGAGCCGATACTACCAGCATGCTCCGGTACTACGGCTTTGGATGTGTGGTACGATTCTTTTGGAAGTTTTTGCTTCACTTTTGGCCCACACGTGGCAGCATGCTACGGTTTTGGGAAGTTTTTTGCTTCACTTTTTTGGACGTGTGGTGCGCCTAAATGTAGGCTTTTGTTGTTTTCAAGTGTTGCGCCTGGTTTTGAATTAATATTAGTAATAATTGATTTTTCTTGAGCGCCTAAATGTAGGCTTTTGGTTTTGAACTAATAATTAAAGTTAATAGTAGGAAATTTTTGTTCATGCCAATGGATTCTAGAGGGGTGGTATGTTGGGGGGGGGGGGGGGGGGATAATAAAGAGAGGGAGGGGGATTATAAAGAGAGGGAGGGGAGGGGGTAATGAAATTTTCATCAGAAATCCTCTACGGGCTCTGGTTTTCGAGATATTAGCGTATTAATATTTCAAGTTATTTTTGCTCATGGAAATGGATTCTTGGTGGTGTGGGGTGGGAGGGGGAACGAAATTTTCATCAGAAGTCCTCTACGGGCTTTGGTTTTCGAGATATTAGCGACATCTGTTTGGGCGCAAACGCCATTTCTTGAGTAAGGTATCCTAGCGGCCTTAGCCGGAACTACCAGCATGCATTAGCGGGAGAGTTCTAGATATTGGCATGACGTCATCATGGTTTTGCTGTTTTCAAATCCCGCACGTTTTCTTAGCAGGGAAGTTGTAGATATCAGCATCATTCGAATTTCACAACCTTAGCAAATTATTATTATTATTGGGTCTTGGGGGTGCGTGCAGAGAAAATTCACAGTTGCTCTTTCGAGTGCAAACACCATTTCTTGAGCAAGGTCCCCTGGTGGCATTAGTCGGTACTACTCCAGCATAGGGAAATAACATAGGATTTTGATTTTGTTTCTGAAGTTCGCTTATTTTTCATCTCGAATCTTGGGGATACGAGACCACTTTGGGGATACGAGACCACTTTGGGGATACGAGACCACTTTGGGGATACGAGACCACTTTTAGCGCTCTCCAGCATAGGGAAATAGCATAGGATTTTGATTTTGTTTCTGAAGTTCGCTTATTTTTCATCTCGAATGGTCCCCTGGTGGCATTTGCTGGTACTACCAATTTTTGTTCATCTCGGACTTGTGGATACGAGATCACTTACGGCACTCTCCAGCATAGGAAAATAGGATAGAATTTCGATATTTCTTGAGTAAGGTTACCTAGCCGCATAGCCGGAACTACTAGCATGCCTTGGTTTTGCTGTTTTCTTTTATTAGCGGGGAAGTGCTAGATATCAGCATGGCGTCATATTGGTTTTGGGGAAATAGCATAGAATTTCGATATTTCTTGAGTAAGGTTACCTAGCGGCATTAGCCGGAACTAATAGCATGCCTTGGTTTTGCTGTTTTCTTTTATTAGCGGAGAAGTGCTAGATATAAGCATGACGTCATCTTGGTTTTGCTGTTTTCAAGTGCTGTTGTAGCTTCATTCGAATTTCACAACATGATATCACCTTGACTTTATGTTTCCTTAGCAAATTATTATTATTATTGGGTCCTGCGGGTGCGTGTATTGAAAAGTCACAGTTGCTTTTTCGAGTCCAAACACCATTTCTTGAGCAAGGTCCCCTGGTGGCATTTGCTGGTACTACCTATGTTGTTCATCTCGGATTCGGGGATGCGATATCACTTACAGCACTCACCAGCATAGAATTTCGATATTTCTCGAGTAACCTAGCGGCATTAGCCGGAACTACTAGCATGCCTTGGTGAAAAGGTTTAGGTTTTATGTTTTTAAAGCTGTTATCAGAGCTGTTTTAAATCTGTTAATCTGTTATCAGAGCTGTTTTGAAAGCTGTTAAGCTGTTATCAGAGCTGTTTAAAAGCTGTTAAGCTGTTATCAGAGCTGTTTTAAAAGCTGTTAAGCTGTTATCAGAGCTGTTTGAAAAGCTGTTAAGCTGTTATCAGAGCTGTTTAAAAGCTGTTAAGCTGTTATCAGAGCTGTTTTAAAAGCTGTTAAGCTGTTATCAGAGCTGTTTGAAAAGCTGTTATCAAACCTGTTTGAAAAGCTGTTAAGCTGTTATCAGAGCTATTTTAAAAGCTGTTAAGCTGTTATCAGAGCTGTTTGAAAGCTGTTAAGCTATTATCAGAGCTGTTTTAAAAGCTGTTAAGCTGTTATCAGGGCTGTTTGAAAAGCTGTTAAGCTGTTATCAGAGCTGTTTGAAAAGCTGTTAAGCTGTTACCAGAGCTGTTTAAAAGCTGTTAAGCTGTTATCAGAGCTGTTTGAAAAGCTGTTAAGCTGTTATCAGAGCTGTTTGAAAGCTGTTAAGCTATTATCAGAGCTGTTTTAAAGGCTGTTAAGCTGTTATCAGGGCTGTTTGAGAAGCTGTTAAGCTGTTATCAGAGCTGTTTGAAAAGCTGTTAAACTGTTATCAGAGCTGTTTAAAAGCTGTTAAGCTGTTATCAGAGCTGTTTTAAAAGCTGTTAAGCTGTTATCAGAGCTGTTTTAAAAGCTGTTAAGCTGTTATCAGGGCTGTTTGAGAAGCTGTTAAGCTATTATCAGAGCTGTTTGAAAAGCTGTTAAGCTGTTATCAGAGCTGTTTAAAAGCTGTTAAGCTGTTATCAGAGCTGTTTTAAAAGCTGTTAAGCTGTTATCAGAGCTGTTTGAAAAGCTGTTAAGCTGTTATCAGACCTGTTTGAAAAGCTGTTAAGCTGTTATCAGAGCTGTTTAATAGCTGTTAAGCTGTTATCGGAGCTGTTTTAAAAGCTGTTAAGCTGTTATCAAAGCTGTTTGAAAACCTGTTAAGCTGTTATCAGAGCTGTTTGAAAAGCTGTTAAGCTGTTATCAGAGCTGTTTGAAAAGCTGTTAAGCTGTTATCAGAGCTATTTGAAAAGCTGTTTATATGTTATCAGTTGAATAAAAAGAAGGCCATATATAAAATAATCAGAGCTGTTTTAAAAGCTGTTAAGCTGTTATCAGAGCTGTTTGAAAAGCTGATAAGCTGTTTGAAAAGCTGTTAAGCTGTTATCAGACCTGTTTGAAAAGCTGTTAAGCTGTTATCAGAGCTGTTTAAAAGCTGTTAAGCTGTTATCGGAGCTGTTTTAAAAGCTGTTAAGCTGTTATCAGAGCTGTTTGAAAACCTGTTAAGCTGTTATCAGAGCTGTTTGAAAAGCTGTTAAGCTGTTATCAGAGCTGTTTGAAAAGCTGTTAAGCTGTTATCAGAGCTATTTGAAAAGCTGTTTGTCTGTTATCAGTTGAATAAAAAGAAGGCCATATATAAAATATCATTTATTAAAAATTAAAAAGTATTAACATATAACTCTTAGTGTATCATTCTATTTCACATCTTATAATCCTATGGGACCGAGCTGTAATCTCGATGTTAGATGTAATCAAAATTTCCTCTGCCTCTCGTTGAAATCAACATCTGCCTACAGCGCATGTTTCCATGATCCTTTATGAGCTCTCCAAGTATACAAAATGAGAATTTCTAGTGCTATGTTAAATCGCACTTCTTAAGGCATGCTTCGCAATTACTTTGTGTTTGATAGAATTTATATAGCCTCACAGCTTCTTTTAGGCATCTAGCAACACCACAACATTCACATGTATCTGGTCCATCCGTTGAATCATCACTTGACCAAGGGCAGCTTATATAGTGCTCACCAAATTTTGAGTCAACTTTTTCAATATTTTCATATAATTTTAAAAAGTTATAGCATTCTTGGATTTGTTTCTTATGCTCATCGAGTAAGATGTTATTATATTCTCTTAAAAAACTTCTCAATATCCATCTTAACAGTCCAACATTCGGGAGGATAATAACCACTAAGCAAATTCTCATGCAATTTTCTTTTCCTTTTTTAGATTATTATTATATTTTGTATAGAACAAACTGTCACCAAATTTTTATAGCCTTTCATTTTGCTGCTATCTATTTTCAGATATTATAGAATGTGATTTCATCTAGAACATATTAATTTATATAACGTTTATATACGGTTTATATAAGGTTTATAAGGAAATGCAGTTATCAGATTCTTGTAAAATTTTCTTCCACCTGTAAGATTACGTATGGGACATACAGTTACAAGAAATCTTCTTCTTTACTGTTTACTCACAGTTAATTATAATCTTCCATACAACTTGCAATACTCATCAGCCAAGTGATTTATTGACAAGTCTTGTTTATTCACTTTCATTAATAGTAAGAAAAATTAGGCCCACCACACCAATATTCCGAAGATAAAATTACCATATTCTTATCGAAGGCTCAAGAAATGGTGTTTGGACTCGAAAAAGCAACTGTGACTGTTCAATACACGCACCCGCAGGACCCAATAATAATAATAATTTGCTAAGAAAACATAAAGCCAAGGTGATATCATGTTGTGAAATTCGAATGATGCTGATATCTACAACAGCACTTGAAAACAGCAAAACCAAGATGACGTCATGCTTATATCTAGCACTTCTCCGCTAATAAAAGAAAACAGCAAAACCAAGGCATGCTATTAGTTCCGGCTAATGCCGCTAGGTAACCTTACTCAAGAAATATCGAAATTCTATGCTATTTCCCCAAAACCAAGATGACGCCATGCTGATATCTAGCACTTCCCCGCTAATAAAAGAAAACAGCATAACCAAGGCATCTTATCCCCGAACCCGAGATGAACAACATAGGTAGTACCAGCAAATGCCACCAGGGGACCTTGCGCAAGAAATGGTGTATGGACTCGAAAACACTTCCCCGCTAATAAAAGAAAACAGCAAAACCCAGGCATGCTAGTAGTTCCGGCTAATGCGGCTAGGTAACCTTACTCGAGAAATATCGAAATCCTATGCTGGTGAGTGCTGTTAGTGATATCTTATCCCCGAACCCGAGATGAACAACATAGGTAGTACTAGCAAATGCCACCAGGGGACCTTGCTCTAAAAATGGTTTATGGACTCGAAAAGAAAACAGCAAAACCAAGGCATGCTATTAGTTCCGGCTAATGCCGCTAGGTAACCATACTCAAGAAATATCGAAATTCTATGCTATTTCCCCAAAACCAATATGACGCCATGCTGATATCTAGCACTTCCCCGCTAATAAAAGAAAACAGCAAAACCAAGGCATGCTAGTAGTTCCGGCTAATGCGGCTAGGTAACCTTACTCAAGAAATATCGAAATTCTATGCTATTTTCCTATGCTGGAGAGTGCTGTAAGTGATCTCGTATCCCCAAGCCAGAGATGAACAAAAATTGGTAGTACCAGCAAATGCCACCAGGGGACCATTCGAGATGAAAAATAGGAGAACTTCAGAAACAAAATCAAAATCCTATGCTATTTCCCTATGCTGGAGAGCGCTAAAAGTGGTCTCGTATCCCCAAAGTGGTCTCGTATCCCCAAGATTCGAGATGAAAAATAAGCGAACTTCAGAAACAAAATCAAAATCCTATGTTATTTCCCTATGCTGGAGTAGTACCGACACCAGGGGACCTTGCTCAAGAAATGGTGTTTGCACTCGAAACAGCAACTGTGAATTTTCTCTGCACGCACCCCCAAGACCCAATAATAATAATAATTTGCTAAGGTTGTGAAATTCGAATGATGCTGATATCTACAACTTCCCTGCTAAGAAAACGTGCGGGATTTGAAAACAGCAAAACCATGATGACGTCATGCCAATATCTAGAACTCTCCCGCTAATGCATGCGGGTAGTTCCGGCTAAGGCCGCTAGGGTACCTTACTCAAGAAATGGCGTTTGCGCCCAAACAGATGTCGCTAATATCTCGAAAACCAAAGCCCGTAGAGGACTTCTGATGAAAATTTCGTTCCCCCTCCCACCCCCACACCACCAAGAATCCATTTCCATGAGCAAAAATAACTTGAAATATTAATACGCTAATATCTCGAAAACCAGAGCCCGTAGAGGATTTCTGATGAAAATTTCATTACCCCCCTCCCTCTCTTTCTAATCCCCCCCCCCCCCCCCCCCCCCCAACATACCAACCCTCTAGAATCCATTGGCATGAACAAAACTTTCCAACTATTAACTTTAATTATTAGTTCAAAACCAAAAGCCTACATTTAGGCGCTCAAGAGAAATCAATTATTACTAATATTAATTCAAAACCAGGCGCAACACTTGAAAACAACAAAAGCCTACATTTAGGCGCACCCCACATCCAAAAAAGTGAAGCAAAAAACTTCCCAAAACCGTAATATGCTGCCACGTGTGGGCAAAAGTGAAGCAAAAAAAACTTCCCAAAACCGTAGCATGCTGCCACGTGTGGGCCAAAAGTGAAGCAAACAACTTCCAAAAGAATCGTACCACACATCCAAAGCCGTAGTACCGGAGCATGCTGGTAGCATCGGCTCACTGACATCTTCTAGAATCTGTTCATGGTGATGTCATGTTGTGAAATTCGAATGATGCTGAACAAAGCCTACATTTAGACGCAGCACCCCCATGAGCAAAAAAACTTGAATTATTACTAATATTAACTATATCTAAAAAGGTGAAATCGCTAATATCTCGAAAACCAAAGCCCGTAGAGGATTTCTGATGAAAATTTCGTTCCCCCTCTAACCCTCGCCCCTCTAACACCTTCTAGAATCTATTGGCATGAACAAAACTATCCTAGGTAGCTTGAATTGTTAATAATATTAACTATATCTGAAAAGGTAAAATCGCTAATATCTCGAAAACCAGAGCCCGTAGAGGATTTCTGATGAAAATTTCATCCCCCCTAATACGAACACCCCAACCATCTAGAATCCATTGGCATGAACAAAAATTTCCTAGCGTCAATTTTAATTATTACTAATATTAGTTCAAAACCAAAAGCCTACATTTAGGCGCACCACACCTAGTAGTACCTGCTAATGCCGCTAGGGTGCAGCCAAAAAAGTGAAGCAAACAACTTCCCAAAACCGTAGCATGCTGCCACGTGTGGGCAGAAGTGAAGCAAAAAACTTCCCAAAACCGTAGCATGCTGCCACGTGTGGGCAGTAGTGAAGCAAAAAACTTCCCAAAACCGTAGCATGCTGCCACGTGTGGGCCAAAAGTGAAGCAAAAAACTTCCAAAAGTATCGTACCACACATCCAAAGCCGTAGTACCGGAGCATGCTGGTAGTATCGGCTCACTGACATCTTCTAGAATCTGTTCATGGTGATGTAATGTTGTGAAATTCAAATGATGCTGAACAAAGCCTACATTTACACGCAGCACGCCCATGAGCGAAAAAAATTGATTTATTGCTAATATTAACTATATCTAAAAAGGTAAAATCGCTAATATCTCGAAAACCAAATCCCGTAGAGGATTTCTGATGAAAATTTTGTTCCACCTCTAACCCTCGCTCCTCTAACACCTTCTAGAATCTATTGGCATGAACAAAACTATCCTAGGTAGCTTGAATTGTTAACCAGAAAACCAGAGCCCGTAGAGGATTTCTGATGAAAATTTCATCCCCCCTAATACGCCCACCCCAACCATCTAGAATCCATTGGGATGAACAAAAATTTCCTAGCGTCAACTTTAATTATTACTAATATTAGTTCAAAGCCAAAAGCCTACATTTAGGCGCACCTATGTATGTATTTAAGAAAACCGTAGTACGGGAGCATGCCGGTAGTACCTGCTAATGCCGCTAGGGTGCAGTCAAGATCAAATGACATATCCCGGTAGTACCGATTAATCCCGCTAGGGCGCAATCGAGACTCAATGAAACCAAAAGCCTACATTTAGGCGCAACACATATCTATGTAAGAAAACCGTAGTACGGGAGCATGCTGTTAGTACCGGCTAATGCCGCTAGGGTGCAGTCAAGATCAAATGATACATCCTGGTAGTACCGATTAATCCCGCTAGGGCGCAGTCGAGACTCAATGAAACCAAAAGCCTACATTTAGGCGCAGCACATGGTGTATCCAAGACACAAACCAATACAACCAAGACACACACAAACATATAGCACGGGCTCAAACCACCTATCGACGGTGGCGCCATCTGTGGAGAAACCCTGGAAGCTAAAAAAGTGCGCCAGAACTGTCATAGTATATTTACTCTACCTATTACTCGTTTCACTAACAAATGGTTGCTTAACATACCTTACAAATGTTTTTTTTTTTGAAGTTTATGCTCACTTATATTCAAATTATTCCTTATTTCAACTTTTAAACATTTTACCGAATTATGGTTGGTCTTAACATAATCGAATAGCTTTTTCGACGTATTCGTGCTTCTAGTGGGCTCAGTACAATTTCAATTACCTTCTTTATTTCAGGATTACATGAAACCATTCCATTTACATCACCCTATTATAAATTCGTTATAATGACAATTTTGAAAACAAAACTACATCCAGTACTTGCATTATTTCAATTGTTTTTGTTAAGCAACATCCTCTGGACGCATCTGTGGAGTCTAGAAGCAATGACTCAACGTTATCAGGAATAAGGGAAGATGTTTACGATATCCATTTCTCCAGAGTTCAATGAATTAATAGATTAAAAAGCTTACCGTCAGAAGGACCCTCGTAAATATGCCACTTCACGGCTTTACAACATATTTAAACCTGGTGTGTGGCAACTAGTCACATCTAAAAAATTGTGGGACGAGCACAGAATAGGCTGTGGCTTCTCATTTGAGCGTGGGAGAGTGAATAATAATAATACGGTCATAGTGAAAGGTAAGTTAGTTACATTCATGTCAAGTCAAGGTACGTTTCAGGAATAGTTATTTTTTTTTTGATGAGATCAAGAATCTGTTAAAAATATATGGGATCTAATTTAAAAAATATAAGTTGATGGTAAAATGTCCGCTAAGTTAAATATATAATAATATGATACTTAGTCACGTATATTTTTGTAGGTAGCTGTAAATGTGGCTCAGTATTGCACGGCTTCATTGATGATGTTACAAGAGAAGTCGTTAAATTAACTTGCACCATACAGTTTTTACTTAATAGTAAGGGATGTTCCAAACGTCCGTGCAGAAATCCAGAAAGGGGTATGATTGGGAAATACATGGTCGAAACTGGGAAGTCTGCGTCAGCTATACAAAAAGAATCGGCCAGTAATATGATGGTGTTTGGTGAGAATCTTCCACCACATTTTTATAAGCTACATACTTTAAGAAATGCAAAGTTGGAATACCTTAGCCAAACACATGTGGACAAAGACCCGCTGACCGCATTATGCGTGCAAAAATCTAATATATTAAAAAATTCGATCCATGCGATAGGAGTATATCATTTTTATGTTTGGTACTCCAGTGTTCAGCAAAAGCAAACATACATTGAGTATTGTAGTAAAAACAGCGATCAAATAAAAATTGTCATAGATGCAACTGGTAGAATCGTCTGCAAAATACTCCGTCCTGACGGAACTATTTCGGGACACATTTTTTTATATCAGTGTGTTATACACTGTGGAGACAAACAATTTTCAGTAAACCAAATGCTTTCCGAAAAGCATGACGCATTACACATTTGCAGTTGGTTGCGCCACTGGAAATCAATTGGCGCTCCACCACCCAAAGAATTGGTTTCCGACTCGGCGAAGGCATTACTAATTGCTGGCATACAAGCGTATACAAAATACGAAACAATTACAGAATACGTGAATGCTTGCTACTTAGGAAAAATGGTACCCTGTTACATTCGGATCGACGTGTCACACTTCATTCATAATTATGCGATCTTGCTAAAGGATTGTCAAAAAATGGTAAAAAAGTTTTTTATGGTTGCAGTCAGTCAGCTAGTTTTAGCACGTTCACAGGAGGAAGCTGGGGAAATTTTACGATGTATTTTAATTATATGCCAATCCCAAACATGTGGATCCATGAATGGCAAATTAACGGAATGCTCCCACAGTATTCAAAAAATTAAAGACCGTGTCATTAGCAGTGACGGTGAGAACGATATTGAAAAGACTATTGAAGGTATACATTTAATTATTGCAACTGCGAAAGTCATTATTAGCAGTAAATTAATTCGTTTCAAAAATTAAATTTCCTCATAAAAATGGTAACATAATGAAATTTTTGAAACAAAAATTATTTCTTTTCATCAAAATATTTTCAACAACCAATGATAATGACGAAAATGCTTTTTATTATTAAAGAATCAGAAGAAAAGTCCAACAGAGTTCAGCCAGATGATAACCTCAATGAAGATTCTCTATTAGGACGTGAGTACTATTATGATTGAAATTTATATTTTGTTTATACGGATCATTCCTTGGTATAAATTTGGTACAATTTGGGACTACTAGACCCGATGAAGAAAAAACAAAGATCTGTTTTGCTTCACCGAGTCTTAAAGTCCTAAATTCTACCAACTTAATTTATATTTAGTCTCAATCGAAATGTATATATATTTACATTTCATTTTATTAACTTGATATAATATTTTCAATTACTGAAGAAACTGATGACAACGATTTTCAAGCTGGACTGAATATGTATTTTGCTTGGGCGCAAAGAATTAATGATGACGACAAAAATATTATATGCGAAGAGAAAGAAGGCGACCAACCAAATGCTTACTTGTTTCTTCCGTTGGCTAAAAAATTGCTAACAGATTGCAAGGAAATACCAATGTGGTCGTGCATAGTTCGAGATCTCTTTGGCTACGGACGCGCACCTGCGTCCAGCGCAATAGTCGAATCTAATTTTAATGACCTAAAGACCCGACTTTTTAACAAAAAAAATGGTTGGAGGATTGACTATTTTGTTAAAACCCACCTAAAGTATATGAATGGCTCTGCAAACTTGATTATTGGCGGACACGAAATAGATAAAGAACTCTTTCAAAGAGAAAACCAGGATCTGACAGGTGACCAAGTAGATAAGGCTCCCGTTAATAATTACGTCGCTCAAGACTTTGAAAAACAGGATCTGACAGGTGAAGAAGTCCATATGGCTCCCGTTAATAATTACGTCCCTCACGACGCGCCAATTGGGATTTCAGAATGTCCCGTCTGTATCAACGGAAATTTTCCAGTAGGAGCACATATTTGTGCCGTATGTAGTATAAACGTTCACGTGCTTGACGGGTGCTCATTCCCTTATGTAGACGGGGAAGAAGGATATGGACAACGCCGACTTTGTAAAAATTGCAACGGCAGGAAACTAACTGAAATCGAATCCATAATGTCTTTGAAGGAGAAAGAAAGATGGGGTGGCTATGACAACGAAATTCAATCCAAAAAACAGACGAAAAAATCTACATACATGAGAACAGACTTCTTAGAGAGAGATTTTATGAACAATGGGAAGAGATCAAGAAATTTAATACTGAAAAATGCAAATGGTCTCGACTCGAAAACTTTCATAATTGAGGGTGTCAGGATATTGTTTGAGAGGGTGGCTTGATTGACAAGACGGTTGTTGGTTGAATTTATTAAACACTTTATTATATAGATATACAACTTAATAATAAGAACGGCGGCGGTTTTAATAATAAGAACGGCGACGGTTTTAATTGTACGTTCAACGACAGCACAACCTTCTTCTAACGCGACGGCTCGATTAGTCGGCGTCACTCTCACACAAGCTTAATATTTATATTTCGTGGTTGGTATCATTTGGTTGGATTGGTGGGAGAAGTCATAGGCGGCGAGTAAATTAATGTTCAGAGTTATAACTCTGACAGCTCGGCCCTTCCTGATTTGGAATCGTATCGATTTCATCGTCTTCGGGGTCATCGTATCCTTCGAGTTCTGGGCTAAGTTGGCACCACGGCTTCATTTTTTCGCTGGTAAAAACAGAACTAAATCTCCTTCCACGTCGAGGGGCTTCCTCCAAATCTTCGATTAGATAGCGATCGTTGCGTAATACCCTTTTAACGACGTATGGCCCACGATACTTGGGCTCCAGTTTCCGTGATTCTCCAGTGGCAGGAGCTACGTTCTCGATCAATACTAAATCCTCTTCCTTATATTCGGTGGGTAGTTTATGTCGTGCGTCGTATCTTGATTTCCATTTGGCTCGTTCGGCTTCGATATTTTTAACGGCGTTTTCTCGTTTAAGCGTTATGAGTTGTGATGCTTCACGATGTTCCGATTGACTATTTTCTTCGTTCAAAGCGTTAATCACACGGTTAGCTATGATATCTCGAAGATCGAAGTCATAAACTATTTCATTTGGCATAAATCCGGTAGTAGAGTTTTGCTGGCTATTGAGACTCCATTGAATAACTCTGAGATGTTCATCCCAATCGGCAGGGTCGGCAGATACGGCTCGCAATGACGCTAGGACTGATTGGTTTACGCGCTCTATTTGTCCATTCGATCGAGGCGTACGTACGGCGACCTTTATATGTTGGATATCATTTAGTTTGCAAAAGTTCTCGAATTCTCGCGAAGTGTATGCTGTACCTCGGTCAGGCAGTCCAAAAAAAAACTTGTCAAATCGTTGAGCATATCGATGACGGGCTTTGACCTTGTATTTCGAACGGACCGTAGTATGACATATTTACTGAAAGCATCAGAAATTCCAATAATGTAAAAGTTTCCTCGACGGCTTTTCGGAAACGGACCCAAATGGTCAATGTGTAGCATACGGAACGGTATTGGTATTACTTCTCCACTATAGAGGCGCTCCTCTGTTCGTCCTCCGGGACATTTGTTATAGCAGCATTCTATGCACGATGCAATATATGATTTCACGTATTTCCTCATCTTGGGGAACCAAAAATATTTTCGTATACGATTAATTGTTTTCTCCACGCCGAAATGTCCCATGTCATCATGTAGTGACTTAACAATTCTCCATCTAACAGCTGATGGCACCACTACTTAGTTTCAGTTCATTATCTTCTCGTCGATACAATCGATGATGTTTTAGTTCATACTCCTTTTTGATTTGTTTTTTCTGCTCGACGTCTTCTAGGCCTTGTAGGACTCTCACGATCAAAGCTATTTTGGGGTCGATGCGTTGCATGGAGGCCAACCAATCCTCTTGGTTTACTTCGATGCGCATGATGTTTGACATGACGACATTCGCCTCGTTCGGTGGTTCGACTGGAGCACGACTTAAAGCATCTGCGTGCGACATTTGTTCACCTGGTCGATGCATTATATCGAAACTATATTCTTGCAGCTTAAGCCACCATCTGGCGATGCGCGGAATCAGTGGGGTTGATTATTTTAATGAACTTACAGCAGCACAATCCGTGACGACTTGGAAGTATTTTCCCAGTAAATAAATTCGGAACCTTTCTAACGTTTCAACTATAGCCAAGACCTCTAATTCGTAGCTATGGTAATGGCATTCAGTGTCGGTGCAATGACGGCTAAAGAAAAACACTGGTCTCCTTTTCTTTTCTTGTTCTTCCTGTAATAATATTCCAGCAATTCCGACTGAACTGGCATCGGTATGTATCTGATGATTTTTTTTATAATCGTAAAGGACTAAAACTGGATCTTTAACTAGAATAGATTTAAGAAGCTCAAAAGCTTTTCGTTGTTCGGTGCCCCAAATGAACGGTGGATCATCCTTTGTTTTAAGAAGTTGAGTTAACGGCTTTGTGATATGTGCATACGTCTGAATAAATTTCCGGAAAAATCTGGTTAGTCCGAGAAATCTTCTGACTTCCGTAACGTTAGTGGGTCGCGGAAAATTTTGTATAGCGTGTGTTTTTTGAATTCCTGGTCGAATTCCATGAGAGCTCACCCGATGTCCAAGAAATACAATTTCCTTCGAGAGGAAATTACATTTTGACAATCTAAAAGTTAATCCGGTTGCTCGTATTATGTCTAGCAATTCTCGCAGTAATAGTAATCCCTCGGAAGCAGTCTTACTTGGTATGATAATTTCATAGACGTATCCGATAACCTTTCCCTTCATTCGCCGTACAAGTTCTTGGAAATACGACGGAGCATTCATAAGTCCAAATGGCATGTAATTGAACTCAAAATGCCCTTGATGTGTGAAAAAAGCCGTAAGTTTCTTACATTCTTCGTCGATTGGTATCTGATAAAAACCTGACATCATGTCAAGTTCCGTGAAATATTCGTTTCCTGCTAGTGATGAAAGCTGTTCTTCGTCAATCGGCATTGGAAATGGTCGCTTTTCGGTGATAGCGTTTAGTTCGCGATAATCGACACACATTCGATCTTCGCCATTTTGCTTCTTGACTAGAACGATGGGTGCCGCATATTCAGAATTGCTTCGTCGTATAATTCCGTTTTGCAGCAATTCGTCGACGATTTGCTCTACCGTTTCTCTTTTTGCGAATGGAATACGATATGGTCTCTTATTGATCGGCTTTCAATTTTTCAATTTAATCGTCATAGTGGCTATTTTACATTTTCCCAACTCGGTTAAATTGTCAGCAAAACACGAGAAAGTTTGCATTATTAACTTGCCCATCGATTTCTAACGATCCAGTCATACCGAAACTACAAAGTAGTTCTCCGCCCGCGAATCCCTTTAAACATACGGGAATAATAGGGTTAACGTCACCCAAAGACATTGCTAGTGTTTTGTGAATTAACGATCGTTCACTTCTGGGATCAACGATAGAGTTCACTTGAACTTTATTAATAAAGACATCCTTTACAATGTTTATTGGTTCATTGCTAACGAATATTTTTCGGATATGATTATGCGATGGTACAACGTCTGATTTAAATTTGTCCGGACACTCCTTTTCTAGATGTCCGGATTTGAGACATTTCGAACAACGAACTCGTTTTTGTGGTTTAGGACATTTTATTGAGATATGACCCGGTTCGTAACAGTTATAACATATAGGAGTAGCTGCTTTAAAAACAGGCTTTACATCTACCTTTGGTTGGCTTGCTAACGAATTCGGCTGTATATATGACCGAGATGCTGATGGGATTGTTTTGACCATTGGCTTGGCTGTCGAAAATGAGGCACAATTTTGTAAGTAACTTTTTATAGCAGAGTGCACATCGAGGAGGGATGAGAAATATAGACTTGCAATAGCGTTTTGCAGCCCAATATGTCTGAGACCGTTTCGAAAATATTTTATTATCGATTGATCGTCGACGCCTTCCCGCCGGCCTATCGCACAAATTCGATGGAACTTGACTTGTCATCATTTTGATATGCGAATCAGCCTCACTTCGCTGACCATTAAAACAGAGGAGTAACTTGCTCGAAAACTCGTTCCACGTTCGACAAACCACATTCATGCTATGCGCCCAAAGTTTTGCTGGACCTTTCAGCTTGGCATGTATGGCAAAAATGAGAATGTCTTCGTTCCAAGCGTAAGCTTCATATAAAGGACTAACCCGATTCACAAACTGCCCGACTGTTAGTGATTCCTCTAATGACGGATCAAAATCAGGTAATACGTCGATTATGTCTCGAACTGTATGTATCGAACTATGCGCATTTGAACGTAGATAATTTGTAGAGATATCGTTGCATCGATTTGTTGTTTGATTAAATTGACAATTATGTTGCGCTGACGACGCGGTTTGCGTAGTATGAGTTGCATCGTTTTGAATTTCGAATGGTATAGAGAATTCACCAGCTGGATGAGATAATATTTCCTTTGTCGACGTCGTTGTAGTTATTGGAGGACTATGTCCATTAACCATTATCGGTTCACGTTGCGCAGCGGCTTGTGTAAAATTACTATTGTTTCAATTTAAATAAGTTAGTTGACTTACCGGTTGTTCAATCGTAGTAGCGGTAGTAATTGATGTAAATGTTTCTATAAGTTTGGTAAGTTGCTCGAACTTTGCGTGAAGCATTTTGAGCTCCAGTTTAACATTTTCCGTATCACTACTATTATCTCCCGATTCATCGACATCACTGTTAACACAATCGCTGTCTAAAAATTCAGCTAATCGTAGTATTAGCTCGGCTTTCGCACTATTTGTCGGTAAATTGTTATTCTGCAATCTCGATTTAATTTCTTTTATGGTTAAACTTGCAATTTTCGGCATTTTGATTATTTAATTTTAGTATGTAACGATAACACTTATATTTTGGTTATGAAGTACGACGCGATAACACTAGAAATTTGAAACGGCGATATTATCGAAAGAACGATCGAAATACGAAACTATAGAAATACGAAACTATCGAAATCGATTATAATACGGAACGTTCGCACTATCGGAATACGGAACGGTGGCACTATCGAATATGCCACACTCTTAATTTCGTTCAGCCCTGTCAAAACCCTCGAGAATACTTCACAAGCCATGAAACAGACCACCTCCCTACCACATTCGATGCCCAACGTAGTCCTTACATTCTAAAATATTTGCAGTGTTCTTATGTAAAACTGACAAAAGTTTGATTTGAATAGCTCCTCCGCCCTAAACTACTATTCATACAGAAAAATGGTGTTCTGATAATCTTAAGCTTGCTTTCTTATCTTCCGAACCGTAATAAAATGTTCATATCTTTTCTAACAAAATTATTTAAAAAAATTTATCTTAACCAAATGACTACGATTTCTCAAACAAAAATTCTCAGCTGAGTAATCATTGTAATGTCACTGTGCCGTCATGGCATGCCGTGGGCTGAAGATATCGAATGTAGCTGCCTACAGATTCGGACTCCGGCTTCACATACACATAAGCAATTATCACTCAGCTGGAGAGGTATTGAGCGTAAAATGGCGAGTTTACTTTGTAATCAAAACTATTTTATTATTTTGTTAAATAAGGTATATAGGAAGTGTAGTCTTTGGGAAGGTAAGGATCCAAGCTGTAAGTTACAAGAAGACTATTTTCTTGTATGGATAGTAGTTTAGGCTCTATAGCATATATAAAGTCAATGTTAGACATTTTTCCATAAGCATCAATATAGAAGATTTTAGAGAACGGACTCCGAACGCATACATATAGGTTTCTGTTTCATGGCTTGGGAAGTATTCTCGAGGGTTTTGGCCCTGTTCGTACGGCTATACGATTTACACACACACACTGTCGACTATCCGTGTAAGAACGATTTTGCGCCACAACGCAGGCACAACACAAATCTGTTCAATATGATTACGCACAACACGAATCTGTTCCCGGTTACTATCCACTTGATTTCATTTTTTTTCAGATTTCCGAATTCACAAATCAAACGCGACGCATTTACAGACGCAACTCAACCGAAAGATATCCGCGCCAATCCCACTTCTGAATTCTGTCAGGATATTGTTTGAGAGGGTGGCTTGATTGACAAGACGGATGTTGGTTGAATTTATTAAACACTTTATTATATAGATATACAACTTAATAATGAGAACGGCGGCGGTTTTAATAATAAGAACGGCGACGGTTTTAATTGTACGTTCAACGACAGCACAACCTTCTTCTAACGCGACGGCTCGATTAGTACCTGCTTACTTTCCTGTTGTCTGCGTCACTCTCCCACAAGCTTAATATTTATATTTCGTGGTTGGTATCAGGTGGTTGGATTGGTGGGAGAAGTCATAGGCGGCGATTAAATTAATGTTCAGAGTTATTACTCTGACAAGGGCAAAAAGTATTCATTGCTGAATACATTCGCATTCGATGCGATAATTCAAGTCATACTGAATGTAGCCAGAAATGATGTTGTAATAGTAGACTTTCTTTGTTGGAACAGTAATTATTCTGAATTTGTCAAAAAACTTTTGGATAATGGTAAACACTCGTATGTTTTTTTTAAATACTTGATCGCACATTTGTGTCAATTTAATTGAGGCGTGTAATTCCCAAAATGTTGGGGAATGAAAAAAAACTTTATTTTTGTAATGGCGTTAAATTATAAATTATTTGATTACCAAAATCAATAATACATAAATAATTTATATGCAGGAAGTTTTGTTGTAATATACATTTGATGCTGTAATAAGCCGGTTGCTACCAAAAGAACCAGGGAAAAGGAAAAACAAGTGACTACAATTTGTCTAAAACCGACTCAGGTAGATACTTTTAGAATTACACGTCTCAATTAATAATTTCTAAAACTTGAACACCTTGGCAAAAAATAAACAAAGGCTCAATTTTCATACAGTAATGAGCAAAAGCATTATCCTTTTTTGCAGGAATTCAATGCAATACGTACGCGAAGAGAGGCTCCATTCTTTTAGATATCACGACAGATGCAAGATTTATAACTAAATGTGGAAGTATAAATGTCGTAAATTGTGCGACAAATGCTTTAGAGCTTGCTGAGACTTTAAACTTACAACGTTCACTTGGCACTTACGACTCCCTGTACAGCAAATGTGGGAAAAAACTCACATCTGCTAGCCCATTCCTGAGAACTGACATATTAAATGTAAAATCAGGGCTCAATAAAGCTATCGAGGAAGCTTTACTTTTGAAAAAGAAAGTATGCGAAAAGAGGAAATGTAACGGTGAACAATCTCCGAAATTTAAATTAACCGGTAAATGAATAATTATAGACATATTATTGCGTAAAAATTGTGGTTATTATGATCCAATATTGTTTGCAGGAAAAATTTTGTTTTGCGAAGTTTATGGAGCAAGTGGACATACAATCGAGGTGAGTGATATACCGATAACGCTGGCGGTTTTTTTTCGAAGAGTTTCAACTGGAAGGATTTGTTTTGTATAAATTTGCAATGGAAACAACTCCACAAAACGGGGATAGACCTTTAAGAAATTTGAGACCAAAACGTAGCTTCGGAATTTTGGAAACAGGTCACTACACTGTTGTCCTCAGACATAAAAATGGACAATGGTCCGAAATCGATGATATGCAAATTTCAGAAAAGCCTCTTAAAAATAGAACCGTAATACCGCATTTATTAATATATACCTACACAGAAAGCACTGAATCCGTGTGAACCAGTTTTTTCATATAATTAAAAAAAAGTTTTCTAATGCATTTAGTTCTATATTTTCAAGTTTTTTTTATTTTATTTCATAAGATTAGCAAGAAATTGAATAATGCTCCTGTTGTGCCATTGGTTGGGAGTGATTATTTTTAATCGTAAAATCTGCGTGTGTATAGTCACCACCATTTCTGTTACGCCCGGTATATAGGTGACATGCTATTATAGAAGACAGAAAATTCCATAATAATACGAATATTTTCTTAAATTTATTCATAAATCCGCTGATTTAATAGCTGAGAAAGAAGGCTTCTATGTATCACATCAAGTTCGATATGGTAAACGTAATGCAATTTTAGCAGTTGATAAAAGCCCACATCAGCAATGATGGGAAAATCACCAAAAAGAGGTTATGTGGCAAGTGTTTCGGTCGAACACGGGACTGCAATGACGAAATGAATGTCTCACTGGATTAGAGAAAAAATATAAGGAGGTAACTGCCGATGAAGCAGAGAGAATCGGAGCTGTAGAAATGTAAATATGGGAAAAGAATGTGAGGTAATTAAAAAATTAATACATAAGCCATGAACAGAACGAAAATGTTATCTTTTCTCCATAGTTCCGCTGATATAATAGATGAGAAAGAAAGCTTCTATGTATCACATCAAGTTCACTATGGTAAACATACTGCAATTTTAGCAGTTGATAAAAGCCCACATCAAGAATTATGGGAAAATCACCAAAAAGAGGTTATGTTTCAAGTGTTTCGGCTGAACACGGGACTGCAATGCCGAAATGAATGTCTCACTGGATTAGAGAAAAAATACAAGGAGGTAACTGCCGATGAAGCAGAGAGAATCGAAGCTGTAGAAATGTAAATATGGGACAAGAATGTGAGGTAATTAAAAAATTAATACATAAGCCACGAACAGAATGAAAATGTTATCTTTTCTCCATAGTTCCGCTGATATAATAGATGAGAAAGAAAGCTTCTATGTATCACATCAAGTTCACTATGGTAAACGTACTGCAATTTTAGCAGTTGATAAAAGCCCACATCAAGAATTATGGGAAAATCACCAAAAAGAGGTTATGTTTCAAGTGTTTCGGCTGAACACGGGACTGCAATGCCGAAATAAATGTCTCACTGGATTAGAGAAAAAATATAAGGAGGTAACTGCCGATGAAGCAGAGAGAATCGAAGCTGTAGAAATGTAAATATGGGACAAGAATGTGAGGTAATTAAAAAATTAATACATAAGCCATGAACAGAATGAAAATGTTATCATTTCTCCATAGTTCCGCTGATATAATAGATGAGAAAGAAAGCTTCTATGTATCACATCAAGTTCACTATGGTAAACGTACTGCAATTTTAGCAGTTGACAAAAGCCCACATCAAGAATTATGGGAAAATCACCAAAAAGAGGTTATGTTTCAAGTGTTTCGGCTGAACACGGGACTGCAATGCCGAAATGAATGTCTCACTGGATTAGAGAAAAAATATAAGGAGGTAACTGCCGATGAAGCAGAGAGAATCGAAGCTGTAGAAATGTAAATATGGGACAAGAATGTGAGGTAATTAAAAAACTAATACATAAGCCATGAACAGAATGAAAATGTTATCTTTTCTCCATAGTTCCGCTGATATAATAGATGAGAAAGAAGGCTTCTATGTATCACATCAAGTTCACTATGGTAAACGTACTGCAATTTTAGCAGTTGATAAAAGCCCACATCAAGAATTATGGGAAAATCACCAAAAAGAGGTTATGTTTCAAGTGTTTCGGCTGAACACGGGACTGCAATGCCGAAATGAATGTCTCACTGGATTAGAGAAAAAATATAAGGAGGTATTTGCCGATGAAGCAGAGAGAATCGAAGCTGTAGAAATGTAAATATGGGACAAGAATGTGAGGTAATTAAAAAATTTATACATAAGCCATGAACAGAATGAAAATGTTATCTTTTCTCCATAGTTCCGCTGATATAATAGATGCGAAAGAAAGCTTCTATGTATCACATCAAGTTTACTATGTTAAACGTACTGCAATTTTAGCAGTTGATAAAAGCCCACATCAAGAATTATGGGAAAATCACCTAAAAGAGGTTATGTTTCAAGTGTTCCGGCTGAACACGGGACTGCAATGCCGAAATGAATGTCTCACTGGATTAGAGAAAAAATATAAGGAGGTAACTGCCGATGAAGCAGAGAGAATCGAAGCTGTAGAAATGTAAATATGGGACAAGAATGTGAGGTGTGAGATCTGTGCTCAAGCTAAAGGGGGATGCCGGTTTTAAAGGATAACTCAACTGTTGTAAATTCAAATATAAAAAATTCAAATGAAACGAAAACAGTCTACACATTTGTGAATGCGATGCCTAATTGTATTGCGGGCATTTAATAACCAATAGTGGTTTCTTATCGTACTCAGTATCGTTTGGGTGCCTCCATGTAGGGTGTAATGGTGAATGTGGTCTATGAGAATATAGGTTATGTGATGGTTATTAGGGAGAATGATCGGATGTTGTTGGTCGTAACTTAACTGAGACTTTGAAAGACGACCTCCAACTCGTAGAATGTTCTCTGGGTCGAGTGTGGGATTGAGGGACAAAATTCGACTTTTTTTTGGAAGGGGTAAGTTTTTATGTAAGTGGGAGATTTCAATAGGAAAAGAGATATTTTGGAGAATTTTTATTAGGCATCGTTCTGCATTTTTTAATTCATTTACTGATAAGTATTGAGTAACAGGACGTATTTTACGCAAGCCACTTATAAATCTAAGGCAGTATGCTGTGATTCTCATCGTTTTCTGAAACGATGAATATTTGTAGAGCAAAGGTATATGCTCTTTGATAGTGGTGGTAAGAGTCTTTGGCCTCTGGTACTGCTCCGACCAGTATCCAGCCCAGTTCTGTGTTTTGGGCTGTAGGTGAGTTGCCAGATCCCTTTTTTATGCCCTTTTTGATAATGGTGGCATAAACCTCTGCTCCTAGGAGAATGTCAATTTCCCCTGGAGTAGCGAATTTGGGATCTGCTAGAGGGAGATCGTTTATATGTCTCCATTTCGAAGCTCCTATGGATTGAGCTGGCAGCAAATCGGTGATTTTTTTGATCACGAGCATGTTGCTTTTGATTTCGAACTTGGTGTGTAGGGATTTTATTATGACAGTTGCTTGCTTTAAGGCTGTATTTGTAAGAGTTGTACCAAGTCCAATAAGTTGATGGGTGGTTGAAGATCCTTTAAGCTGTAGTTTTTTTAAGGTTTTTTCGGTCATAATCGAGACTTGTGACCCTGAGTCTATTAACGCTCGGATTGTCATCGTGATTCCGGATGGTGTAGTGACGTTAATTAGAGCGGTGGAGAGGAGAGCTCTTTTCATGTTTGCAGTAAGAAAGTTCTGAACTTGTTGTTCATTATTACAGATGGGTGTATTTTTCTTTGTCGGCGTATTGTTTTTTTGGGTGGACTGCTCGCAGTGGAGTAATGTGTTATGATGTTTTTGACAATGATAACACTTTTTATTGCTAGAGCAATTTGAGGTTGTGTGGTTGGGGGATAAGCAATTTTTGCATAAATGCTTATTTGTGACAATTTCATGTCGTTGTCGGGTGCTCATATTTCTAAATGTTGGGCAGTGAAATATAATATGATCACCCTTGCAATGGCTGCAAGAGGACTTTTTGGTAGGTGGGTGCTTAGGTGCTGAACTTTTATTTCTGTTCAAGAAACCATATGTAGGTTTGGGTGAGAATGGTTTTCTCTGTGTCATATTGGATGACGTAATCTTGTTTCCAATCATTTCTAGAGTTCGGAAGCGAGACTCTAGAAATTTGGTTAAAGTTTTTAGTTCAGGTAGGTCTGTGCTACTCTGTAAACTTTGCTCCCATAATTGGTGTGTGTCTGGGTGTAGTTTTTGCACTGTCAAGTATATGATCAGTGGATCCCAATTCTTTGTTTCTACTTCTAGGTTTTGTAATGCTAATAATGCTTCGGTTATGTTGTCCAGCAGTCTTTTAATATTATCGGCAGTGTCATGGTGTATAGGTGGAAGAGACAATAATTTCTTTAATTGTACGTTGACTAATATTCGCTTATTTGAATAGCGTTCTTTTAGGAGCTGCCAAGCTGGTCGGTAGTTTGCATTGCATACTTCGTAATGTCTGAGCAATTTTTCAGCCTCTCCTATTAGATTTGTCTTTAGAAAGTATAATTTGTCAACGTCTCTTAAGTTATTGTTGTTATGTATAACCGAATTAAATAGATCGTGGAATGAAATCCACGTAGAGTATTCTCCATTGAAGGTGGGAAGTTTAATTCTGGGGAGTCTTTCATTATTACATGAATTTGTGCTAGCATGTGATGTCTGAGTCTGAAGAGGATTATTGACAGGCGTTGGTGTTAGTTTGTCTATATCCTCTTCCATGCTTGCTGCTTTTTCAATATAATACTCCTGTGCATCACTAAATGTCTCTTTCGTGAAATACTCTAATTTGCGATCTTCCTTTGTCGCTCTCCTTTGAATTACCCTATGCCGCATTTGGAATTCTTTCCAATATTCGGTGAACGTTTGTAGGCGTTTTTCTGTCGATTTGACAGTTTTCTTTTTACCATCTCTTTGATGCCTTCTAAAGAGGTTTTCCATTAAATCTTTGACCTATTTTTGAGACTCAACTAACTCTAATATTGAGCTAATGGTTTCGTCTCCGGCGTCAGGTATACTGCCTTCATCATCTGTAGGCATTTTGTATGGAGAGGCTTGAATCACGTGATAGTCTTAAGCGATACTTTTCTTAACTTTATATTTGAATAGCTGATTTATCCGGCTTTGAAGGACCAATTTGAGATCTGTGCTCAAGCTAAAGGGGGATGCCGGTTTTAAAGGATAACTCAACTGTTGTAAATTCAAATATAAAAATTTTAATTCAAAATATATTGCTTACAAACATTATCACAAATTCAACTTTTTATAATTAACCTAACTTACTATTAAGAATTCAAACACTTATACTATCTTAAGCTACCAATTAAATATAACTTCACTAGTTTTAAAACAACACTGCCAGAAAGATTTGCTCCCCTTATTTCTGAAAAGAGAGAGAGAAAATCCTTTATTAATACAATAGAAGTTTTGTGCTACACGTATAAGCACGGTAGCAACAATACAAAAATAATTATAATGACAGAAGTAAATTTCTGCAGTAGGAGTAAATTCCTACTCAGGTGGGAGATGAAAAAATAAGCAGAATTAAATTTCTGCAGTAGGAGTAAATTCCTACTTAGATGTGAGATGGAAAAGTAAGCAGAATTAAATTTCTGCAGTAGGAGTAAATTCCTACTTAGATGTGAGATGAAAAAATAAGCAGAATTAAATTTCTGCAGTAGGGGTAAATTCCTACTTAGATGTGAGATGGAAAAATAAGCAGTAGGAGTAAATTCCTACTCAGGTGTGGGATGGAATTAGCAGAATTAAATTTCTGCAGTAGGAGTAAATTCCTACTTAGGTGTGGGATGGAAACAAGATTTAGTTTGGATGATTAGGAAAATCAGAGTAAATTCTGATGGTTTCAGATCAAATTCTGAATTGGGAATGGATGATTCTGCTGCAGCTCGTCGCCTTTTTATAGCCGCAGCGAACCGCTACGTTTAGGCTTCATGATAGGTTGCCTTGGCAACGTTCGTTTCAAGGTTTGTTAAACTTAACGCTGCACTGAACTCTGACTGCGGCGAAGGCGAGAACATATGGTGATATGTTGACATTTTTGACATGTCAATGTAAATAATCCGAGGGAAGTAGGATTTGGGTCAAGAAATGGTAAGTTTTTGGTTAATTATTCTATTTACTAGTTATTTATAAGAGTTTTTGTTTATTTTCAGGTGAAAAATAGTGGAGAAAGTTTTTAGGACGGCGTTGGATTAAAGGGAGGAAGTTCCCTTATATTAGATAAGTATTTTTGTCTAAATTATTGTAAGATAAGATTCTTTGTGTTTTGTTATTTATCTTTTTAGGTATATATCTGGGGATGAACCAAGGACTCATCGTGGGATTATGTATGTGGACTGAACAGTGAGGTAATTAAAAAATTAATACATAAGCCATGAACAGAATGAAAATGTTATCTTTTCTCCATAGTTCCGCTGATATAATAGATGAGAAAGAAAGCTTCTATGTATCACATCAAGTTCACTATGGTAAACGTACTGCAATTTTAGCAGTTGATAAAAACCCACATCAAGAATGATGGGAAAATCACCAAAAAGAGGTTATGTGGCAAGTGTTTCGGCCGAACACGGGACTGAAATGCCGAAATGAATGTGTCACTGGTTTAGAGAAAAAATTTAAGGAGCTAACTGCCGATGAAGCAGAGAGAATCGAAGCTGTAGAAATGTAAATATGTGGGACAAGAATGTGAGGTAATTAAAAAATTTATACATAAGCCATGAACAGAATGAAAATGTTATCTTTTCTCCATAGTTCCGCTGATATAATAGATGAGAAAGAAAGCTTATATGTATCACATCAAGCTCACTATGGTAAACGTACTGCAATTTTAGCAGTTGATCAAAGCCCACATCAAGAATGATGGGAAAATCACCAAAAAAGGTTATGTGGCAAGTGTTTCGGCCGAACACGGGACTGCAATGACGAAATGAATGTCTCACTGGATTAGAGAAAAAATATAAGGAGGTAACTGCCGATGAAGCAGAGAGAATCGAAGCTGTAGAAATGTAAATATGGGACAAGAATGTGAGGTAATTAAAAAATTAATACATAAGCCATGAACAGAATGAAAATTTTATCTTTTCTCCATAGTTCCGCTGATATAATACATGAGAAAGAAAGCTTCTATGTATCACATCAAGTTCACTATGCTAAACGTACTGCAATTTTAGCAGTTGAAGAAAGTCCACATCAAAAGGATGCGAAAATCACCAAAAAGAGGTTATGTTTCAAGTGTTTCGGCTGAACACGGGATTGCAATGCCGAAAAAAATGTCTCACTGGATTAGAGGAAAATTAAAAATAGGTAACTACCGAGGAAGCAGAGCCCCATTGGATGCAAAAGTACAATGCATCGGTGAATACCTGCGAATATGGGAAAAGAATGTGGGTAATTAAAAATTATTACATCAATAGGATGAAATTTTATTGCTTCCTCCTGTTTTGTAGGTTGGTTTGAGACGTCGTTTTTTACTATGCCGACAGGCTCTGTACTTTCCGTGTGGGCCAGAGTTGAGACCATTCTGAGTTTAAAATGTAGCGTGGCTAATAATAAATGCACTTGAAAACCACCGAGGGTATTAATATCGTTGGAACATTAATACCAACAAATTGCGTTGAGGCTCTTTTTTAAGATTTGAAATCTGATGCAGAAACATTCGAAGAACAATTAATTCTTACAGCATAAAATGTATAAAATAAAGTAAGATAGCGAAACACAAAGCATGTACTATCTGATTAATATTGCTACTGATGTACTGAAACTGGATATTCTTAAATATTATAACTGTTAGAAATAATTATAATACTCTGTTCTTAAGTAGATGTTGATGTACGAGTAGAACTTAGTAGATATCTTTTTGTTGTTTTATTTTGTTTCTTTTCAAATTTATTGACTACTTTTGTTCTAAGAACCTCTCGATCACTTGATTCTGTTTTTATTGTAAAAAAAACTTCAATTAATGCCACCCTAATTTTCAGTAAAAATGCCAAGAATTCATTTACGTAAGCAGGGAAAAGTAAATTTAGAGGAGGAGTAATCACAGGCAGTAGCATAGTTCAATAATACATATATCTAATCTATGTTGCTAATGACTGTTGAAAAAAAGAGGAAAGATTGTTTTTTATTTTTGTATTTGGTTGAGTTGTTTTTTCATTCAAATTTTAAACATCTTATATATGTAGATATCCTGAAAAAGAAATTTTCACACACAAACACGCAGTACTTTTATAATCTTTTCAATGTAATATCAATGCAGTTGCGACTTAATATGAGATATTCATTTAATATGAGATATTCAAAAGAATGAAAAACTTTTATATGTAAACTAATTATAAATTAGTGATTAATATACCTGCTAGTGGGTACATAGGTACATATAAGAAGAAAAAATCAAAAATATGA
Organism: Dioctria linearis; assembly: GCA_963930735.1. Lineage (NCBI taxonomy): Eukaryota > Metazoa > Arthropoda > Insecta > Diptera > Asilidae > Dioctria > Dioctria linearis. The sequence continues at coordinate 97,149,254 of OZ005744.1, read as the reverse complement.
GAGAAAAAAATATACGGAAGTTTTTATGAGTTTTATTTTATTTTTGGTATGGGTACTGCGTCTTTAGGAGATATTTGTAAATGCAAATTACAAGTGTATAAATTAGTAGGAATACCACGCTCAAATCGACTAAGATTCAATGAGAAAGTGGTTAGCCATGTTTACCCAACAGGGCTCCAGTAGAGTCCAGCAGGTTTTCGTTTTGCAAGTTTGTGCGAATTCACGTAACTTTCCTTTTTGAAATTATTAAGGCCACTACTATCGTACTATTTGCATGAGCGTGTGTAGCGAAATTCGAAGCTTGAGTTGAGACTGAAATCTGACAAGAATTAAATCGGCTGAAAATATTGCGTACAAGCAACTCTTACGACATTGCTATAGAATTGAGCTAAGATCTGCATAAGACTTGCGTGTTGAGGCAAAAGTGAACATCCTGTTTTGTCTAGTTCAATTTATTTAGACGCAATGTTCTCGGCCAATTTTTTCCATGCCATTCAGTCTCCACTCAAGCTCCGACTTTCGCTACACACTCATGTAAATCATACGACTTTGCCATGCACAAGTCTTACGATTTTCTTCAGCATATTCATCGTAAGAATCGGTCTTATACCAATTCTAGCTTTTTTCCTTGTTGCATATTGACATTTGTGTCATTTATTTGAAGAAACGATCTTACTTTCAGTTTGAAATCAACTTTCTTACTGTCATGACACTTAGTAGAATTAAATAAAAGATTTTATTTGGGTAATTTGCATAAAGTATAAGAAGGAATTTGTTTCTATCACTGACATATATATCTTCGAGTTTCCAGTGATTTGTGAAGTGGTTTCACTTTAAATTAATTTTTGTTTGCTTGCTTTATATTACTTACTAATCTAATTCTGTCTAATTGATTGTCGTACAGCCCAACGTAATGCGTTGCTTTAAGCAGGGCTTCGAAAATAAATACATTTTGACTTTGAAATAATTAAACATTTGAAAATAAATAAATATTAAAATGATAAAAATGTATTACTCGTTTTATTTTTAATTACATATTCTTTTATTAGCTTTTCTACATTGGTACTAGACTAACTAAACTTCGGAAAAAGGACGATTGTTTCATCTGCGACCAGATATATACATATATAGCTCCATAATTTCTGCATGAAAAAGTTGTGCTGCACTATTTTCACTTTTATCATCATGTCACTAGATACAAAATTACTGTTTGGATGATCAAAATCAACAGAAATGATTTTCTCTATCACAGTGGCTTCTTTTCGAGCCACTATTAAACCCTTTCCTGACATCTCATTTAAGAATTTAGAGAATTTCTTATATGTTGTTTGCTTCAAATCTATTTGCTTAGTAGCTGCAGGGATAACGTGAAGTCTATAAAAATTACATATTAATAATGGCAAAGAAACATTTCTACGATCAAATTTCTTACTAGAAAGGCAGATCTTAAGATTTCATCCATGTTCTTTGACCTTAATCGCCTCCTCAAATATTTCCTTATAATTTTCATTCGAATTTTCTATGTGCATACTATCGATGGGTATTTTATAGTCATCTAATTTCTTATCCAACTTCCTTATATAATCTGAATTTGGTATGAGCTCCACGATTTTTTTAATTTTATATACAGCACTCAACCGCAATCACCGAACAAATTCCATGTCACAGTTCACAGATGACGAATGTCAAACGTTTACCCGAAGAGATTTTTAGTGCAAGTTCGGGGCACGAAATCAGAAACACCGGGCTTTCATCGAACGAGTTGCTGAAACCTCGTGTAAGCTCAGGGTTTTCAAAAACAGGAGAGTGTAGCCCGGTGTAGCCCCGGGCTTACCCGGTGTTTTCATCGAACAAACCTAATATGACAGTCCATTTTGACAACGAGAAATGTCACTATCATTTGACAATTTATTTTTACAGTAGGGTAGGCGATAATAAAATCGATTAATCGATCAATTCGATTAAATTTTCGACGTTGCCAAATTTTGTCTTAGAAAGGTCCACAAATTTGAAACATCTTTCGAAAGCAAAAATTTTAGATTAAGCAAAAATTAGCACATAATTAGCACATAAATCCTAAATGAATCAAAACTATTTTGATATAATTTTTACTAGGGCGGGGTGGAGGAGGACGTCGAGCTGCAACCAGCATTTTGTTTGTTTTCTTAAAAATCCAATAAATATTTGAATTCTGAATTTTTTGATTTGATAAACAATTAGCACATAATTAGCACATAAATCCTGACTGAATCAAAACTTTTTTTGGCAAGATTTTAACTAAGGCGGGGTGGAAGATGGCGTCGTCCAGCACCTCGCATTTTGATTGGTTAAAACCCCAGCAAACTTTAGATTGCACATTTTTTAGATTTGACAAAGAATTAGCACATAATTAGCACATAAATCCTGCGTGAATCAAAATTTTGTTGGTAGCATTTTAAATAGGGAAACATGGAGGAAGAAGTCGTCCTACATCCCCTTTTTGGTTTATTAAAAACCCTATTAAATACTCGAGTATACCATTTTCGTATTAAGCAGAGAATTAGCACATAATTAGCACATAAATCCTGTGTGAATCAAAACTTTGTTGGTAGAGTTAATACTAGGGCGGGGTAAAAAATTACGTCATCCTGCACCCCCCTTTTGATTTTTTAAAAAACGCAATAAATTTTTCAGTAAAAATTTTTTAGATTTGACGAAGAATTAGCACATACCATCAGTTGGAAAAACAGAATAATTTAAATTCATTGAACTAAAAGAAAGTATATACGAGTATGACTTTCATTACATTCACAAAGAAAATGTTTTATTTATTGTTTAGTTAAAAAAAATCATAAGATCTTATATAAACAAACATTCAAAGAACTTTATACAATAATTTGTTGTTTCTAATAAATGTTTATTAAAATTATCTGTTTTATGTTTTTCCAAAATGTTATTACACCCTTGTGTATATTCGTGATAATATTTCTATATTTATTAGGATTTTAAGTGTTACCTACTTTAATAAACTGAAGTCGAATTTGTAGCGTATACCCCCTTACGCTACTTTTGTTTGGCTTCTCTACCTCTGTAGAGAAAACCCCATGATTTCCCAGAGTATGTAATTTAGTCAAATTTATTTATTTTTAAGAAGTAGCCCTATGCTACTTCTTCATATCAGAAAATTCCTACAAAGTCAAAATTTATTTATTTTTAAGAAGTAGCCCTATGCTACTTCTTCATATTAGAAAATTCCTGAAAAGTAAAAATTTTTCATTTGCAAGAAGTAGCCCTATGCTACTTCTTCATATTAGAAAATTCCTGAAAAGTAAAATTTCATTCATTTGCAAGAAGTAGCCTTATGCTACTTCTTCATATTAGAAAATTCCTGAAAAGTCAAAATTTATTTATTTGTAAGAAGTAACCCTATGCTACTTCTTCATATTAGAAAATTCCTACAAAGATAAAACCATATTAATACACACCCGCATAAAAGTACAGATCTAAAAGAAATAACAACAGCTGCAGAATAACTTGAATCGAAAAATTCTAAAATGCGCAAAATGAGCACAAAATACAATTTTTCGGATAAAACTTACCACTAGTCAACAACATCCAAACGACGAAAACGGTAATTCGCCTAGCTGTAATGCATCGGACGATGCCACCATACAATGCATTATAGCAAGCCCGCCCGAACTTCACAGAAAATTTCGGCAGACAGCACACATTTTGCTGCTACCAAACGACAGGCAAAAACGATACACACACACCCGTACATACAGCGAGCAGAAATTTCGATTTCAGCTGAAACGAACAAAAAGTGTGCGTCTGTCGGTGGCTGGAGGCAAGGCGGCTGCGATGTTGGTAAGCTGGAGGAGAGTTAGTCGATTTTGAACGAGCGATGAGTTAGTGGCTACAGGCGGAAGGTGCTTAACGTCGAGGTTTTTTCTTGGAAGTTTATTTTGGATGTATCTGAGTACAGTAGTTTGCGGGAATTGTTTTCGGGGTTACTTACCTGCATCGTCAGTGATTTATTTTCTTTTGTCGTGATTACCAACGCATTTCCGCGAGCTGAAAAGGATTATTTCTGTTTAAATAGTGAAAATTCCATTAAGAATAAGGAATTTAGTGATTACCTACCTGCGTCGTCAGTGAGTTCGTCGTTATCTTCGTTCACACATTTTCTCGAACTAAAAAGGAAATTTCATATTTTTTTGTGAAAATTCTATGGAGATCAAATAAGTCAGTGAATTCGTCGTTATTTTCTGTCACATACTTCCGCGAACTGAAAAAGAAAATTTCATATATTTTAGTGAAAATTCTATGGAGAATAAATAAGTTAGTGATTATTTACCTGCATCGTCAGTGATTTTTTTTCTTTTTTCTTTTGTCGTGATTATCAACGCATTTCCGCGAACTGAAATGAAAATTTTATATATACATTAGTGAAAGTTCTTTTAAGAATAAGTAAGGTAGTGATTGCTTACCTGCATCGTCAGTGAATTCGTCGTGATTTTCTTTCGCGCATTCTCTCGAACTGAAAAGAGAAATGTTATATATATTAAGGAAAATTCCATTAAGGATAAGGAAATTTAGTGGTTACCTACCTGTCGCTAGTGAATTCGTCGTTATTTTCTGTCACCTACTTCCGCGAACTGAAAAGGAAAATTTCATATATTTTAGTGAAAATTCTATGGAGACTAAATAAGTTAGTGATTATTTACCTGCATCGTCAGTGAATTCGTCGTTATTTTCTTTCACGCATTTTCTCGAACTGAAAAGAAACATGTTATATATATTAAGGAAAATCCCATTAAGGATAGGGAATTCAGTGATTACCTAGCTGCATCGTCAGTGAATTCGCCGTTATTTTCTTTCACACATTTTCTCGAACTGAAAAGAAAATTTTATATATTCTAGTGAAAATTCTTTTAAGAATAAGTAAGTTAGTGATCATTTACCTGCATCGCCAGTGAATTCGTCGTTATCTTCGTTCACACATTTTCTCGAACTGAAAGGAAAATTTCGTATATTTTAGTGAAAATTCTATGGAGAATAATTAATTTAGTGATTACTTACCTACATCGTCAGAGAATTCGTCGTGATTTTCCACGCATTTTCTTGAACTGAAAAGAAAAAATATATTTTTGTTATATTAATGAAAATTCTACTGAAACCAAATTATTCAATGTTCATTTACCTGCATCGCTGGTGATTTTCTTTTGTGGTTGTTTCCCACGCATTTCCTCGAACGGGAAAAGGAATATATTTACGTTCACCTGTACCACTTGGAGTTGATCATTAAGGCTAACTAGCGACAAACGAAAAGGATAACGATGAGGAGTTAAATGGGCAGCCGCAGTCTCTTAATCATTGCTCGCTCAGTAAGAAAAAGACCCCGAATTGGTTAAATCGTATACATGTAAGTCCAAGGTGGACCTTAAGGTTAGTCGAATTATTGTTATTACATTTTCTTTTCTTCTTGATTTTGAGTTGTGAAACTAAATTGTTTAGCTTACCTTTGAATATATCTAGACAACAGAATTAAGTAAGGTCAGGACAGGAAAGCGCTTTTAGGGCTAGGCTTAAGTTATCTGTACGATGTACATAATATATGTTATTGTCTGAGGTCAAAAAGAAAAACAAAATTAGACCAAGAAAGCAGAGAATAGGAAGTACATAGGATATATTTAAGGTTCTGGTGCGTCTAATCGGGTTTCCTCGCTCGCTGAAGTGAGATAAATTTTAGTTAATAAAGGAATCACATTGTTTGAAGTGGATAACGCCTTAAGTTCTTTGTTCTCCTTTCCCTTTTCTTTTGGTTTACATAATTACTCTGGCAGCTTTCCCTAGTTCAGTCTTTACTTCTCTCTTCTAGTGGTCTCTCTTCTAGTGGACTCAATACAATGGAGTAGGTAAACACCTGGCAGGGAAGTGGTCGCGGACAAGATGGCGGGCAGCACCCACGCATCGGCATATCAGCCCTCGTAGTCGGGGATTAGATGGGGCTGAGCATTTCGAAACGGCTTTGGAGGCTTAGCCAGGGTGGATGGGGGCGATTGGGCCCAACATTACCCAAGCCGGAGTCTCAACAACATCAGAGACCCCCTTTCAACTCTCTCACTCTCTCTCAACCGTCCATATGCCAGCGTTGTAAGCTCTCCGGGTGAATTAACACTTGTTCGGCGTTCCTGAGGTCTTCTATTCTCCTTCTTTTTGCAGCATATAAATAAAATCAATTTTCTTCTTTTTAGGCTTTCAGTTTACACCAAGAGAAGGAAGCCTGCATTAGATCTTTTTTTTTCTGTCCGTCCGTCTGTCTGATCAGTTATGTTGACGATTTTGCACAGCTTAACAAGCATTGAAGGATGTGGGTGGCAAGAACCACCCCAAGCCGGCTGATCGCTAGCGGCATATTTGCTGTGCAGCCACCCACACATATCCTGGATATGATTTTGTAACAAAGAGGTGTCGGATGCAGTATGTATCTACATTCAGGTACGAGTGAATGTAGGTATATCTGTCGGCTGATAAGCTCTTCGTTACAAATTGTTACCTTTTAAATAGTTACGCTACGTTGAAGGGTGTATATTCCAAAATAACAAAGTTTCATTACAATATAATATCCTACTTATGTATAGTTATTGCAATGATCATGTCTTTAATATATATCCTTTAAATATTGTTTTTTATTGTTCAATTTAAATTTAGATTGAGTTTGCAGCAAGAATCCGAATAAGTAGTGCTTCTATGCATAAAACGCTATAAAATTATAGACACCGTTGTCCTGAACACAAGCTGAATGGGAAACAAAATCATAGATAATTTGACTAAACACATAGGTACATCGCCTATGTTTCAAATGCCTTGTGTTGCCATGTATGTATATATGTATGCCATTGTTTCATAGTCTCTACAAAAAATACATATCCAAATTAACACTGTTGCTTTCCTATATTTCAAAGCTACTTCGGCAAAACCCAGCGCCAAAATTGCAATGGTGTACTCTCATTTGTTTCATATGCTGTGGGGAAAGTAGTTTATTAGGCCGGCGGTGGGAGAAATGGAAACGAGCATTACTAATTTATTTAAATGCATCAAACGTTATAGACAGACAGATGAAAAGAGCTTTACTTTTACATACAGGCGGACTAGAGCTTCAAGAGATTTATTATAATTTACCCGGGGCACACATTGACGAAAACCTGGCAGAAAATAAGGATGTTGATGTTTTTCAAAAGGCACTAGAAAAACTGGATGAATACTTCTTTCCGAAACATAGCAAGGTATGAGAGCTATACTTTTCGGCTACTAAAACAAGAACCAGACGAAAAATTTGAAAAGTTTCTTGTTCGCCTCCGACATCAGGCTGAAAAATATAAATTTAAGAATTCTGAAGACGCGATTGTAGACCAAATAACGGAGAAGTGTGAGTCAAAGGAATTGCGAAAAAAATTTTAGCGACTGGTGATTCCATATCTTCATCATAAAAGAAGCCAATTCCTTAGAATCTGTAAATTGGCAGTTAGAGAAATCTGACGAAAATAAAAACTGTTCAATTGAAATTAATAAAATGCAAACAAGTACAAAAACGACAGCAAACCAAATAAAGTTCTATTCTGGTTGCGGGAGTATAGCTAAAGATAAAATATGCCATAAGTGTAAGGCCACGGAAGACTTTAAAACCGTATGAAATGCGTAAAAAAAACAGGAGACATTAGCAAAAAATCGAAGATTCGATTGCATGCAGCATTGGAGGTGTGAAAACCGATTTAGTAATAGATTCAGGAAGCAAGAGTTATATCATAGACGACAAAACCTGGCAATATTTGAAACGAAATAATATTAAAATTTATCAGCAAAATAAGGGAGTTGATAAAACTTTTAAAGCTTACGCTACCGATAAACCACTAACTATTTTGGGACGATTTGATGCATTGATTGTAATAAATAATAGAGAAGACCAAGCATCATTTTATGTCATAAAAAATGGATCAAGAAGCCTTTTAGGAAAAGACACAGCAATCAAATTAGGGGTTCTAAAAATAGGAATTAATATACCTGTAAACTAAATAGTGGAAAGTAATTTGCTTCCAAAAATTAAGGGAGTTCTGATAAGAATTCCAATCAAGCAAGCTGTACCACCTGTAGTTCAACCATATAGACGAATTCCAATTCCTCTCGAAGAAAAAATAAACTACAAGTTAGAAGAACTTTTGAGCCATGATATAATTGAACGAGTCAACGAACCATCAAAGTGGGTGTCACCGATAGTCCCAATATTAAAAGGAAACGGCGACGTGCGTGTGTGTATAGACATGATAGACATGAGGAGAGCAAATAAATCCATCGATCGTGAAAATCATCCACTGCCAATAATGGATGTAGTATTACCCCAACTAAGGAAAGCTAGATTTTTTTCAAGGCTAGACATAAAAGAAGCTTTCCATCAAATCGAAATTTCGGAAGAATGTAGATACATTACCACTTTTATAAGCAAAAAGGACTATTTCGTTACAAACGTCTAATGTTCGGAATAACATGTGCACCAGAAATCTTTCAAAAAACATTAGAAACTATATGCATATGCTGTGATGGTACAATTAATTTTATAGTCTATATGGTGATTTTCGGTGAAAATGAAAATCAACATGACGAACGACTAAGCAAGACAATAAATACATTAAGGAAATATGACGTTCTTCTCAGCAAGAAAAAGTGTATATACAAACGGACAATGATAGAATTTCTTGGGCATAAACTATCGAGTGAAGGAATCAAACCATTAGATGCTCATGTAAGGGCAATAGAAAATTTTAAACCTCCAAAAACAGTTGATGAGTTACAGGGTTTTTTGGGTGTTATGAACTTTGTAGGTAAGTCGATCCCCAATCTAGCTACCTTAACTGAACCAATTAGGCTAATTTTAAGACTCAGACTGACAAAACATATCACCATTGAAAAACATTGGACAAACGAAAGATATGATGCATTTTCAAAGCATAAAAACGCTTTATCTGCTGACAAAATGTTAGGATACTATGATCCGAATGACAGAACTCAAGTGGGATTGGGCGCAGTCTTACTACAGCATAGTGGTGACCAGCCAAGAATTATCGCTTATGCCAATAAAAGCTTATCAGATTACGAAAAGCGATATTGCCAGACGGAAAAAGAAGCATTAGCTTTGGTATAGGCAGTGGAACATTTTAAGATATACCTGTATGGGAGAGACGACTTCGAATTAATAACAGATCATAAGCCACTGGAAACTATTTTTGGTCCAAAATCAAAGCCGTGTGCATGCATAGATAGGTGGGTACTTAGGCTACAATCCTTCAACTTCAGGGTAATTTATAAACCAGGTAAATAAACATTGCTGATCCTCTTTCAAGATTATACAGTTATGATAACCTTCGTAAGCCGTTCGACAATGAAGAAAACATTTACCAGTTAGTAGAGTACACTCGTCCCGTTGCAATATCATTGAATGAAATAAAAACACATTCATTAAAAGCCAGCGAGATTTTAGCTATAAAGTATTTCAGAATCTTTCAGACTGAATTTTGCTTCTGTGATAGTATCTTACTGAGTGGAAATAAAATAGTAGTTCCAAAAACTTTGCGACAAAAAGTGTTAGAAGCAGCTCATGAAGGACACCCAGTTATCGTTTCCATGAAAACACGACTTCGTATGAAGGTCTGGTAGCTGAAGATAGACAAAGACGCAGAAGAATTTGTGAGAGCTTGTAAGGGATGCACCATGGTATCCGCCCCAGATCCTCCAAACCCAATGAGACGTCGTGAAATACCGTCAGGACCAAGGATTGATATTGCTGTGGACTTTCTGGGACCATTGCCAAGAGGAGGTTATATTTTTGTAGTTATTGATTACTATAGCCGCTACAAAGAAATTAAAATCATGAGAACTATCACTGCACTAAATAATATTAATGTTTTGAAAGAAATATTTTCCAGGTTAGGTTTATCTGAATCAATTACAGCAGACAATGGAAAACAATTTTCAGGCAACGAAATTAAGGTTTATTGCAGGGAAAACAACATTATACTGTGCAACACAATACCTCACTGGCCACGGCAGAAAGGGGAGGTCGAAATACAAAATCGGGAGATATTGAAACGTTTAAGAATTAGCCGCGCTTTAAAAAAAGACTGGAAGGAGGACATTTTGGAATATTTGTCAATGTATAACAGCACTCCACATTCTACAACAGGTAAAACACCGGCACAACTGTTTTTCCAACGTCAATTTCGTGATAAGATACCGCATCTCACAAACAATTACTAGTTGAACGGAGAAATAAAAGACAAAAACGGACTAGAAAAAGAAAAGGGTCGAATATATGCGTATAAGAAACGCAAAGCCAAGGGAAGCCATTTAGAAATAGGAGATAAGGTCTTGGTAAAGAACACAAATAAGGATAATAAAATTTTCCCAAATTTTGGTGACGTTCCTAACACAGTGCTTATGACAAAAGGTGGAGATATGCGTATAAAAAATGATGAAACGGGCCAGCAATTAAGAAGAAATGTAGTACACTCAAAAAGAATAGGAAACGAGTGGAAAATTATACAAGATTAGATTAAACTAGATGTAAGTTGAATGCTCTGTATTTTATATGCTCATAATGTAATAGATTTATTGATGTTTTTATTACCTTCTATAAAAGAAAAAAAAGAGAGATGTAGTGTATACGCACAGAAGCACAGAACCAGAACAAGCCAGGATCGAATATGTATGTATATGTATGTACTGTATGTAATGCAATTATATATTATAGCAGAAAAGGAAACGTAGTGTTTTATAAAAATAGTATTATCTTACAGGTACTACGAGCAGTGTTGCCAGGATCTCGATTGCCAAATTTATTTGTTTAGATTTACTTTGTGCTCTACATTCCTGTTAAAAAACCACAGGCAGCCCCAGCATATGCTCACGGAAGCACATTAAAAGGAAAACCAATGAGTATCTGGGAGAAACGTTTAAGCCAGCCAAAACGAAAGGGAAAAAGCTTCCCTTCCAAATAAGTTGCCGAATATATCCGAGTAAGAGCCCGAGTCCACTGATCACCGCATCATACAACAGTGTTGGGAGTTAAGGGAATTTCAAAACTTTTCAACGTGAAAAATGGGATTTTATACATATTTTAACCAGAACAAGCCAGGATCGAATATGTATGTATATGTATGTACTGTATGTAATGCCAGGGTAGAGCATTATATATTATAGCAGAAAAGGAAACGTAGTGTTTTATAAAAATAGTATTATCTTACAGGTACTACGAGGAGTGTTGCCAGGATCTGGATTGCCAAACTTATTTGTTTAGATTTACTTTGTGCTCTACATTCCTGTTAAAAAACCACAGGCAGCCCCAGCATATGCTCACGGAAGCACATTAAAAGGAAAACCAATGAGTATCTGAGAGAAACGTTTAAGCCAGCCAAAACGAAAGGGGAAAAGCTTCCCTTCCACATAAGTTGCCGGATATATCCGAGTAGGAGCCCGAGTCCACTGATCACCGCATCATACAACAGTGTTGGGAGCTTAAGGGAATTTCACAACTTTTCAACGTGAAAAATGGGATTTTATACATATTTTAATAATCTTTCATTGCTTATTTATCTAATATTCTAAAGATAAAGTAATACCAAAGATTTTATAATACAAAGATGTTGCAGGCATGTGGTACAGGCTGTCTATATAACTCAATTTACTAAAATGAATTGAATATCTGAAACTCCACAGTCTTTCACACCCAACAAATCTTCTGAGGCAAGCCCTCAATTTTTTCTTAGACATTTACTGGATATTTTTTCTTTGGAATTTGTATACTTTTTTGGCGGCCGGCAACGGCACACATGAAAGTGTTGTATCTGAAAATATCTCCATTCGGCCACTAAATGAATAAAACTTCTGCCAAAACATTTTCTGTAAATTTCTAATAAGAAATGAATGCTTAACTAGCGTCTACGCCCATAAAAATTATTAGCCGCCCCACAAGCACCTGTTGTCGACCTGCATACGAATTCGGAAGAAAAAATATTCCAAAAATTTCATGGAAACAATTGAGGCCTTCTCTACATCAGGTCGAGACATCGTTGATTTTATATTGGAGTGAGGCATTGCTGTCGGTCTGCAATACTGCATATAAAATAAAAAAAAAAATATTTCCAGTAAATTTCTGAAAAAAAATTGAGGGCCCTTTTCATCAGTCAGGCGGTCCAGGCTGTGGTGCTCATGAATAGAGGAGACCGTGTACAATGCGAAGTTTTATTAATTTCTCAACAGAGATACCATATTATTGTTCACTAAGGTCAAACTACAAAATATGCCTGCAATATCTTTGTAGTATGGAATCTTTGGTAATACCTTAGAATAATAATATTACAAAAGCGACAAGAACACAAAATGTGCAACCATTGACTTTTTCCCTTCCGTGCCGCGTCCATCCTTTCCTTTATTCATTCCATTTAACCATCCAATCTATCTAGATTTACCCCCCAACCTCTCCCCCCATACTATCGATCCATTCATATTCGTCTAATCCATCCTACCATCCCATCCAATCCATCCTATAACTAACCCTTCAATCCATTAACTGATTTTGTCAATAAAAAGTATTCTAAAATACGTTACCCTTATTTTGTACTAATGAAATATTACAGCAATTGAAAAAAATAAAAGCTGCGCAGGATCACAATTGCTTATTTTTTCCCATGCTTACGCAATCGTATTCACCTAAAAACGATGAAAACCACAGCAAATGTGCAAAACTGCAATCATAATAAACTAAAAACAAAAAATTCTGATGAAGAAATTCTGGTAGTATATCTCTTCTCCCTTTGCCAGGCAGTAGGCAGTCAGTACAAGCAATCCAGCTTCCAAGAATAAGGTCTCAGAAAAGAGTGCCTGTCGCTACATGAAATGAATGCAGAACTTTAAATGTTACCGCACCCTTACGTCTCTCCTCCTCTTCAAGTTCCAAAAGTCACAAAATACATCATCACATCACGACAGAATAAAAAAGTTCGTTTCAAGCTTTCGGGTTTTCAATTTTGATGACCTTGCTGCGGCAAAAGGCATAGGCGATAGCTTCACGGCAAAATCTGAAAAGAAGAAAAAAAAACAACCACAAAGAATCATCAACAACAATTTAATTAGTGTAGTAGATACCTATCTGATTTAGAATTAGTTTTTTTGCCTTTTTACATTTTTTTTCTTTGTACTCCAATCATTTGTTTTTTTTTTTGTTTTCCTCTGCAATTACCTAAAATTAATGTTTTGTTTTAGTTAAGAAAAGTAGGATAGAGTTTCTGTTCTTTTGTTTGTAACATAAACACGTAGACAAAGATCACTTAGAACTTATAACAATACCGGACGCACATGATTTATTCTCACTAAACACTTAACATCAATCAACATATATCAGAAAACCAATTATCAACAAAAATGAAAAACTAAATATACTCACTTACTTCTTGAGATTTTAAAGATTTTTCACCATCACTTGTTAACAGTGTCGTCTTGTCTGATTGACATTGACAGGCAATATTTTTATTATTTCGAATATCGATAGAGTTCGATAATGAACTTTATACAACCCTGGAAAAGATAGAGTTTCGTTAAATTAGAAACGAAAGGGATAGGAAAAACTTGAGATGGCACATTAATTGAATTCTAGAATTCTAGAATAATCACGTTTATTTTCCGTTAAAAATAACGAAACTGCAACTATCCAGGCAAGAAACAAAAGGAACAAAATTCCTAAGGGAAGATGAGAAATCAAAGTCGCGACGGTCAGAAGTTTTTTGCTGGAAATCTCTATTTTTTTTACTGAATTAGAAATCAAGAATCAGAAGCCCAAATGAATTAATAAAAACGGATAATAAAATCGTTTGCGTCCCTATTGATTTTTTTGGAGAATTTAGTATGTGCATTTTTAATCACGAAGTTGAATTGTATGGTAGTGCATGTTAAAAGTAGAATTCGAACTAAAAATAAATTGTAAAATAACGTTGGGTTTTTTTTTCTTATTGATGTTTCATTAGTTATAGAATCCTATCCTATCTCTATCTTAATTAGTTATAGAAAAAAATAATTTGTGAAGTAAAATAACATGAACGAAGTGTTTTTGTTTGAACTATGAAACAAATCATTTCGGCCAAAGACAAAGAAACTGAGGTTCGATCCCTGGCGACGATGATAGTTTTTTTTTCATATTGGTCCCCCCCTTTTTTTTGATAATGATTTAACTATTGAATTCGAACTAATAAATAGCCTTGAACACTAACGAATAATTGGAATCCTTTGAACAGACCTATAGCTTAAATATTTTTCAACTGGTGGTGATGTGGCACAGGGTGCGAACAGAAATGGTTGCACATTTTGTGTTCTTCTTGTCGCTTCTTGTAATTTTATTATTAGGTAATACCCTTGTGCATAGAACTATGTATGCAGTAATTGCGAAAATGCTTCCTTGTGACAATGACAAGTTAGGAAGCAGGCGAGATTTCCGAGTGTTTTACATTTAAAATGCACACGGCAAGAAAAGGAAGAAAGGAAGAAAAAAAAATCGAAAAAAATCATACTTTCTTTAAAACTTTTATGAATAAAGATTAAAAATGTGAAAGCGGGAGTTGCATGCAACGAAACAGAATGACAAATGTTTCATTTTCGTAAATAAATGAGAAGGGGCGGAGTTTTCACGTTTTACGGTAATAAAATGTTCCCGCGTTTTTGTAAAACCGGTTCTCATAAAATATTTTGACAATGTTTTGGTCACATGTTGTTGCTGTAAATGGAAACATGTTGTTGTTGTAATCCTATGATATTTGAACAGCACGTGTTTCTCTTTATATTCGTTTTGCTATGAAGAAATTAAGTGGGAGGACTTATGCTGGATTCTCTGATATTTTTGGGAATAATGAGAATTTTATTTGAAAAGAATTTTACATCTTCTTTCTGCATCTGGACCAAAGTGAAATTTATCTTTTTCTTAAAAATGGGAGGTAGTGTGACCTGATGTACATTATTATGAATATGTTGAAAGGATTTTGAGGGATTTAATAAGATTTTGTCGTTCGGGTAATCCTACGTTCTCTCGATTTTTTGTTTTTAACTCGTTGTCTCAGTTGCACAACAATAATGCATAGCCAAGTTCTTTTCCCCCATTCACGCAAAAGACGAAAGTAGGTATATGAAATTACTTCTTTCATTCTAAATAACACCAGAAATTTTCCAATTTTGCTGTACTGCTTCGTAACTTGTCATTAGGTAATCTTTGGTTATAATATCAGATGGTTCCATTCCACTTGTCATTATATTTAATAGTTTTGCAACTGAAGTTTTACAAGGCGCTCAAGGGATAAACCGTAAGAGCATAGACAAAGTTAATAACATATATATAAAGGGAAGTAGATCAACGAGTAACGCTTCGCTCCAATATAAAATCAACGATGTCTCGATTTCATGTTGGGAACGCCGCAATTTTTCCTTAGAAATTTAATCGAAATTTTTCCTTAGAATTGTTATGCATTATTGGTGGCCGACAACGAGTGCTTGGTCCACTAACAATTTTTATGAGCGCAGACGCGTACATGACCAATAAGCATTCATTTCCTCGTAGAAAGTTACAGAAAATGTTTCTGGTGGCCGACCGAAGTTATTTTCAGATACAATGTGTGCCGTTGTCAGCCTCCACAAATGCATAACAATTCCAACCGCTGGAACAGAATGCAACGCAGAGTTTACGGAGTACTCCACAGCTAGCTGCCAAAAACAGCAGAGAATAAAATGCTGCCCAGAATGAATTGCGGTGACTGCGTAAATGTCAATTCAGTGTTGTGCTTATGAATTTTATAATATTATGAAAAATTGTGTGAACATTAATACGAGTAATATTTTAAATGCACAAATACGAAGCATGTATAATGATGTAATTGTGAGCTACTTAACCATTGTGAGGCTGAAAAAACGAAACAGGCGGTGGTGGGTTAGGACGGCAAATTTGTCCAGAAATGTTGATGGATATTAAGCCTCGTTTCCACTTATGCAAATTTTCTTACCCGACAAGTTTTGAAACAAGTTGGCAACATTCTATCTAAGTGGAAACGCTATATGAAAATTCAGACACATGTTGGCAACTTGTTCGATGTCGGTTCTAAAAACTCGCAGAATTTGTTGGGTGGATTTGTTCATTTAAGTGGAAACGCTCATTTGTTGTGTTGGCTGAACGAATGGAAGACAATGGAGTAGAATGTAAGAAGTTAAGCCAGCAAGCTTGCGAGAATTTATTTAAGTGGAAACACTTATAAGTTTAAGCTAACATGTCGGCTCCCAACAAGTACACAACATGTTGCCGAACAAGTTGGCACAATTTGTATAAGTGAAAACGAGGCTTTATAATACATGCTTTCAAAGAAATAAAGAATGTGATCCAGAAGCATTCTTTAAACATACGAAAATCAAGCGACCAATATATGATCTATTCCTAACTTTAACTAACTTTAATAACGGAAGACCTGACGAAAAAAATCCATTAGAGCACCGAGTCCAGCTAAATGGCGTTTAGCAATTACATTATCGTAAGTAATTAAGTAATACCATAGATGGCATAAGAACTAGATGTCCCATAGAGTACCACAGAAAAGTATACAGATTTTAAATCGCTGGTGCATTCCGGAATAGACCACAACATGTTTCAGAGGTGCTGAGAACAAATGTTTCTATAACAGCAGTTTTGTATACATTTCGTCGACTCCCTCAACATGGTAGATGAGGGAAAATATGAATCACTCGACGTATCTATATCATTTCTCTTTTCATGTTGCTGTACTGATCAAACTAAAGGAATGATGCACAGCAGAACTTATTCGGTGCGGTGGGTGGGGCGTAAACGCACTTACAGCGATCTTCAATCAATAGATGCAGGCATCGGTCGCTGTGGTAACTGGTGACGAGCATAATCTACGAATAGAGAAGTAAAGGTGGAACCGCAAAGTTTGTGTACGTGAATGAGGCATTTTAATTTAGTGCAAATGTGTACAAGCCGTTGGCAAAGGATAGGGCCATAGACAAACTATGTAATAACATACAGAGCAGTGCTTCGCTCCGATATAAAATTAACAATGCCTCGACCTGATGTAGGGAAGGCGCAATTTTTTCTTAGAAATTTACTATAATATTTTTTGCTTATTGCTTAGCTACGCGTTTACGCTCATAGCAATTGCTGTCCCCTTCCTGATGGAAGGCATCACTGATTTTATATTAGAGCTCTCGGCCTCGGCGTATGCATGAATATTCGAAGGATGAAATGTCCAGTAAATTTCTAAGAAAAAATTGTGGCCTCTCATTCATCGGGCCGTGGTAAGGGAATGGTGATTTTGTATGGAGCGAGGCATTGCTGACTTACCCTTTGGGCACGTCATCAAGTGCCAAGTCGAGGCATCGTCGAGGCATCGTTGATTTTATATTCTAGAAAAGCGTTGCATATTTTTGTTCTACGTGTTTAGACTTTGTATGTTTTTAGTTTGTCAAAGGCAGAGCGAATTGTACATTTCTAGGAAAATTGTTAAGTTCGCTAGGAGAATATTTAGTTGGTGCAAAGCCGTCATGCAATACCATTACAAAAAATTACTCTCAGGGGCAATTGAATTTAATAAAGTTGTTTCTTTTAAATCAAATCAAATCCTAATAACTACAGCAAAATAAAAAAGTATTTCTAAAAACGAGACAAGAAAGAAGTAACGTTTACGTCCCTCCCACCGCACCGAATATGTTGTGCTGTGCTTCTTCCTTTACTTTAAACAATACAGCGACATGAAAAGAAAAATGATGATAAATACGTGCGTGGAGTGATTCATATTTTCCTGCATCAACAATGTTGAGGCAGTCGACCAAATGCATACAAAACTGCTGTCAAAGCAACACTTGCTCTCGGTGCCTCAGAAAAATGTTGTGGTCTATTCCGGAATAGACCAGCCATTTAAAATATGTATACTTTTCTACGGTATGCTATGCGACATCTAGTTCTTATGCCATCTATGGTAATATGTATGAATTTTCAACCGTATAATATTTATTATTTAAGATATCTATCACAAAGTGTTTCTTATCAATTTTTCGGATGGAGTTATAAAGTGGAAAAGTCTACAATAAGGGAATTTATTGTTGAAACGTGTTATGTGCTTTGGTAATGCCTACATCCTGTTTATGTTTCGCAGCCGAATCTGAATGACTTAACAACAAATTGCAAACAATTTTTGTAAAAAGTGGGATATGCCGAACTGCATTGGAGAGATAGACGGAAAGTACATAAGTATACAACATCATCCAACTAGCGGTTCATATTTTTATAACTATAAAAGCCAATTCAGCATTGTTTTGCTAGCAGCTTGCGACGGAAATAAAGATTTGCAGTTCCATAACATTGTTTATGTTATTTCTTCTTTTACAGGAATACTAGCATATTCTGAGTTTGGAAAACAACTGCTAGAAAATAAATTGCCGTTAGCGGTGCCATCTCGTCTTTCTAATTCAACGATTGAATTTCCACATTATTTCATCGGGTACCCTGTATTTCCACTATCACAGCACATTATGCGGCCATATCCAGCCAAATCGCTAACGCCTAACAAACGTATTTTCAATTATCGACTTTCTAGAGCACGTGCTGTTATTGTTTGGCATTCTTGTCGTTCGCTGGAGAGTGTTACGGTCGCCAATTACTTGTTTCCCAGAAAACGCGCAAAAAGTAGTACTCGCAATGATAGCATTGCACAATTTTATAAAAACCAACGAGTCAATATCCACATATTGTCCGTCTAACTATGTTGATTGGAAAGATGAAGACGGTAATATGCAGCCTGGTGATTGGAGGAAGGAAGTCGACGACTTACCATAACCTAAAATTGGTTCCAACAACGCCTCAAGGAACGCTTTTCAATTGCGGAGACGCTGATGAGGTATTTCATCAATGAGGGTGCAATTGAGAGGCGGTAATTAAGATGAAACTTAAGCTAAGCATAGTTGGGATAAATAAAAACGCTGTTATAATAAATGAGTTAAGGTAATGTGTGTTTATAAATGAAAAAATTAAAATCAAATTCAAAAGATAAGAATATTCTAAGTTTTAAAAGAAAAAAAGTTGTCTTCAATCTTGTTTCTCCAATTCCTGCAACTGGACTAGTGCTAAGTGGTCTAAAATTTCATAGCATTTGCGATTGTTTGCATTAATTTTTGCTCCAATCCTTTGTTATTATTGCGTTTGCTCCTTTCTGAGCTTTCCCCCATCTACTAGATGCAGACATAAGTGAGTCCTCCGTGACTTCATCCTGTTCATGCAATGTTATATACCTAAAATAATTGAAACTTTCATATAAAATTGAAAAAGGGCAGAAAATAAAAATTATATTCAGTAAATTTTTCACATAAGCTAATCATGCTTTAAACATGGTTAGCTTATCTCTTAAATGGGTGAAGAAAATTGCATCAGCATTTTTCCTCAGATACCATACATTTTATACCCATAAAACGACTTGGGAAAAACAAAAGATTCAGTTTACAACCCAAGTGGTTTTGCTTAAAAATTTTGTCATTCAAACAATTTAATTAAAAAATAAATCAAAAGGCAAATCGTTGAAATGCATTATATGTATATGCGGGCCGCGATTTCAAACGGCGGGACGGTGGCTGATGTTTTTTAAAGTGTAAAATTACATTTTTTGAAGCCACCGCCCAACGTGAATAATTCTGGACAAGATTGAACAAGTCCAGAATTAATCGTAAAATTTTCTCAGGGTAAGAAAATGCAATTAAGCATTTTCTACCGCGAACAACGGCTCTTGATCACGATGAAGGTGATCAAGAGTTGAGTTGGTTTGGAGTTTTGGTAAGATATATGTTAAAAAAAACGAGTCCGAATAATTTTAGTGAGTGCTTTTCAAGAAAGAGAATCTATTAGGATTTCTAGAAACTAAGTTCAATAAACGAGTTCGAATCATTTATTGAGTGTTTTTAAAGAGCAATAGAATTTGTATTACATCTAAAGGCATAAGTTGAATAAAACAAAAAATTTTTCAGGGGTGGTGTAAAATAAGGAAGGTTGAGTCACTAAGCCTGATTTGTTAAGGAGAAGATAGGCAGTCTTTAACCCCGACGTTCAACAACTTAATTATATTACCACGACATATAACACAACGTGTCTATAGAGCTATGAAGTTGCCCCTCACATTCCGCACTTGCGAAGCCTCTTCCCATCGTGGCGTGCTCTGATGATAAGGAATCGTGAATTGACTTCCTGCTATGGAAATTCGATTTAGTGCTGAAATAATAATAGTTATATATTTATAAAGACATCAAAGCAATCCACCATCTAGATTTTATGTGATATTTAAGGAAGCTTAAGTGCTCAAAGTGTTTCCACATGTATATATCTGCAGCTAAGCTTCCAGAAGGCATAATACTCAACTTCGTTTCCTTCACATATCGTTCCCGGAGAGACCTCCAACATCTCTAACAATCCTCAGCTTAAAGTAATACAAGTGTATTAATAAAAACATAATGTGAAATTTATTATTATCAGCTTTAAATAATACAAATGTATTAATAAAAATATGAAATTTAAATGAAATTTATAATTAGCTGTAGACGATAGATCCTCTTCAATTTTCTGCCATTTCTACATTTTTGAAAAACTGTTTTTATATCCCAAAATCTTTTCAGCATACAAAATCTCATATTTACGCACCTCACTAAATGATTTTTCATCAAAACTCATTTTTTATGCTAGCGAATTTCATTCAAAACAAACAATTTCTCTAGCTGTCAAATTTTTCTCTCCGATATTTGCGTAAAACGTGAAAGTTGACTAATGGCTAATTTACATTACTCGAACATTGCTAAAAAACAGAGTAAGCAGTTTCCCCTTATTTGAAAATAATTTTATGGCATTAAATTTTGCTATTATGGCAACAAACTCATACAAATAACTACAAGCGTGTACGGATATAATTGTTCATATGGACACAAATTAAAAAACTTAAAAAAAGTCATAGCATATCAGCTGGAATTCAAAGTTTTAAAGGGAATATTTTGTATTCTGTATCTGTATTGTTCTTGAAAATAGTACCTGTTTTTATCCGATTTTATCTGGTGATACTGTAATGAAATTTTAAACGAACAACCATACTATATCTGTTCTGTTACCATAACGATCATTTTAGATAATGTCCGGCGAATTAAGGGTCTACTGAGCCCATGAAATTATGCCATGACATATTGATTATTTGCTCAGTAAATCAGGAGGCCTTACGGTACAACGAAAGTGGAAGCGGACTTCGCTTACTTTAGGAAATTATCTTAAAAAAAAAAATAAAAAAAAAATAAAACAATATAGACTTCTAATTTGGTTTCATTAAAATTTATTTATTAAAATTCACATTAAACTGTCAATGGGGGCCTTAGTTCTAGAGGTGGACAAAATTTTCATCAGAAATCCTCCACGAGCTATGGGTTTCGAGATATTAGCGATCTTATCTTTGCTGGTATAATTAATAGTAGTAATAATTCAAGTTAGCCCTAGGATATTTTTTGTTCATGCCAATAGTATTAGTACTAGGGGGGATAAAATTTTCATCAGAAATCCTCTATGGTTCGAGATATTAGCGATCTTACCTTCTCGGGTGATATATCTAAAAATAGATCAGGTGAAGCTGGTTTGGGGTGAATGTAGGTAGATATGTTGACTTAGATATGTAATGGAAATTAGTAAATGCCTAATTTTGCTCTTCAGGTGTAACACTTCTAATTTGATTCTTTTCATAAACAAATTATCACAGCTCAGTAAAGTAAACACATTCGCGGTCGAATAATGTAAACAAATTCGCACAGCAGCCGAGTAAAGTAAACAAATTGGGCGATTTATGAAAGATTCCTAATTTCTTTAGCTGAATACAACAACAACCGATATTAATCTGTAGGATATTTATAAACAAGACGGATCATGCTATGATATTCGATATCTAAAAATAGATCACGGTTGCTTCGAATGTTAAGAAACATGAAGAAATGGAAATTAAAACCTAATCAGAAAATTTTCGATGTAGGTGTGTGTGTGTGTGTGTGTGTGTGTGTGTGTGTGTGTGTGTGTGTGTGTGTGTGTGTGTGTGTGTGTGTGTGTGTGTGTGTGTGTGTGTGTGTGTGTGTGTGTGTGTGTGTGTGTGTGTGTGTGTGTGTGTGTGTGTGTGTGTGTGTGTGTGTGTGTGTGTGTGTGTGTGTGTGTGTGTGTGTGTGTGTGTGTGTGTGTGTGTGTGTGTGTGTGTGTGTGTGTGTGTGTGTGTGTGTGTGTGTGTGTGTGTGTGTGTGTGTGTGTGTGTGTGTGTGTGTGTGTGTGTGTGTATGTGTGTGTGTGTGTGTGTGTGTGTGTGTGTGTGTGTGTGTGTGTGTGTGTGTGTGTGTGTGTGTGTGTGTGTGTGTGTGTGTGTGTGTGTGTGTGTGTGTGTGTGTGTGTGTGTGTGTGTGTGTGTGTGTGTGTGTGTGTGTGTGTGTGTGTGTGTGTGTGTGTGTGTGTGTGTGTGTGTGTGTGTGTGTGTGTGTGTGTGTGTGTGTGTGTGTGTGTGTGTGTGTGTGTGTGTGTGTGTGTGTGTGTGTGTGTGTGTGTGTGTGTGTGTGTGTGTGCGCGCGCGTGTGTGTGTGTGTGTGTGTGTGTGTGTGTGTGTGTGTGTGTGTGTGTGTGTGTGTGTGTGTGTGGGTGTGTGGGTGGGTGTGTGGGTGTGTGTGTGCGTGTGTGTGTGTGTGTGTGTGTGTGTGTGTGTGTGTGTGTGTGTGTGTGTGTGTGTGTGTGTGTGTGTGTGTGTGTGTGTGTGTGTGTGTGTGTGTGTGTGTGTGTGTGTGTGTGTGTGTGTGTGTGTGTGTGTGTGTGTGTGTGTGTGTGCGTGTGTGTGTGTGTGTGTGTGTGTGTGTGTGTGTGTGTGTGTGTGTGTGCGTGTGTGTGTTTTCTTCTTTACAGTTTACTCACAGCTAATTATAATCTCCCATACAACTTGCACTACTCATCATCCAAGTGAACCCAAGAGCAGACACTTTCAGTTTCAAAGGTTAAGGTGGCGTCAGAGGTCAAGACAATGTGCCAAATACATATAAATAGTAGTTTCATAACTTGTTTTTTCAATTGATATTTTGCTCTTTACCCAAACAGATCACTGTTTCTTGGGAAGCTAATTACGCAATAATTTCAAAATGAGCTCTAAGGACACTACAAACCTTCTAAAGCCTGCGGATGAAAGGAGTAAAGAATATTCATATAAGGCTCAGTCTACATCTATGAAATCGATGCTTTCCAGAAATAAAGGAGAAAGTTTTTCATCCAAAAACGAGTCGACTGTGCCAATAGTATGAAGATAAAAATATCATATTCTTATCAGCTTCATGTGAACTATGATATCATGGTAAATAACTCTGCTACCTTCCAATGATCACCAGCCCCAGACACAAAAAAACAAAAATCAATTTGTTTATTTTATTAGAATGTATTTGTTTAAGCAAGAAGTTATATTACTAATTTATATTACTCATCTAAGTCGGCATATCATCCTACATTAATATGATAGCTCGTTAATGCTTTTAATTAACCCACTCTCAAGCTAATGATAATATGTAATTTTTCAGATGTGGCTACTCAAACCACTTTCAGGCTAGGCTAACAAGTTCCTCTAGAAAGATTTCGTGTAGCAACACTGGTCATGCCATTACACATTATCACAAAAAATTTGATGCAAAGTGTTTTACTATACCAATAAAACTTTCACTACTCATCTAAGTCAACATATCATATTATATTAGTATCACCCTACATTGATATCATAGGTGATCAAAGCTTTAAATTTAATCTGCCCAAAAATTGATATCATTGGTGATCAAAGCTTTAAATTTAACCTGCCCAAAAATAAATTTTATTGAAAATAAAAAAGAATTTTTCATAAAACTTAAGATTTTTCAATACACACACACCCACACACTCACACACATACACACATACACCCACCTACATCGAAAATTTTCTGATTAGGTTTTAATTTCCATTACTTCATGTTTCTTAACATTCGAAGCAACCGTGATCTATTTTTAGATATCGAATATCATAGCATGATCCGTTTTGTTTATAAGAAATTTTTAATCCCCAACTTACGTTATAGTTGTTGTTGTTGTTTTTTTCAGCAAAAGAAATTTTCAATTATAACTTCCACTACTCATCTAAGACATCATACCTACCGATTAATATCGGTTGTTGTTGTATTCAGCTAAAGAAATTAGGAATCTTCCATAAATCGCCCAATTTGTTTACTTTACTCGGCTGCTGTGCGAATTTGTTTACATTATTCGACCGCGAATGTGTTTACTTTACTGAACTGTGATAATTTGTTTATGAAAAGAATCAAATTAGAAGTGTTACACCTGAAGAGCAAAATTAGGCATTTAATAATTTCCATTACATATCTAAGTCAGAATATCTACCTACATTCACCCCAAACTAGCTTCACCTGATCTATTTTTAGATATATCACCCGAGAAGGTAAGATCGCTAATATCTCGAACCATAGAGGATTTCTGATGAAAATTTTATCCCCCCTAGTACTAATACTATTGGCATGAACAAAAAATATCCTAGGGCTAACTTGAATTATTACTACTATTAATTATACCAGCAAAGATAAGATCGCTAATATCTCGAAACCCATAGCTCGTGGAAGATTTCTGATGAAAATTTTGTCCACCTCTAGAACTAAGGCCCCCACTGACACCTTCTAGAATCTATTGGCATATTGTAGGGTTAACTTGAATTAGTGCTAATACTAATTACACTAATTTCACAACATTTCTTATCCACCAGCTGCACACATCCACACACGCCCTAGGTAACGTTTCCTCAGCCACCAAGTAGTCCAGCCCAACATACCACAGGCACTCATACTAAAGAAAACAACTGAAACCAAACTCAAGCTGACAAGTATACAGTCCCCGAAATAAATTCGCTTAGGGTATTTCACATCATTACTTAAGCCGCACACATTCTACCCAAGCCTTGGTACAGGTAACGTAGCCCAGTCCAACACACCCCAGACAGTCCTAGTCATAGTATCAGATATTGCCACTAAAGCTCTCAGCCTCCAGTACCCAGGCACAGGAGGGGGCACTTCAAGGTCAAATTGTAGCCTCCAAGACCAGATCAAACTTAACCAGCAACCTCCACTAATAAAGCTTCCCGCCCCTCACAAGATGCCAAATTTTCAGTACAAAAGCGGCCTCAGAACCACCTCAAAATTGCTCACCATACCTCAATTTATTAAAAAATCAGTCAAGGCAAGAGCTTGAGCAGCTGACGGGGATCAGCTAATCAATTGATATCATCCCCTGGTCAGCCAGACGGTAGGAAGGAATTCCCTCAGGCAGGCCCTCTGACGTGGGCCACTAGACGGTGTGTTAAAATGACAAGATATGTGGGCTTGTGTTTACTGCTACTTTATTAAACAAATTCTGTATTGCAAAATGTTAAATATTCTCTTACTTCCACCTTATTGTCTAATCACTATATGCTTATCCAATTATTAATTCTGTCTTCTGGTATGTATACTTGAGGTGTCGTAGCGTGACACGTACTCAATCTTAAACTTCAGACTTAAAGTACTTTATGTTTAAGTAAATTCACTATACTTGAAATTGATAATTAGTATTCACCTCAAATTTCTTATTTATCACACTTAAAACTAATTAAAATTACGTTGTTTCTCACTTATCTTTCACTTATTACAAATCACTGTTATGTTATACCCAAATTGGCATGTACATATAATCACTATCACTGAATGAGAATGATCTTAGGGAGCACTGCCCTTTTATAGTGTCGGATAGATTCCACACACAAAAATGGAAATTCCACATATTTTTGATGCTTGCCCACTTTGTGCAACTATGTCAAAATATGCTAAAATATGTCATCTAATTTATTTTTCATTATCCGTGAATTTTCCTTGTTAGTTTGCTTAATTTTTTTAATTTTTCTCGAAAATATCAATATGGCGGCTCCCTATGATATTATGCCGATTTCCAATATGGAACGTAAATTTTCTCTCTAATTTCTTCTGTCTCGTTCTAACATGATTTTCTTTCCCAATCATTATGGGAATTAATTTTACATTTTTTATTAAATATCTGCTTACCTGGTTAATTTCGCACTTTCTAAACTTGCTCAACAGATTGCGCGCATTTGATTTCACCAAATCGACTTTTTCACGAGTCAATTTAACAGTTGCGAGCGCGGTATTTTAGTTCGAAAGTGTCGGGTTTGGGTTGGTGATTTTCTCCACAATAAGTGGATTAATTCTTAAGGTAAGTTTATAAAAATATTCTTTAAGTGTGTAAGAACAGTTTTATTATGCATAATTTGCATGAAATCCGAAAATTATGCGAATTTTCGTATGTTGTGAAAGTGTTTAGCGAGATGTCAACAATGGCAACAACAATGGCAAACATGAATTTCGCAAAGAAATTGCAATGTTTACATTTGCATAGTGTTGCTATTGTACTGCCAAAAATTCGTTTCTTGGCAGTTTGCATTTTAGTTTTTCTTTGTAGTTTTGTAAGATTCAATCAAGTTAGTTTTATTAAACTAATTTATATATAGGTATCTTTTTCATTTCAAATATTCAATGGAAGTACAGGAGGCAGTTGATTACTGCACGCAGGACCATGGACATAGCCATGTATTGATTACTTTTTGTAATGTATTTTAATGTGTTTTTATTTATTTTCAGCTGTGTTCAAGATACTCCCCACCCCCCGCCACCGTTGAACAGTTTATTCAACCAAAGCGTCTTTTATTTTACGAATACCCCTTTTATGGTAGTGATGGAAAATCAACCTGCCATCCAGATTGATAAATTTTTCCCGATTCCTTCGCTGTTGTATTGCCCTAACGTTGATGCGCTGCAATACGTATCGAGCTAAATATATGCCCATGCCTCCTCTAGTACGGAGTCTTTGAAAGCTGTTATTTGCTCTCATTTCGAATTCCTTAATGTTTGTGGTCAGCAGAAGCCTTGTTAATGCAGAAATGCGACTACCATTGACGACCGCTATCTGTTCTGGATATGGATCCAGGTAGGGAGTCGGGCCTACAAACGGTGTGCTTGTCACGCTGGTAGCTTGACTCGTCGTTGCTTGGCTCGTTGTTGCTTCTGCTCTGTTGCGTGGAACTAACTCATGAGTCAATTCTGGTCGAGGCGTGCCGAAGACATCACACCCTGAACGACATCTGAAATAGTAGTTTGTCAGTCTAGTACAAATGAATGAAAAACAACCTCAGCCAAAAGTAACACATAGGTGGACAGACTCATGACGACACTAAGAACAGGTAGCTAATCTCTAGTGGTAGAGGATTAATTTTGGCAATTGGTCGTAGAAAGCTACCGTTTTGCGTTTTGACTCTTACTACCTGTACCACCTCATCTGTACCAGGATGCACTTGCTCGATTATGCCCATGGCCCAACTAGTGGGTGGCATATGATCGTGTTTGATAAGGACAACATCTCCAATCTGAAAATTAGGTTGTGTTGTGTACCTTTTAGGCCGATTTTGAAGTTGGTTAAGGTAATCTCTTGACCATTTATCCCAAAACTGTTTGTATAATTGTTGGGTGTACTTCCATCGTTTGGAAGGTACTACCGCTTCGGTAGTATAGTTTGGCTCTGGAATGGTATTAAGTTCTTGGCCAATCAAGAAATGTCCGGGTGTGAGGATAAATAACTCCTCTGGATCATTTCTCGTATAGCATAGCGGTCTAGAATTTAGACATGCTTCCTCCTGAGTCAAGACCGTCGAATATTTTTCAAATGTGCACTTGGATTGTTGTAATGTGTGTCGTAAATGATGCTTTATCGATTTCACCCCAGCTTCCCATATCCCTCCAAAATGTGGAGAGGCTGGAGGATTGAAATGCCAATTGATTTGCTTGGAGGCAAGATATTGTGCTGCTACTGGAGCTGCATCGCGAAGTGATTCTCGCAGGTCTTTTTCTAAAATAGACTTTCCTCCAATTAAGTTGGTGTCACAATCTGAATATATGTCACTACATAATCCTCTTCCAACCACCCATCTTTTTAATGCGGCGAGGAATGCTTCAAATGTGGGATCTGACACAAACTCGATATGCACAGCCTTCGTGGCCATACAGATAAAGATGCAAAAAATGCCTTCTGTAATTTTGCGTTTCGTAGATTTGATGATTTCATTATTACAGGTCCGGCATAATCATTTCATAAATGGCTTTGTTATATTATCTCGGGAAGGGGGCAAATTTCCCATTAATTGGCTTCTTGTCATCGTTAGATGTTTGAAGTATAATGCATTTGTCCAGTCTGCTAGTAATACGGCGTCGTGCATCTATGATCCAAAATCTATATCGACTAGTGCTCATAACCAATGATGGACCGCCATGCAGAGTTTCTATATGTAGTTTTTCGATTAAAATTAATGTGATGTGATGATCACGTGGTAAGATGATTGGGTGCTTCCTATTATATGGGAGTAACGCGTTCTGAGTCTACCACCCAATCGTATAAAACCATTCTCGTCCTTAAAGGTATTAAGCTTTATTAGTTTGCTATGCTGTGAAAACGACTGCTTGTCCAACAAATTTTTGTATTCTTCTGCGAACTCAGTTTGTTGTACGAGTTTAAATATTGCTTGTTCAGCGTGGTTCCATTCCCGCACATTGAAGACTTGTAGACGTTTAGCTTGAGGATGCCTACAATTATATATGAAACGTAGTATTTGTGCTACGATTCGAACGAGGCGAGTATATGACGAGTATCGTAAGAGAAGGTGGTTCTCAAACTTCGCTAATAAATTTACTGTAGAAGGTTCTTTCGCTTCTAGATTTGTCTGTTCTGAAATATCCTTGAATTTCGGACATTTTTCCTGTTCTTCCGACAGCCATGATGGACTATGTCACCATAAATGATTGCCTAGTAAATCTGCTGCATGCACACCTATTGAAGCTAAATCAGCAGGGTTTTGTTTCGTGGGCACGTGACGCCATTTTTCAAAGCGTACTATGTCTTGTATTTCGATTACATGATTTGCCACGCAGATTTTCCACAGCGGTGGATACTCTTTGATCCATTGCAAGACAATCATTGAGTCTGTTGAGGCGAAGATTGGCACTTGTTGTAGGGGCATATCTTTGATTGTAGCCTGAAGCAGTCTTGCAAGTAATAGAGCTCCATTAAGCTCTAATCGGGGAATTGTAGTAGGCTTTATTGCAGCTACTCTAGATTTTGCAGTAAGGATCTTTGTGTGGATTAAGCCATTCTGGTCTTCCACACGTATATAAACTGCAGCAGCAAATGCCTTTGTAGATGCATCACAAAATCCATGCAGTTGATTGCACGCTTCGAACGAATAGTTGATCCATCTAGGAATCTGTAAGTTTTCTATAAGTTTACTTTGAACCTATTCCATTATTGTTCAATCATCTCCGACACCTTGTTGTTCCATGCAGATCCTGTGATCCACAATGCTTGCATCAGCAACTTGGCTGTAATTACCACTGGTGTAAACCAGCCCAAAGGATCGTATAATAATGCGATGTCGGACTAGATGGTGCATTTGGATACCTTGGCGTGATCTGCCCAAGGTTTGATTATGAATGAAAAACTATCCAATTTATGATGCCAACCTAAAATTTTCACTGATTCCGTTCCTGAAATCATTAGAGTGTCGCACCGGTGAGCAGGTCGTCCACGTAAAATCTGTGGTTGTGATTTTAGACGCTATAGGCCATCTTTGCTGTTCATCTTTTGCTAATTTTTGAAGGGTTTGAATAGGTAAATATTTCGCTCACGATGTTTCGAATGTCACCATGTTCAGCTGAAAGTCTTGAATATCCTTGATTTCGGGATGTCTCAATACGATTCGCTGAAACGTCCGATGATCTGGATGCATTGTGATCATGCGAGACATCTTTTCGATGTCCGCATTCATTGCAATTTTATATTTACGCCAGTTGAGTAACGTGGCGAATAGTTTTTGTTGTAGTACTAGTCCCTTTAATAGGAATTTATTGAGCGAGTAGTCGTTTGAGCATTTCGCCGACGCATCAAATACTACTCTCACCTTTGTTGTAGTGCTTTCCTTAACAACAGCATGATGTGGTATATAATAATGCGGTTCATTAATGTTGGGAGGAAGGATTTCTTCCATATGACCCAACTGGAGATATTCGTCTAAACATCTCTCATATTCAGTTTTTAATTCTTGATTCCTTTCAAGTTGTCTTTGCATTCCTTGAAAGCGCTTGACTGCTTGTAGTCTTGAATGCTCTCAGTTCGGTGCTTCGTTGTTCACAAAGGGTAACTTCACTTGGTATGTTCCATTATGAAGGCGTTGGTGATGGAGTTCATGATCTGTAGACATTCCTTGTCGTCTGTTTCCCAGAACTTTGTGAGTTGCAGAGCCAAATCGTCCGTTGCGATAGTGAACGACGATGTATTGTGTTCTGAAGTGTATACTATAGACCCTAGTAAAATCCAACCAAATATTGTGTTGACTGCTGTAGGGGTGGTATTTGATCCTTGCTGAAGACCGTTCTGGACTACTTGAGCGTAAATTCTTGCTCCTAGTAACGCATTTATCTTTCCAGATTTCCAAAGTGTGGGATCTTCCAGTGGCAGTTTGTTTTGAGTTAAACATTCCTTTTTGGAAACTGTTCTGGAAGGCAAGGGATCTGTGCTTTTATTTAGTATTAAGAAGTCTTCCTTTAATACTCTTGTAGATTTCGCGTTTCGAGATCGAAGTGTGAGTGTGGTTTGTTGCCTTGAAGTGGCTGCATGGCTAGTGGACTGCAGTTGGACTTCAATGCGCTCTTAATTTCTATTAAACATCGTAAAATATGTGGCGTCTCGCCCTCTGCTTGTGCCACTACTAGTGATGTTGCTAGCGGGTATTATGACTTTCTATGGTTACAAAATTCTGACTAGTGTTTAAGCCATTAGTACTGTTACCTGATTGTTACCGAAAAGAGTTTTCGTTTGTGACGCTAGGTTGATTAGCTTGACTTACATTTCAAACATCTAAACTTGCTCATACAGTGATTTTTGTGGTGAGTTCCTAAACAATTAAAGCAACGGCCTGATGTCTTAAGTATTTGATATCTGGATGGTATGTCCATCACTCGATACCTCGCACATCTTTGAATGAAATGACTTGCGTTGCATGCTGGGCATTTAATTTCCTTCGCCGGAAGATATTATTTTGTGCCTTCAGGTGTGGTATTTGGTTTATATTGTGCTGAATTATCTCAATTATCTGCTGATTCTTAAACGAGTATTCGAAAAATTTCTTAAATAATTGGAAGGTTGGCAACTCTTGTGTCCCTCCTTGTTCTTCTTCCCATAACTTTAGGGTAGTAAATGGCAATTTTCTCACTAATAAATGTATAAGAAGTACAACCCATGATTTTGTATCAACATCCAAACTTGTTAGCTGCTGGATGCATTGATGAATTGTGTCAATGATTGACTTGAGACCCTTTGCTGACTCTGAATTTAATTTAACCTGATTTACTAGAACGTTTAATTGATGATTAACTAGAATTCTCTTGTTCTCATACCTTGCTTTCAGTTTGTTCCAAGCTGGCATGTAATCTTCATTTGTCACTAGGGTATGTCGTAATAATTTCTCTGCATCACCCACTAAACAAGATTTAAGATGATGCAGCTTCGGTACTGGTGTCTGTTTGGCATTATAATGAACAAGAGAAACGAATTGATCATGACATGATCGCCATAAATCGTAGTTATATTTAGGCAACTGAATTCGAGGAAGGAATGACTCCTGTTGAACAACAGTTGTTGAGTGAATGGGTAATGTTCCCGTGCTTGTCGTTTCAGCAGCTGGAACGAATTCCCGCAGTCCTTCTACTAATTCTCCCATATATTCGGAGTATTTTAACTCTGTCTTACTATGATTATCTTGATTTAGATAGTCATGTGGCTTGTCATCAGAATTTTCTAATAAAGCCTGATTGATTGCTATATCTGTATCACTATATACTTCCCACAGTTTCTTCAAATCAATCATTTTAGACTCGTAGAAGTCTTGAGTTATTTTATCAAGGGTGGTTTTCTTTCCATTCTCAATTAATCTTTCTATTCGCACACGCAATACGCTTTCCGTAAGGATTAGTATTTCTACTGACACCATGTTAATTTATAGCCTACTATTATCGTTGATTGACCGTGTGGGTACAACCGTAGTAAAACGTGTACGTTACACGTTGATAAAACGATGATGCGCAAATTGGCAATAAAATGTTCCTATACTTAGGTGGCACGTGGTCGCAAATTCTTCGATTAAAAACTGTCCCTACTGCTGTGCTGCTACGTGCGTTCACAACCGGTAGCACAACTTGTTAAAGAAACTATGCGACGTACTTTAATGCCACGTGTGAAATAAATTATAAAGTACTGGAACTGAAGTCCACGTGTGAAATAAATTATAAATTAGTAGAAGTAAATTGATGCCACGTGTGGGCTCCACGTAGATAAATGGTGGAGACAGCGGAATAACCGTGTGGGCACAAATTGTAATAAACTTTTTAAGAAATATTTATATTCATTCAATGCCGCATATAGCCACAACTTTTGACCAAATTGACGTGTAAAGTATGTTATGCTCGCAGCATAATGTAAGCAGTATGCTTCACAAATCCGCATGGCGAATGTGCTGCCATCTTCGCAAGTTTGATAGCTGACGGGACTCGCTATAAGGGACTGAAAAGAAAAGAGGAAGAAGAAGATTCTGGTGAACAAGTGTAATTTTGTGAAGGCACGAAAAAGAAAAATCAGGATATATTTTTGTCATCGAGATTTGCCGGATAAAAATTTTTGGAAGTAAGGAGTGCACAAGTTGCGAGATTCCCTGTTCGTGTAATCGTTTTACAAAATACTTTGCGTCTTCATCTGGGATCCGAATTTATGCTAATGAATGACCGATTTTGAACTTCCAGTCATCACGTACCTAAAGTCTGGATTATGGTGAAAAGTTTTTCCGGAATCCTTTAGTACCCGAACGGAAGCCCGCCTTGAGTTTTCTCTACAAAAATGTTTATAGGTCATATATTGGAGTGACGGGAGCTTTTTAAATTTAAACCGGATCTTGTAATCTATTAACGTTTGTTCCAGTATACATCGTATAGAGTAGTAACAGCGAATTGTGCATGATAAGGTTACCCATCCTATTAGTACGAGAGGAAGTCCTTAAAAAAAAAAAAAGTGGACTACAAACAAAAACGCCAGGCCAGCCGCGAGCATTTGCCACGTAATATCAGAGTCCCATTCAGTAGTCAAAACACATCATCCAGTCGCTGACGAGGCCCCGGGTAAACACCAAACCAACATCACTATCGTGTAATGAGATTTGCAAGTTAAGAAGGCTCATTGAATTTGTCATTAAATTCAAATTTTGTATAGAAGCTTAGCTTTTAAGTGCAAGGACAGTATCCCAGTTAGGTGACATAATTATAGGCTACGGATAAACATTTTTTTTTACAATATATTGACAGTGGCATCGTGGAACATCTCTGAAGCGCCTCTGTGATGGAACCACAGTAACGGAATATATGTAAGTTGTTGCCATTTATTATTAATTCTTGCATTTGAATGAATTCACAAATTGATCTATATATATAGGTATGTAAAGTATATATTGCACTTTTCTTCATTATATATATGTATACTATAGATAAACTTTTCTTTTAGCTTGACAACATATAGTTATTTTAGTTCACGTACGCCTAAGGGGTTATATTTCGTACTGCTATACCCAGAATGTGCTTCAATGTGTTTATTTTCGTTTTCCAATCATTTTTACAGTAAAATTCAAAATTTTATTAATGCCAAATTCATTGTAATTTAAAATTAATGCACTGAATATGAAGAATACGTGCAAGATTTGAATTTGAAATTGAAATTGATTTGAATTGAATTTTCTTCCGTGATGAGTTTTTGTAGATTGGCTTTGGTGCACACCTTTCAAATAAATCCACAATGCAATAAGTAATCATTGCATTGAAGTAACTAATCACGTTACTACTATTTTACTTGGAATTTAAGATTTAATCTTTGAAAGTGGGGACTATGCTCTCACTACACATTCAGAGTCTTTCGCATGCGATTTATTTGGAATGTGTTCACATTGCCATCAGTATGTAACGTTTTTTTTTTTTTGAAAAGTATTACGATATCCCATTTAGATCTCAGGATCTGAAAAATAATTAGATAAAAAAAATTCTTCTTATAACGTAATGGTACCGTAGATTTTCTTTGTTTCTCCCCTCACTCTCCCGGACCTCTCTTGATTTGGAGGTCGTCTAGGTCCGCTACTCTCCTCTCTTTCAGGTGAGAATAAGGGACACTGAAAAAAATCTGCCCTCAGTGTCATTGGGTGAATGGGGCAAGCAGTAGAAGGCAGTCCACCTGTGCCTTCACACAGGTAAGGGTAAGTGTGGTGAAGGCCCCTTCAGGGCTGGAGTATGTGCTACGGCTTGTTGGTAGTAGGCACGTATTTTTTTTTTATTATGGCCGGTGTCAGCGGGAGATCTTCGTGGAACCCCCCCCCCCCCCCTCTCCTCCAATTGCTGGGGCGAGGTAGCGTGCTGCCCTGCAGTCAACGCTGTCCACCGAGTGATCTGTCAGCTCATGCTGGCAGTTGGGACTTAACGTCCAAGCCATTTACTCTTAACTTACTTCCATAACAAAAATGGCGCCCAAAGTGGGGCCACCTCAGCTAGACTTCGGTGCCTGAATGTGACGGATGCTGGAGACTGAGATTGCTTGGAGATATGGACATTTGGCTGTGAACTAAGTGTCTGACTCGGTAATCTCATATCTAGTAGAAGTTACAGGCGGACCTGGGTCTCACTGTTGTTGTAATTAATTATTTTTTTGTAGAGTAAACCTAGTGGCTTTGACACGTTGTGCGCAGAGTGTTATAGTTCCATAACAAAATTGGAGCCCAACGTGGGACCACCTCAGTTAGACTGCGGTGATTTTATTGTGACTTTTGCTGGGGACTGAGACTTGTTGTGAGATGGTCATTTGGCAGTTTGCTAATTGACTAACCTCAAGCCTCGGATCCAGTAGAGGTTACTTGCGGACCTGAGTCTGACTGGTTTTGGTTATCTGAATTGAGTTGAGTAAAGTAAAGTTTCGAGATTTTGGTAAAGTTTTCGGCTGACTGAAGAATCTCTAGTATCATTTTCAGTCTCTAGCTTCTCCAACCCGACCCTTCCCAGATTTCTGTTAGGAATCAAGATTTTTCATGCACACACTCACACTACTTGCAGCATATTTCTGATCTGATTGGGGAGGGAGTGGGCCTGGAGGACTTTTGTGTTGGGACTAGCTCTTGGAGAGAGGGAGGAGATTTTTATGATAATTTTTTTCTGATTTCGTTTTTCCGAAAGGTTTGAGTTTAGCTCATAATTTTTTTTGAATTTGTATGCGGTTTCCCCAAAAGTTTGAGATTAGCTAGTAAATTTTTTGTAAGTAGCAGATCCGTCGTAGTTTATAGCATAATTTCGATACGGTGAATTACATTTATATTAGTTTTGAAGATCTTGTTTCTGCTATACGTTTGTAGATATTGATCGCTGTCAAATTTTCTATTCTTAATTCTTGTCATGATTTGCCTGGGCCATAGTTCAAGTTCTCGTAATACTATTGAGTTCTATTGAGTTGTATTCTTCGAGGTGGCTACTATGCGAACGCCACCTCCTGCGACTGAAGTCCCGGTACAGATGCCAGAACAGTGCTCCATCTGTCTAGACGGAGGCTGGTTCGACAGACAAAAACCTTTGACTACTATCTGTGGTCATGGCTTTCATAAAGCTTGTTTGCGGGCATGGATAGGAGAGCAAACCAATTGCCCCAATTGTCGATGCGCGCTCACACACCAAGACATCTACATCTTGAAGTACCTCAACCGACAATTCCACCGTCAAGTCTCGAGTTTTTGTCTCCTGGGCTACGCTCAGTCCCTCAATTGCATAACAGCTCGAGAAGAAAAAGTGTGTCACCTGTACCTTCGGGGCAGAACTTCATAGACACCGACCTTATTATATCTAGTCTTCGAACTCAGCTACAGAATTTGGTACATGCAGAGATTACCCAAAGCATGAATGTTTTGCGTAATGAGATCACCGACGTCAGACAGCGAGTCTCTGCTGTGATTCAACAGGCGGACATTTCCCGTCCACCACCATCACCTGTTGAAGGATGTGTCCAAACGCCCAGATTGTTTTGGGAAAATCAGAGAGACCCGCGCAATCGACACTCGTTCTCAGCTGGGCAACACAGACCTTCATTTCCACCTGCAGCAACTTTCGTTCCTCCAACATATCCACATTCTAACAATCGAGTCGAAAACACTCCTTGGCACAGACGATCAGGCAGTCCTATCAGGAGATGGAACCTGTCGTATAATGGCAATAACTCCGAGCTATCAGTAGATGAGTTTATTTTTCGAGTCGAAGCACTCACGCACTCTACTCTAGACGGGGATTTCGATATCCTTATAAAGAACATGCACACGTTATTGACAGGACCAGCGAAGGAGTGGTACTGGTCTCTACTAAGGCACAACCCTTTTCCAACTTGGGAATTTGTCAAGACTAGATTGGTTGTTGAATGGGGAGTGCCCAAGGATGACTTGAAAATCCGAGTGCAGCTGATGTCAAGAAAGCAAAAGTCCGGAGAATCATTCTCTATGTACCACCATCACCTAGCATTGCTGCGCGACCAATTGCACAACTCCATGCCAGACCAAGAATTCTTGGCAATCGTCAAGTCCTATCTACTGCCTGAGATTCAGGAAAAGATCTGTCTGCACCCTACCAATAATATCAGACAGTTAAGATCACTCGCCACTCAAATTCAAGCTACGCGATTGCGCATTGCGACTGCTAGTGGCTTGAACTCGCATCGACATCAGCGAGTGAGTGAAATTGGCGAAGCAGCAGATTTCTGCCTTGATGTGCCCATGTTACCTAGATGTGACAATAGCTTGCAAAACTTATCAGCTATTACAAACAGACCCATGGCGAAAAACGGGAGACGGGTCGGGAATCCCAACACCTTTTCTCGACCAGTTTCGACGACTCGAACGACAACAGCTCCGACGAATCCAGTTCAATCATTGAACAGGGTGGCCGGTCCGCCCAATCAGCAGACATAAACAACGAAACACCAGACTGTCCGTTAATATCACTCAGTAACTCTGGTGATATCCACCATACATCTGACAGTCACACAGCTTTTAACAATCCTCTAGTAAAAGCAGGGAACCTGATTGAGTTCTCTGCAGATCTTTAAGCTCCCGTTTCCACCTGTAGGGAGCCCAAGACACTACCAGACACGTCTTTGGAAGAGTCTTTAATTTTCTACGTTCCTATAAAACCGACAGAACTTTTTGCTGGCAATGTTACTGAGCAGGAGATTCAGCCTCCTCTCATTTCTGTATTAAGACGGCCACCAAGTTCTGTTTTATACCCGCTGATGCCTTATCATACGCGTCTGAAAAACTACAATGCAGTACGAGACCGTATCTTCTCCTCAGTAGCTGAGCTAGCTTAAATTATATATCCTGACCTGGACCTTGGACCAAGAAAGAAACGATAGACCGTTCATTGGCGGGAATACTGTCGACGAATGAGACAGGAAAGAAAGAAACTGGCACACATTTCCGTGTCGATGCCAGACAACATTCGACCGTATGGCGAAGTGAGACTGCTCTGGCGAACTGAGACTGGATTACTTGATAGTGGTGCCACTGCCGGTATTCTAGGCCAGGGAGCTCTAGAGAACCTTGCAGAAGCAGAAGTCGAATGGAAGAGGTATAGGACACAGGTACAAGTGCGTGGTCATGTGAACTTGGACATCACTTTCAGTGATAAGACTCAAAACATGCCTTTTTACGTGGTTCCTGGGCTCACACATGTACTATATCTAGGAATAGACTTCTGATGTCTATTTAGGTTGGCTCCAGGTGTCCTAGGTATAGTTGCAGAAGTGACACAAAGTCTAATAGCTACCCCTGACACCGACTGCCATATTCTTTCTGTTCTAGATCACCAACGTCTAGAAGCAACCAAACAGCTCTTTCCTTCTATCGCCTCATTGGGCTTAGGAAGAACATATCTTGTCAGTCACAGGATTGAAGCGAATGCCGCGACTCCGATAAAACAGCGCTTTTATCCGATATCACCGGCAGTACAGAGTTTGATGGATGTCGAATTAAGACGGATGCTATCGCTGGGTGTGATAGAGGAGAGCCAGAGTCCGTGGAGCTCTCCAGTTGTACTAGTGCGGAAGCCTGGGAAGGTTCGGCTTTATTTTGACGCCAGGAAGGTTAACTCCGTTACTAAGAAGGACGACCATCCGCTGCTGCAGATAGATGCGCTTCTGAGTCGACTTCCTCCGACAAACTACATCACAAGCTTGGACCTCAAAGACGCTTTCTGGCAGATCCCACTAGACACTAAGTCCAGAGAGAAGACCGCGTTTACAGTACCTGGTCATCCTCTCTATCAGTACACCGGGATGCCATTCGGCCTTTACAATGCTCCACAAGCTATGTGCCGCCTCATGGATAAGGTCATTCCTTTCGATTTTCGTGAGAATGTCCTCGTTTACTTGGACGATTTATTGATTCTATCATCAGACTTTGACTCTCATCTCACATTGCTGGCATGGGTAGCGGATTGTTTGAGGAAAGCTGTCCTCACTACCAACGTTGAGAAGAGTGAGTTTTGCAATAAGGAGACTAAATACTTCGGTTTTATTGTCGGGAAGGGAGGCATCAAAACTGACACAGATAAGATTTCAGCCATAGTTGACTATCCGTCAACTAAAACTGTTAGGCAAGCCCGACACCTACTAGGTATGGCGGGATGGTATCGACGGTTCATCCCGAACTCTGCTGATTTAACTGCCTCCATATCTGACACTTTGAAGAATCCAAGTCAGTTCCACCTGAAGCCCAGACGTCTCTGGAAATGCTAAAACAAAAACTTACCTCTGCTCCGCTGTTAGTAAGTCCAGATTTCACCAAGCCGTTCATTATACAGTGTGATGCGAGCCAACATGGTATTGGTGGAGTGCTGCTTCAACTAGATGACGATGGCGACGAGAAGCCAATAGCTTACGTCTCGAAAAAGTTGAACTCAGCACAACGAAATTATACAGTCACAGAGCAGGAATGTCTAGCTGCAATTTTAAGTGTACAGAAATTCCGGCCCTTCATAGAACTTATGCCGTTTAAGATAGTGACTGATCATGCGAGCTTGAAATAGCTGATGTCCCAAAAGGACCTCAGCAGTAGACTTGCTCGGTGGAGTTTGAAGCTTCAAGGTTTCGACTTCACCATCGAGCACCGAAAAGGAAGCCTGAATGTCATTCCTGATGCGTTGCCACGAATTCATTGTGACAACTTGTCAACACAAGATCCTGGCCCGGAAGTTGACCTTAGTTCGCCATATTTCAACTCGTTGGAATATAAGGAGCTGAGGCATAAGGTTAAAACAGCTTCTGGCAAACTACCAGATCTTTGCGTCAGGGATGGCTTCGTCTATATCCGGACTGTTCCGAGAACAGGCGATCCGATTCAGGAGAAAGTAGCTTGGAAGCTTTGGATTGCACGCGGGCTTGTCTCCGAGGTTATGTCAAGAGCGCATGATCCGCCACTAGCTTCTCACGGAGGTATAAGAAAAACACTGGAACGTCTAAGAAGACACCTGTACTGGCCACGAATGACAGTTGATGTCAGAAACCACGTAGACACCTGTGACGTGTGTAAAGATACCAAAGCCCACAATAGCATTCTTAGACCACATATGGGTGTCCAGTCCGTGACAGAATACCCTGGAAAAAGTTGTACATCGATTTCCTAGGTCCATATCCTCGGTTAGTGAAAGGAAATGTCTGCATACTGATAGTTCTTGACCACTTTTCAAAGCTCCCGATTCTCAAACTCATGAGAAAGGCATCTACTCTCAATGTGTGCCAGGTCATAGAAACCGAAATATTCCATGTGTTTGGAGTCCCGGAAACGATAGTCTCTGACAATGGAGCCCAGTTTTGCTCGGCTTGCGAAGGGCAGTTTACTCGCCGCAAGCCAAAGCCTCAGAGCGAGCGAACAGGTCTCTGTCGTCAGGGATGAGGACATACATCCGGAAGGAACACAAAAAGTGGGATGAGGAGCTGAGCCAGATAGCTAGTTCCCTCAGGAGCTCTTTCCACCAAGCAACTGGTTTCTCTCCCTACCGAAAACTCTTCGGTCAGCAAACGATTGAGCATGCGAGCTCCTTTCCATCTTAAGGAGCCTTGGAACTCTTAAGAGAGTGGATGCTGAAGATAAATTGAGATTGATACGTGCGAGAGTGCAGGAGAACTTACACCACGTGTTCGAACAGGGTTCAAAAGCTTATAATCTCAGAGTGAAGCCTGTTAATTTCAAAGTGAGTCAAGAAGTGTTCAGACGGAATTTTGCCCAAAGCAATTTCCAAAAGCAGACTAGTGCTAAACTAGGACAAAAATTTGTAAAGTGTTGGGTCAAGTCAAGGAAAGGAAACTCCTTATACGAGCTTCAAGATCTGGAGGGAAAGACGGTAGGAACCTATCACGCCAAAGACATCAGGCCGTGATATTCAAATTCTCGGGCACGTCATCCGACTAATGTCACTTTCAATCCTGGTAGCCCTAAGAAGGCATCCAGCCAAATTAACTGGTAATCTATAGGATATCGCGAAGCCCTTCTATTGGCTCGTCAATGGTGGGTGATATGCCTGTTACAATTCCACCTCGTCAAAATACGTCTACCATTTAGGAGTAGATAAACTTTCTATAATGCCTTCTGGATCCGCCTCATTAGGAGGATTTTATTTCTTTTTATGTCCGTTCTTAACATTTCGCTAATCGGCATGGGAGAACCAAATCTAGATCCTCCTATTACCCAGTCAATGGTGGGTGATATATCTGTTGGAATTCAACCCTGTCTACGGTCTTTAGCAATTCAAGGAAGATAATCGGCAACGGTACTACTTCGACGACGCCTTGAGGGCACACCCTTGAACAAGCATCGGTCGGAGATCAGAGTGAGATGTCAGTGCTGAGAGAGCTTTACGATCAGTGGTTTTCCTGTAGCCAAATTTCTTGCGTATGAGGTATTAATGAGTTGCCCTTTGATTCTTTAGGCACTTGAGAAATTAAGTTGTTCTCTTGTTCTTCAGGAAGTTGAGAGAGCAAGTTTTTCTCTTGTTCAGAAAGGAATTCACGAATAAATTTAAATTTGAAAATTGACAAAGTGATGATTGGTACCAAATTTCGCCACCAAATCTTAGCACCAATTTAAAGCACCAATTTTTGGAGAAATAAGAATTTTAAGAACTTTTATTTTTAATGATTCTAAATCAAATTTATAAATACAAGAAGAAAAAACAGCCGCCTCGTCCGGGATTTGAAACCGGGACCTTCCGCTTGCCGGGCGACTGCTCTTACCACTGAGCTAACGAGACAGATGATTTTCCTTCTTGCATTTATCAAATTTGTAACTAGCCTACTAAGCCACGTTTTGCTTTCAGCTGGCATTAACCAGTAACGATGAAAGCGCACAAATAAATTGTAAATTCAATTTTATTTATTTTTCCCGCGGACGGGAATCGAACCTACACTTGTTAGAATCGGTCAATGATGGAGAAATAAGAATTTTAAGAACTTTTATTTTTAATGATTCTAAATCAAATTTATAAATACAAGAAGAAAAAACAGCCGCCTCGTCCGGGATTTGAAACCGGGACCTTCCGCTTGCCGGGCGACTGCTCTTACCACTGAGCTAACGAGACAGATGATTTTCCTTCTTGCATTTATCAAATTTGTAACTAGCCTACTAAGCCACGTTTTGCTTTCAGCTGGCATTAACCAGTAACGATGAAAGCGCACAAATAAATTGTAAATTCAATTTTATTTATTTTTCCCGCGGACGGGAATCGAACCTACACTTGTTAGAATCGGTCAATGATGGAGAAATAAGAATTTTAAGAACTTTTATTTTTAATGATTCTAAATCAAATTTATAAATACAAGAAGAAAAAACAGCCGCCTCGTCCGGGATTTGAAACCGGGACCTTCCGCTTGCCGGGCGACTGCTCTTACCACTGAGCTAACGAGACAGATGATTTTCCTTCTTGCATTTATCAAATTTGTAACTAGCCTACCAAAACGTGGCTTAGTAGGCTAGTTACAAATTTGATAAATGCAAGAAGGAAAATCATCTGTCTCGTTAGCTCAGTGGTAAGAGCAGTCGCCCGGCAAGCGGAAGGTCCCGGTTTCAAATCCCGGACGAGGCGGCTGTTTTTTCTTCTTGTATTTATAAATTTGATTTAGAATCATTAAAAATAAAAGTTCTTAAAATTCTTATTTCTCCATCATTGACCGATTCTAACAAGTGTAGGTTCGATTCCCGTCCGCGGGAAAAATAAATAAAATTGAATTTACAATTTATTTGTGCGCTTTCATCGTTACTGGTTAATGCCAGCTGAAAGCAAAACGTGGCTTAGTAGGCTAGTTACAAATTTGATAAATGCAAGAAGGAAAATCATCTGTCTCGTTAGCTCAGTGGTAAGAGCAGTCGCCCGGCAAGCGGAAGGTCCCGGTTTCAAATCCCGGACGAGGCGGCTGTTTTTTCTTCTTGTATTTATAAATTTGATTTAGAATCATTAAAAATAAAAGTTCTTAAAATTCTTATTTCTCCATCATTGACCGATTCTAACAAGTGTAGGTTCGATTCCCGTCCGCGGGAAAAATAAACCAATTTTTGGCCGAAGTTTTACTAAAATTAGTATTATAATAGTGAAATTTGTCGAATTTTCCTTTAACACTTGGTGAAACAGGTTTATTTTTATTTTATTTTTTTCAAGTATAATTAGAGAAGTACGTGAAAAGACCTAATAAAGCAAAACAAGAACACAAAAAAAAGAGTTTAATGCTAATGTACTAACCTTTTGCACGTAAAATATAACTGCCTTCAGACTTTACAGAAGCACTTTGTAGCATCAAACTACACTGCACAAAATAAAAATTTTCTTTTTACTTTATTTTAAACATCACATTTTATAAATTACTTGCTGAGACTTGAACGAATTTAAACAAAATGGACGTTATTTTCAAGTGACGCACATTGCACATTTATTGCCTTCAGAAAAAGCAGATATGTTTGTTACGACTTTATGAGAACGAACATATAACAGGAATACGTGTCTTTTTTCTGATAACAAAATGATATCCACCCTTTATTAGAAGGAAGAAAAAATAGAGGTATCTATCTTCCAACTTTTCTTATTATCCACACCACGAATTTAATGCTTATGGAAGAAATCGCTACCTTTTCGTCTGGGGATTTTTCTTTCGGAAGTTAAAATTGTTTACTGCGTTACTTGTTGTATTGTAGAGGCGCTATTACTGCAGACGCAACCAAACAGTAAGCCACCAAAGCAATGCCTCGCTCCAA
Source organism: Dioctria linearis (assembly GCA_963930735.1). Lineage (NCBI taxonomy): Eukaryota > Metazoa > Arthropoda > Insecta > Diptera > Asilidae > Dioctria > Dioctria linearis. The sequence goes on along the minus strand of OZ005744.1, from coordinate 97,105,636 downwards.
TATAAAATCAACGATGTCAGGACCTGATGTAGAGTAGGCCGCAATTTGTTCTGAGGAATTTACTGGAATTTTTTCCCTTACCGCTGAAACAGAATGAACGGATCAATGCCGGAATAAACGTTAAGGAAATGTCATGACAAAGGTGAATGCATTTGAAATACATTATGGCAGAAACATATCCAGGCCTCGAGGCTTCCTCGAGTCGTTGCCAAAATTTCCAACATGGGTTTTTAAATTATTCAACACAAAACCATGCCAGCAGCTAGCCTCTAGGCTTAGCCGCAAGGCACGCTTTGCTCAATGTTGGAATTTTTCTCTCTCAGGCCTACTTCTGTCAACAGCTATACTATCAAAATTACAATGATACCTTCGAGCCCGGTGGTATCATTTTGATTTTTAATTCTATGAGGCAATCCTTGAGGCGAGCTGCGAGGAAGTCTGAGAGAGTTTCTGCAGCTGTCGCAAGAAAGTTATTGCTCATTACTCGAACATGTGATTTTACTGTGAAAGTGAGTGAGAGGGTCTTATTACTTTGTACTATTTGAAAAAAAGGATGTGGTGACCACTGTCAAACCATTATTTCCCACTCTTTTATAGCGAAGTGTCACTTGTGACATTTCATCAAATAGTCAATTGCAAAAATTTGTCAAGCGTCAAAAATAGATGAAGAAATACAGCGGGTGCAACAGCAGACCCGTGTAGATTATTCCAAAACCAATAGCACATGTCATCATGGAGGATCCTACATCCTTGTTCATTTATGATGCAGGCAATAAAGAAACTATGGTATCAGGAATGGGCAAAAATTCTATAACCAATTTCTTATCATAACATGATTTTACTAAATAGTATGTATATTGTTCAACACAGCTGGAAATAAATAAAAACACATTAAAATACCATAGAAAAAGTAATCAATACTTCCTTATGCCCATGGTCCTGTGTCCAGTCATCAGCCGCCTCCTGTACTTCCATTGAATATCTGAAATAAAAACATATATATAAATTAGTTTAATAAAACTAACTTGATTGAATATTACAAAACTACAAAGAAAAAACTAAGTAAATTACATGCAAACTGCCAAGAAACGAATTTCTTGGCAGTACAACAACAACACTATGCAAATGTAAACATTGCAAATTCTTAGCGAAATTCATGTTCCCTGAATAACAAACCATTGCAAAGTATGCAATGATGTTTATACATGCAAATAACATTAACTCGCAGCATGCATATACACAATAATTAACGAAATGCAATAATTTTTGCCATTGTTGACATTTCGTTAAAAACTTTCACAACATACGAAAATTCGCATAATTTGCGGATTTCTTGCAAATTATGCATAATAAAACTATTCTTAGACACTTAAAGAATATTTTTATAAACTTACCTTAAGAATTAATCCATTTGTTCTGGAGAAAATCACCAAAACAAACCCGACACTTTCGAACTAAAATACTGTCAAATTAACTCGCGAAAAAGTCAATTTGGTGAAATCAAATGCGCGCAACTTGTTGAGCAAGTTTAGAAAAAGCAAATTTCACCGGTAAGCAGATATTTAATAAAAAAGGTGAAATTAAATCCCATACAGAGTGGGAAAGAAAATGATGTTAGAACGAGACAGAAGAAATTAGAGAGAAAATTTACGTTCCATATTGGAAATCGGCATAATTTCATAGGGAGCCGCCATATCGATATTTTCGAGAAAAATTAAAATATTTAAGCAAACTAATAAGGAAAACTCATTGATAATGAAAAATAATTTAGATGACATATTTCAGCATATTTTGACATAGTTGCACAAGGTGGGCAAGCATGAAAAATATGTGTAATTTCCAGTTTTTTAGTATGGAATCTATGATAAAATGGTGGCTCTGACACTATAAAAGGGCAGTGCTCCCTAAGATCATTCTCCCAGCATTCATTGATTCATTGATTCGAGATTCACTCGTCAGCCGATGAACAGTGAGCAACGAGCAGAACAAGGATATCGTGACAAACAAATAAATGTACAAAGTGCCGACGGGATTTCGTGAAAACGAGAACGGCAGGTAAAATTTATTTTTACCGACAGATTTGTGTGTAAGAAGAGAGATACGTTTGCATTGTATATGTATGTATGTACGTGTACAAGAAAGTGCAAAACAGCGGCAAATTAAGTGCGGTGAAAAGGACACCTGAGTGATAAAAGACACTTTTAGTGATTTAGTTTTTGATTGTTTTTGTGATTTAGCAATAGTAGAATTACGGACAATGTCTTCATCCTTTGAAGATGCTAGTAATACTATGCTAAATGTAATTTTAAGCAAATTTCAGACACTAGCAGATAAACACGGGGTAACTGAGCTCCCAGTCTACGTGACAAAACTGGCTGAATATGCTGAGGTCAAAGAAAATTGAAAATGAGTCGACATAGATGCTGACCGACGAACAGGCATCTACTGATGAAGACAGCGGAAGCAGCAGCAGCACGAGCGGTACAGAATCAACAGGATCCAGCGAAGGAAGTGATTACACCTATGTCAAAGGAAAAAGGAAGACCAACAAGTCTCCGCCGAAGGAAGCCCCAAAGAGGACCCGGACAACAGTAGCACCGCCTACCAAAAACAGCAACAGATACGAGATTCTGGCAACGGGAAATGACTTCGAGATGCCGAAGAAGGTTCCCGTAAAGCAACAACTGCCTCCGAAACCTGATGCCAAGCCGCCACCAATAATATGTTACAACCTCAACATAAAAAGGTTCAATGAAGAACTCAACAAATTATAACCTAGACCAAAATTGTATTTTAAAACAATGCGAGGTACAAAATGCGTTTTGGAGCCATTTACTGAATAGGACCACAAAAGGATCTTCAGTGTAATTAAGGAAATCGGAGTACAAAGTTACTCCTTCACCACGAAGAGTGAAAGGAAAACCACCCTCGTAATAAAAGGGGTACAACAGTCGTATGAACTTGAGGACGTGCAAGCAGCTCTAGAAAGAGAACTACCAGGAATCAAAATTAAGGCAGTGACCCAACTGAAAGCAGGAAAGCCAAGGAAGACAACAATGCATGAGCCAGGGGAATGCGAGAGGAAAGACGCGAATGTAGGAGTACCTTTCTGCGTAAATTGTAATACGGAAAGACATCCAGATTGCTACAGAGGATGCCCTAAATACAAGGAGCTGAGAAAGCAGAGAAACTTACGACAAGAGGAACGGCGGCAAAGGGACAACTTCATCATAGAGTCAACGAGGAACTTCATCCAGCCAGGTAAATATTTTGCTCAGATTGTAAATGCATCTAATTCGAAACGTTCAACAGGTACCCCCAACCCACCTAAACAGTCCCGAAGGCCTACTTCCACGGCTAGAGCCCATGAAGTAGACGCCGACAATTTTTGCAACAAAGAAGCAAATTCGCTCTTTGGCTGTGATCTTTTCACCCTAATGGGTAAAATCAACAATTTTCTCCCGAAGTACCGGAAGCTCACCTCTATTCCAGAGAGACAAAGCGCATATCTTCAGCTTGCCTTTGGATTATGTCAAGGCAACTAAGATCCCTAAAGCTAATGGCTCTCAATTGTAATTCTCTTGTGAAATTAAGCAGGAGAGCTGCACTAAATCTCTTCCTCCACGATCACAAGCCAACTTTGATGTCCTTTCTGAAACCCATCTTCTCGACAAGCATACTCTTGCTTTCGAACATTACAGAGTTATCCGCACCAATAAGTCGGAAACAACTCTTGGAACTGCTATCCTTGTAAAAAAGAATCTCAGCTTCACGGAAGTAAAAGTTAGTGGACTTTCCAATATGGAATGCACAGCTATAACCCTCAATCTACAGAACGACGTAACTATTCTTTTAATTTCCATCTATAAGAGACGCCAGGCCCAAAATTCTGAAATCAGGAGCAATCTGAACACTCTCACAAGATTAGCTAGAAATTACACCCACACGGTGATTGGCGGTGACTTCAACGCGCGACATCCCCTCTGAAATGACACACTAACCAATGGCGCTGGAATGTGCATGGCCAACTAGCTCACAAACGGCCCCGCTGATTATGACTTTTTAGCGATTTCACAAAACTCTCCCACATTTCCACGCTCTGGGTCTATTCTTGACTTCTTCCTAGCGACTTCTAATCTCGTAAACCTTCTCCCACAAATTTCAAATTATACCTGCACTGCTCATACTGCGGATCGGATCACATGGCCAGCGAACTAACAATCACTCCTAACTCACATTTCGACGTTCTCTATCTAGCTTCTCCAGAAATCTCAACATTAAAACACGTTAACTGGACAGAATTTCATTCAAGACTGTCTCAGAACTTAGCAGGAAGCCTCCTTGACGAGTACATCAATCTCTCAAGCACGGAAATAGATTATCACATCGAACTCCTTAACGGATATATTCAGGAAAATATCGAACATTTCTCAGAAAATGTCACGCCCCACAAGTACAAATATAACCATCTTCCAGCTCGGTTGCAAAATTTGTACAAATACAGGCAAAAGCTTCGGAAAATCCTAAACAGGATTTTCCACAGAAACCACAATAGCCACAACCAAAGCTACCAATCAGTTCTTTTCCAAATCAAATGCCTATCCACCATTATCGATGAACAGACCAAGATATTTCTTGATGAAGAATTCAGAAGGAAACTTTCATCCATCCTCCCTGGCCATAATGTTTTCGAAAATATCAATAAGGTCTGTAATCGTAAACCAAAACTTCCTAAAATAATCACAAATGGCCAAGACACCCTTAGTTTACCTCTTGAGAAATGCAATGCATGCGCAGAATTCTTCCAATCCACCTTCAAAAATCATTCAAATCTTAGCAGCCCGGACTTCCGTACAAACGTCAACTCAAATGTCAGAGAATTCATCCACCAAAATGAACCCCTACATCTCACCACATTCCACGCTGATAACCCTGCCTCAAGTCCCCAAAATCAGCAACTTTTCACAAACCCAGTCCACTTATCTGCACTTATAAGTGGACTTAAGGGCAAGAAATCTTCAGGACCTGATAAGATCCCAAACAAAATCATCAGAAATCTTCCTTCGAATGCAATCAAATTTTTGGTCATACTCTTCAACAATTACATGAAGAACGCTTACTTTCCAGACTCATGGAAAATTTCGAACATCGTCCCAATACAAAAAAAGCCCAACTCCAAAGCCTTGGAAGAATTCAGACCCATATCTCTTCTTTCCAACATCGGTAAATTATACGAAAACCTCCTACGTCAACAAATCGTGAACACATGCGATAATGTAGGCATCCACCAAGACTCCCAGTTCGGCTTCAAAGCCCAACTTCACATGCGTTACTCAAATTTCATACTGACACAACTTCAGCTCTCAACAGAGGTGAGTGCACAGTAGCCTGTTTCCTGGATGTCGAGAAAGCCTTCGACTTTGTCTGGAAAATCGGCCTCATCTTCAAACTGTTAGAACTAAACTTCCCACCACACCTAACAAATACTATTCACAGCTTTCTGTCTTCAAGGAAATTCGCAGTAAAACTTGAAAACTGCATCTCAGCTACCCTACCTCCAGAAGCGGGAGTCCCTCAGGGCTCAGTACTCGGCCCAATCCTGTTCAACCTCTATACGTCAGAGCAACCACCAAATTATCACAATTCCACCTCACTACTCTACGCAGACGACTCGCTCACAATGCCCGCTCAATATCGCCAAAATTCGCTGCGAGGAAAGTGGAGCAGCATATTGCCAAACTGGGCGCCTACTACAAGAAATGGGGTATAAAAATAAACATTTCCAAATCTGAAATGATCTGCATACGCAAATCAGCTACCACTAGCCGAGCAAACATAGCCACCTTAGCTAAAAATATTAACATTGAAGTCAATAACCAAAAAATAACACCCTCCACTAAAACCAAATACCTCGGTATATCTTTCTCTGACCTGCACAAGTTTAACCCTCACGCACAATATGCTCTAATTAAAACATAAGCTGCCTATAGCCTTCTGAGCCCACTTCTCAACACCAAAAATGGGCTGTCAGTCCCCACCCAAAAATGCCGTAATATAGCTGTGGTACTCACTTGCAGCTACATTACAAAGCACTTTATGGTGGTTCCATCCAGGAATGTGTGCCTGTTTACTGTTGCAATTGAGAATAATTCCAGTTACGCTCAATTTGTGAGGAAATATTTTCCTAAAAAATTGTCTAAACGATTTAATAGAACATTTATAAGTGTTCCAAGGCGTGCACTAAATGAGTTGTTAAATCAATAAGAACATTTATGTGTGCCCAGACGTGGCAGTACACGAGAGAAACATTGAAAATGTATGCGACAAATGCTGCCCGTACATATCATTAACTCGTGATAAATATTAGGTTAAATAAGTTAAATAGAATTTGCGTCAACAAATTACTTAAATACTTGTTATGGAAGTATGTTGAGAGTGCTACCAGCATGAGCTGACAGATCACTCGGTGGACAGCGCTGACTACAGGGCGGCACGCTAGCTCGCCTCGGCTATTGGCGGAAAGTGTGGGAGGGTTCCACAAAGACCTGCCGCTGCCACCTGCCACAATCCAAAAAAATTTCGTGCCTACTACCAACAAGCCGTAGCACACACTCCAGCCCTGAAGGGGCCTTCACACTACTTACCCTTACCTGTGTGAAGGCACAGATGGACTGCCTTCTACTGCTCGCCCCATTCACCTAAAGACACTGAGGGCAGATTTTTTTCAGTGTCACTTATTCTCACCTGAAAGAGATGAGAGTAGCGGACCTAGACGCAGCAGCGGCCTTAACATTTTTGGCGCCCTGTTCAACCGGTAAAGGGGCGCCTTTATTTTCCAGTGTTTGTTTTTTCGTTCAGAATTTATATGGCCATTATATTAAAGACGTAGTAATAATATTATGTAGGCGTTATATTTTATATGTACTTACTCATGAATGTGAAGTCTACCGTTCATTTAAAAGAATTTGGTTTCTAAATTTATTAATCAGAGAAAATTGTGTTATTGTTCTTATATTTCCATGTATACAAGTTTCGCAATATTAAATAAAGTTGAATTCAAAGAGTTAGTAATACATTTAAGCCATTTCTACATCACCTTTGAGGTAGACTTATGAAGGTGCACATCACAAACTTTCATACGAAAAAATTCATCAAATATCGATACCAAAATTTGGTATTCCATTTAAAAAAAATCTTAAGATCTTAAAATATTTATCTTTGTTATTTTCCGTAAAAACGGCTTTAAGCTTCCAATGTTTTTAAATTAAGTAATATTTCATGCCTCCTGTAAACTATTTATCTGATTTTACAATTAACAAGAATTTTTTTTTAATTTAATTACTGGAAACGTCGGTTGAATAAACAAGAGGTAAGAGGTAAAGTACACCCCCCGATGCGTTTTTTTAGAGAGGTTTCCCTAATAGTCCTATTCCTCGAAAAATAAAAACAAACCAAAATTCTTAACATAATCAACAAAATAAATACCAATTCAATAAAAGAAATTTATAAATAAATCCAAAATAACGAAAACATGTAAATAATTTCTTCTTAAAATTAAATTCAGAACGTATCATTTCTATTCACTGTTAGCGTCAAATCATTGAGACTGAACACACCTTGCTTTCATTTTCGCGAATTTTCCTATCAGATTGTCGTAATGCAAAGCTTCCGAGTCTTTTTCTATGGATAAATTAGATAATCCAATAAGGCTATCTTGAGTCATTATTGATACAAAGTAATTTTTAATTAATTTAAGTTTAGGAAAACTACGCTCGGCCGATGCCACAGTTACTGGTAAAGTATTTAAAATGTTAAGGCATATGCATATTAGAACATTTGAATAAATTGTATCTAAATAATACTCAAAAATAAGATTAAGTAGGTATATAATATCTGCTGGTTTACGAGAGGGCAAAGCGTTAATAACTTCTGATAAAGTTCCTCTGCATTTATCTCTTTACCGTTATTGTTGCTTAATGCCTTTTCTACATTTAGAAATAATTTTTTCAGGCTTTCTAATTCAGGAGCTTTATGTATGTTATATAAAAAGGAAAACAAGTCATTGTGATCACGCAACTGTTCAAATCGTTCATTGATTGAAGTTATTGCTTGATCTAATATTTTAAAGTAGAAATTAACTTTAAAAGCTTGTTTCGGATCTAATATGGGTTCATGTTGAGCTTTCTCTCCGGACATAGTTTTTCTTTTTCTAGACCGGAATGTAGATTTATGTCGAAATTGACAACGGATTTCTAAATTCATAGCAATGAGCTCTGCCTTTTTAATAAAGTCATTAAATTTATAATCAGATCTAATTTCTATTAAAGTTTCTCTTGAGTTTTTAAGAATTTATAATTATAATAATTTGCTTATTTTGTAAATATTTACTTGCTACATTAATATTTTCGAATATATAATACAAACTAATAGTAAACATATAAATTTAAATTCTAAGATCATGCCTCCTAAATGACTCGGCATTATTTTTAATGACTGTATCACCTGATGCAGAAATTTTTATAAGAGTCTCATATATGTATATCACCTAAGTTATTCTTTAATGGCCTTCTTGCTTCTATTCTACTTTCCCACCTAGTTTCACAAAGTGGCTTCAAAGTTAAACTCGTAACATTATATAATCCTCCTATAACCCTCAATCTACAGAACGACGTAACTATTCTTTTAATTTCCATCTATAAGAGACGCCAGGCCCAAAATTCTGAAATCAGGAGCAATCTGAACACTCTCACAAGATTAGCTAGAAATTACACCCACACGGTGATTGGCGGTGACTTCAACGCGCGACATCCCCTCTGAAATGACACACTAACCAATGGCGCTGGAATATGCATGGCCAACTAGCTCACAAACGGCCCCGCTGATTATGACTTTTTAGCGATTTCACAAAACTCTCCCACATTTCCACGCTCTGGGTCTATTCTTGACTTCTTCCTAGCGACTTCTAATCTCGTAAACCTTCTCCCACAAATTTCAAATTATACCTGCACTGCTCATACTGCGGATCGGATCACATGGCCAGCGAACTAACAATCACTCCTAACTCACATTTCGACGTTCTCTATCTAGCTTCTCCAGAAATCTCAACATTAAAACACGTTAACTGGACAGAATTTCATTCAAGACTGTCTCAGAACTTAGCAGGAAGCCTCCTTGACGAGTACATCAATCTCTCAAGCACGGAAATAGATTATCACATCGAACTCCTTAACGGATATATTCAGGAAAATATCGAACATTTCTCAGAAAATGTCACGCCCCACAAGTACAAATATAACCATCTTCCAGCTCGGTTGCAAAATTTGTACAAATACAGGCAAAAGCTTCGGAAAATCCTAAACAGGATTTTCCACAGAAACCACAATAGCCACAACCAAAGCTACCAATCAGTTCTTTTCCAAATCAAATGCCTATCCACCATTATCGATGAACAGACCAAGATATTTCTTGATGAAGAATTCAGAAGGAAACTTTCATCCATCCTCCCTGGCCATAATGTTTTCGAAAATATCAATAAGGTCTGTAATCGTAAACCAAAACTTCCTAAGATAATCACAAATGGCCAAGACACCCTTAGTTTACCTCTTGAGAAATGCAATGCATGCGCAGAATTCTTCCAATCCACCTTCAAAAATCATTCAAATCTTAGCAGCCCGGACTTCCGTACAAACGTCAACTCAAATGTCAGAGAATTCATCCACCAAAATGAACCCCTACATCTCACCACATTCCACGCTGATAACCCTGCCTCAAGTCCCCAAAATCAGCAACTTTTCACAAACCCAGTCCACTTATCTGCACTTATAAGTGGACTTAAGGGCAAGAAATCTTCAGGACCTGATAAGATCCCAAACAAAATCATCAGAAATCTTCCTTCGAATGCAATCAAATTTTTGGTCATACTCTTCAACAATTACATGAAGAACGCTTACTTTCCAGACTCATGGAAAATTTCGAACATCGTCCCAATACAAAAAAAGCCCAACTCCAAAGCCTTGGAAGAATTCAGACCCATATCTCTTCTTTCCAACATCGGTAAATTATACGAAAACCTCCTACGTCAACAAATCGTGAACACATGCGATAATGTAGGCATCCACCAAGACTCCCAGTTCGGCTTCAAAGCCCAACTTCACATGCGTTACTCAAATTTCATACTGACACAACTTCAGCTCTCAACAGAGGTGAGTGCACAGTAGCCTGTTTCCTGGATGTCGAGAAAGCCTTCGACTTTGTCTGGAAAATCGGCCTCATCTTCAAACTGTTAGAACTAAACTTCCCACCACACCTAACAAATACTATTCACAGCTTTCTGTCTTCAAGGAAATTCGCAGTAAAACTTGAAAACTGCATCTCAGCTACCCTACCTCCAGAAGCGGGAGTCCCTCAGGGCTCAGTACTCGGCCCAATCCTGTTCAACCTCTATACGTCAGAGCAACCACCAAATGATCACAATTCCACCTCACTACTCTACGCAGACGACTCGCTCACAATGCCCGCTCAATATCGCCAAAATTCGCTGCGAGGAAAGTGGAGCAGCATATTGCCAAACTGGGCGCCTACTACAAGAAATGGGGTATAAAAATAAACATTTCCAAATCTGAAATGATCTGCATACGCAAATCAGCTACCACTAGCCGAGCAAACATAGCCACCTTAGCTAAAAATATTAACATTGAAGTCAATAACCAAAAAATAACACCCTCCACTAAAACCAAATACCTCGGTATATCTTTCTCTGACCTGCACAAGTTTAACCCTCACGCACAATATGCTCTAATTAAAACATAAGCTGCCTATAGCCTTCTGAGCCCACTTCTCAACACCAAAAATGGGCTGTCAGTCCCCACCCAAAAATGCCGTAATATAGCTGTGGTACTCACTTGCAGCTACATTACAAAGCACTTTATGGTGGTTCCATCCAGGAATGTGTGCCTGTTTACTGTTGCAATTGAGAATAATTCCAGTTACGCTCAATTTGTGAGGAAATATTTTCCTAAAAAATTGTCTAAACGATTTAATAGAACATTTATAAGTGTTCCAAGGCGTGCACTAAATGAGTTGTTAAATCAATAAGAACATTTATGTGTGCCCAGACGTGGCAGTACACGAGAGAAACATTGAAAATGTATGCGACAAATGCTGCCCGTACATATCATTAACTCGTGATAAATATTAGGTTAAATAAGTTAAATAGAATTTGCGTCAACAAATTACTTAAATACTTGTTATGGAAGTATGTTGAGAGTGCTACCAGCATGAGCTGACAGATCACTCGGTGGACAGCGCTGACTACAGGGCGGCACGCTAGCTCGCCTCGGCTATTGGCGGAAAGTGTGGGAGGGTTCCACAAAGACCTGCCGCTGCCACCTGCCACAATCCAAAAAAATTTCGTGCCTACTACCAACAAGCCGTAGCACACACTCCAGCCCTGAAGGGGCCTTCACACTACTTACCCTTACCTGTGTGAAGGCACAGATGGACTGCCTTCTACTGCTCGCCCCATTCACCTAAAGACACTGAGGGCAGATTTTTTTCAGTGTCACTTATTCTCACCTGAAAGAGATGAGAGTAGCGGACCTAGACGCAGCAGCGGCCTTAACATTTTTGGCGCCCTGTTCAACCGGTAAAGGGGCGCCTTTATTTTCCAGTGTTTGTTTTTTCGTTCAGAATTTATATGGCCATTATATTAAAGACGTAGTAATAATATTATGTAGGCGTTATATTTTATATGTACTTACTCATGAATGTGAAGTCTACCGTTCATTTAAAAGAATTTGGTTTCTAAATTTATTAATCAGAGAAAATTGTGTTATTGTTCTTATATTTCCATGTATACAAGTTTCGCAATATTAAATAAAGTTGAATTCAAAGAGTTAGTAATACATTTAAGCCATTTCTACATCACCTTTGAGGTAGACTTATGAAGGTGCACATCACAAACTTTCATACGAAAAAATTCATCAAATATCGATACCAAAATTTGGTATTCCATTTAAAAAAAATCTTAAGATCTTAAAATATTTATCTTTGTTATTTTCCGTAAAAACGGCTTTAAGCTTCCAATGTTTTTAAATTAAGTAATATTTCATGCCTCCTGTAAACTATTTATCTGATTTTACAATTAACAAGAATTTTTTTTTAATTTAATTACTGGAAACGTCGGTTGAATAAACAAGAGGTAAGAGGTAAAGTACACCCCCCGATGCGTTTTTTTAGAGAGGTTTCCCTAATAGTCCTATTCCTCGAAAAATAAAAACAAACCAAAATTCTTAACATAATCAACAAAATAAATACCAATTCAATAAAAGAAATTTATAAATAAATCCAAAATAACGAAAACATGTAAATAATTTCTTCTTAAAATTAAATTCAGAACGTATCATTTCTATTCACTGTTAGCGTCAAATCATTGAGACTGAACACACCTTGCTTTCATTTTCGCGAATTTTCCTATCAGATTGTCGTAATACAAAGCTTCCGAGTCTTTTTCTATGGATAAATTAGATAATCCAATAAGTCTATCTTGAGTCATTATTGATACAAAGTAATTTTTAATTAATTTAAGTTTAGGAAAACTACGCTCGGCCGATGCCACAGTTACTGGTAAAGTATTTAAAATGTTAAGGCATATGCATATTAGAACATTTGAATAAATTGTATCTAAATAATACTCAAAAATAAGATTAAGTAGGTATATAATATCTGCTGGTTTACGAGAGGGCAAAGCGTTAATAACTTCTGATAAAGTTCCTCTGCATTTATCTCTTTACCGTTATTGTTGCTTAATGCCTTTTCTACATTTAGAAATAATTTTTTCAGGCTTTCTAATTCAGGAGCTTTATGTATGTTATATAAAAAGGAAAACAAGTCATTGTGATCACGCAACTGTTCAAATCGTTCATTGATTGAAGTTATTGCTTGATCTAATATTTTAAAGTAGAAATTAACTTTAAAAGCTTGTTTCGGATCTAATATGGGTTCATGTTGAGCTTTCTCTCCGGACATAGTTTTTCTTTTTCTAGACCGGAATGTAGATTTATGTCGAAATTGACAACGGATTTCTAAATTTATAGCAATGAGCTCTGCCTTTTTAATAAAGTCATTAAATTTATAATCAGATCTAATTTCTATTAAAGTTTCTCTTGAGTTTTTAAGAATTTATAATTATAATAATTTGCTTATTTTGTAAATATTTACTTGCTACATTAATATTTTCGAATATATAATACAAACTAATAGTAAACATATAAATTTAAATTCTAAGATCATGCCTCCTAAATGACTCGGCATTATTTTTAATGACTGTATCACCTGATGCAGAAATTTTTATAAGAGTCTCATATATGTATATCACCTAAGTTATTCTTTAATGGCCTTCTTGCTTCTATTCTACTTTCCCACCTAGTTTCACAAAGTGGCTTCAAAGTTAAACTCGTAACATTCTTTTTATAAATATCCCACCTATTTGTAGAGCCGGAGATAGAAACTTTTAAACTTTGGACAATATCGAAAAAAATTAACTGCATCTAACCTACAATGGGCCGCATCATTAATAACTATATTTAATGAATGAGAGGAGCATGGAACATAAAATACTCTAGGTTCTATTTCCCTAATTCTTGCTTGCATTCATGAATTTTTTCCTTTCATATTTGAACCGTTATCATAACCTTGACCGCTGCAATTCGAAATTGATAATCCTAAACTATTTATCTTTTTTAGTACTATTTCTGTTAGCTCTAAGCCACTTTTGTCCGTACATTTTAAAAAACATAAGAAGCGTGCTGTTATTATAAATGTATTGTCCACGTTATGCAAAAACCTATTTACTAATGTATCTTGCTCCTCCCAACTTATATCAGGAGTGGAATCAACTATTATCGAAAAGGACTTTGCTTCTTTAGTCATCAGCAATATTTGATTCTGAGCTGCATTAGATATCAGCACAGACAAGAAATACCCAGATATCGACGGTAGTACTAAGAAAATGATGTATGGAAGAGCTGATAGCAAACCTCAATAACTCACTGATCTCTGGTACGAACCAAAAATATTTTTCAATATAGGCAAAAATTCATTTCCTGAACTGCTTGGCTTAGATAAAAAAAATTATTTAGCCTACCTGCCTGCACTCCATCCGCAAATTTTTCAAGCTTACGAACTGCTTGGCTTAGATATAAAAAACTATTTAGCCTACCTGCCTGCACTCCACCCGCAAGTTTTTTAAGCTTTTCTGCGTTAGAAGGTTTTCTTTTTACACCCGCGCCTAACATTTAAAACAAAAACAAAACCACAAAATTGTCCAAAAATATTTATACGTAATATTGTTTAAGCAAAACAATTACTATAATCTCAACTGAATTTATTCTAAAAAAAAAAACACTAAATATTCGCTTCAAAAAAATCCCAATCCCACAACCCCCGCAGGCGCAATTTCAATGACAGCCAAATTGTAAACGCGCCTTAAATTTCTTAATAAGTCCATACATGGAAGCACTCTGATATGAGCACGATTTTGATTTGAACAGTGTGTAGAAATAACAAATTTGCAATAATGTGTTTTTCCTTTGCATTACAACTCACCAAAGTCTTGGGTATATAGAAGTATAGACACAGACAAATAGCAACAACAATAACAAAAAATATTTGTCCGTAGTATGGTGAAAACAGAAGGATGGTCACCCTTAAATGTTGATGGCACACATTTAAAATGAATAATTTGTCTAATATTATCTATTAAAATGCAATTAGTTGGTGATAATTTTCAAAGTAGCGTCCATTTTATTGAATTTTATAACTAATTTTGGAAACTTCCAGATTAAACATATTTAAAAAGTATTAAAAATTACATTATACTTCTCAATACACAATGGTTCAAGTAACCGAGAACGAGAAGTGGATGAAAGCTACATTCAAACCCATATGAGCATGTTTCTATTTTGAACAGAATTCAAATTATTTTCTTCCTATAAAAAGCTTTGTCGCCCTTGTTGGTACTAATAATTCGTTCATAAGAAGGAGCAAACTTTGATTTTGAGCAGAATGCTCTTTGAAATGCGAAGAAAGTTGAAAGTTGAGTTGTGTATGTACTTGGTTTGTGGATGAAATTATTTTTGTGTTTGATTTGATGTAGGTTTGCGGTAAAAGCACATTTTAAAAACTGTTTCGTGAGTTTTTTTTGTTTTTTGTAAAGTTTGTAAGCGTTGTGTGAATTTATAATTTCAGGAGTTTAATTCTTTTTACAATGCGGCATTTTTGGCGCCCTCTGATTACAGCGCCCTGTTCAAGTGCATACTCTGCTCATATGATAGAGCCGGCGCTGCCTAGACGACCTCCAAATCAAGAGGGCTTCAGGAGAGTGAGGGGAGATACAAAGAAACTCTACGGTACCATTACGTTATAAGAAGAATTTTTATTATCTAAATATTTTTGAAATCCTGAGATCTAAATGGGATATCCTAATACTTTTCAACAAAAAAAAAAACGTTATATACTGATGGCAATGTGAACACATTCCAAATAAATCGCATATGAAAGACTCTGAATGTGTAGTGAGAGCATAGTCCCCACTTCCAAAGATTAAATATTAAAGTCCCAGTAAAATAACGTCATAAGATTAAGTAGTAACGTGATTAGTTACTTCAATGCAATGATTACTTATTGTATTCTGGATTTATTTGAAGGGTGTGCACCAAAGCCAATCTACAAAAACTCATCACGGAAGAAAATTCTGAATTTCACAAATCTTGCACCTATTCTTCATATTAAGTGCATTAATTTTAAATTACAATGAATTTGGCATTAATAAAATTTTGAATTTTACTGTAAAAATGATTGGAAAACGAAAATAACCACATTGAAGCACATTCTGGGTATAGCAGTACGAAATATAACCCCTTAGGCGTATGTGAACTAAAATATATGTTGTCAAGCTAAATGAAAAGTTTATCTATAGTATACATATATATATTGAAGAAAAGTGCAATATATATTTTACATACCTATATATATAGATCAATTTGTGAATTCATTCAAATGCAAGAATTAATAATAAATGGCAACAACTTACATACACTCCGTTGCTGTGGTTCTATCGCAGAGGCGTCTCAGAAATGTTCCACGATGCCACTGTCAATATATTGTAAAAAAAAAATGTTTATCCGTAGCCTATAATTATGTCACCTAACTGGGATACTGTCCCTGCATTTAAAAGCTAAGCTTCTATACAAAATTTGAATTTAATGACAAATTCATTGAGCCTTCTTAACTTGCAAATCTCATAACACCATAGTGATGTTGGTTTAGTGTTTGCCTGGTGCCTCGTCGGCGACTGGATGATGTGTATTGACTACTGAATGGTACTCTGATATTGCTGTGATGTGGCAAATGCTCGCGGCTGGCCTGGCGTTTTTGTTTGAAGACCACTTTTGTTTTTTTTAAGGACTTCCACTTGTACTAATAGGATGGACAACCTTATCATGCATAATTCCCTGCTACTACTCTATACGATATGTATACTGGAACAAACGTTAATAGATTACAAGATTGTGAACAGCCCTCACCTGCGCCTTAGAACGGCGATCGCCATTATCAGCGGGGAACATAAATTCCGTTTTAAATTTAAAAAGCTCCCGTCACTCCAATAGATGACCTATAAACATTTTTGTACAGAAAACTCAAGGCGGGCTTCCGTTCGGGTACTAAGGGATTCCGAAAAAAACTTTTCACCATAATCCAGACTTTAGGGACGTGATGACTGGAAGTTCAAAATCGGTCATTCATCAGCATAAATTCGGATCCCAGATGAAGACGCAAATTATTTTGTAAAGCGATTACACGAACAGGGAATCTCGCAACTTGTGCACTCCTTACTTCCAAAAATTTTTATCCGGCAAATCTCGATTACAAAAATATATCTTGATTTTTCTTTTCCGTGCCTTCACAAAATTATACTTGTTCACCAGAATCTTCTTCTTCCTCTTTTCTTTTCAGTCCCTACTAGCGAGTCGCCCACCGTCAGCTGTCAAACGTGCAACTTCCGAGGATGGCAGCACATTCGCCATGCGGGTTTGTGTAGGTTGCATTATGCTATGACCGTAACAGGGGAGGGTTGTCTAGTCCACCTCTGGTTCAGACAACGCTGAAAAATGGTCGACTGAGCTAGCCGGTCTTAAACATAGGCCTCATCACTGCGGGCGCCCAATGTGTGGATCGAATCATGACCTATGAAATTTCCTCATGCTCAAGCTAGGCGGCTGCTACGGATTGTCCAAGACAGTCAGATGTACTCGACAGATGACGTCCTGAAGTCCCGCTAGTCCTTGATCAGACCTCGGCGTCATCCTCCGTGTCGGGAACCAGAGGTGCACTGACAGGTTGGTAACCCAAAAAATCCAGCCGGTCAGTCCCCCTCTGCCTTCCTTCACCGTGATCCTGAGAGACCCCGCTTCAGTAAACGAACCACTGATCGTAAAGCTCTCTCAGCACTGACATCTCACTCTGATCTCCGACCGATGCTTGTTCAAGGGTGTGCCCTCAAGGCGTCGTCGAAGTAGTACCGTTGCCGATATTCTTCCTTGAATTGATAAAGACCGTAGACAGGGTTGAATTCCAACAGCTATATCACCCACCATTGACGTGGTAATAGGAGGGCTTCGCGATATCCTATAGTTTACCAGTTAAGCTGGCTGGATGCCTTCTTAGGGCTACCAGGATCTAGATTTGGTTCTCCCGTGGCCGATTGTTGCCGATTAGCGAAATGTTAAGAACGGACATACAAAGAAAAAAAATCCTCCTAATGAGGCGAATCCAGAAGGGATTATAGAAAGTTTATCTACCCCTTAGGAGTAGATAAACTTTCTATAATCCCTTCTGGATTTTTTACCTGTGCTACGGCTTGTTGGTAGTAGGCACGAAATTTTTTTGGATTGTGGCAGGTGGCAGCGGGAGGTCTTTGTGGAACCCTCCCACACTCTCCGCCAATAGCCGAGGCGAGCTAGCATGCCGCACTGTAGTCAACGCTGTCCACCGAGTGATCTGTCAGCTCATGCTGGCAGCCAATCACTCTCAACATACTTCCATAACAAGTATTTAAGTAATTTGTTGACGCAAATTCTATTTAACTTATTTAACCTAATATTTATCACGAGTTAATGATGTACGGGCAGCATTTGTCGCATAAATTTTCAATGTTTCTCTCGTGTACTGCCACGTCTGGGCACACATAAATGTTCTTATTGATTTAACAACTCATTTAGTGCACGCCTTGGCACACTTATAAATGTTCTATTAAATCGTTTAGACAATTTTTTAGGAAAATATTTCCTCACAAATTGAGCGTAACTGGAATTATTCTCAATTGCAACAGTAAACAGGCACACATTCCTGGATGGAACCACCATAAAATGTTTTGTAATGTAGCTGTAAGTGAGTACCACAGCTATATTACGGACTTTTTGGGTGGGTTAGTGTAGCGGTGGGTTAAAATGACAAGGTATGTGGGCTTGTGTTTACTGTTACTTTATTAAACAAATTGAGCAATAATGTTAAATATTCTCTTATTTCCACTTTATTGTCTAATCACTCTATGCTTATTCTATAATTAATTCTGTCTTCTGGTATGTATACTTGAGGTGTCATAGCGTGACACGTACCCAATCTTGTACTTGAGACTTAAATTACTTTATGTTTGAATAAATTCACTATACTTTAATTTAATAATTAGTATTCACCTCAAATTTCTTATTTATCACACTTAAAACTAATTAAACGCTAAATATGTTAAGCGACCAAGAGTTTAGCCGTTATGTGAACAAACATAAATCTAAAATTTTGCTGTCAGCAACAAATAAATTAATTCCAGAAAAGATGTGAAATACTTATCCGTAATTTCTGATCACCAAACCACAAAAACTTCCTAAAACACCATTAAATTTATAGCATGAAAATAGTGTACTTTATTTGTACGTTCATTTATGCTACTAAATTTTCCTCAAGTTCACTTATCTTTCACTTATTGCAAATCACTGTGATGTTATACCCAAGGCATGTATAATCACTATCACTGAATGAGAATGATCTTAGGGAGCACTGCCCTTTTATAGTGTCGGAGCCACCATTTTATCATAGATTCCACACTAAAAAAACTGGAAATTACACATATTTTTCATGCTTGCCCACCTTGTGCAACTATGTCAAAATATGCTGAAATATGTCATCTAATTTATTTTTCATTATCAATGAGTTTTCCTTATTAGTTTGTTTAAATATTTTAATTTTTCTCGAAAATATCGATATGGCGGCTCCCTATGAAATTATGCCGATTTCCAATATGGAACGTAAATTTTCTCTCTAATTTCTTCTGTCTCGTTCTAACATCATTTTCTTTCCCACTCTGTATGGGATTTAATTTCACCTTTTTTATTAAATATCTGCTTACCGGTGAAATTTGCTCTTTCTAAACTTGCTCAACAAGTTGCGCGCATTTGATTTCACCAAATTGACTTTTTCGCGAGTTAATTTGACAGTATTTTAGTTCGAAAGTGTCGGGTTTGTTTTGGTGATTTTCTCCAGAACAAATGGATTAATTCTTAAGGTAAGTTTATAAAAATATTCTTTAAGTGTCTAAGAATAGTTTTATTATGCATAATTTGCAAGAAATCCGCAAATTATGCGAATTTTCGTATGTTGTGAAAGTTTTTAACGAAATGTCAACAATGGCAAAAATTATTGCATTTCGTTAATTATTGTGTATATGCATGCTGCGAGTTTATGTTTTTTGCATGTATAAACATAATTGCATACTTTGCAATGGTTTATTATTCAGGGAACATGAATTTTGCTAAGAATTTGCAATGTTTACATTTGCATAGTGTTGTTGTTGTACTGCCAAGAAATTCGTTTCTTGGCAGTTTGCATGTAATTTACTTAGTTTTTCTTTGTAGTTTTGTAATATTCAATCAAGTTAGTTTTATTAAACTAATTTATATATATCTTTTTATTTCAGATATTCAATGGAAGTACAGGAGGCGGTTGATGACTGGACACAGGACCATGGGCATAAGGAAGTATTGATTACTTTTTCTATGGTATTTTAATGTGTTTTTATTTATTTCCAGCTGTGTTGAACAATATACGTACTATTTAGTAAATTCATGTTATGATAAGAAATTGGTTATAGAATTTTTGCCCATTCCTGATACCATAGTTTCTTTATTGCCTGCATCATAAATGAACAAGGAAGTAGGATCCTCCATGATGACACGTGCTATTGGTTTTGGCGTAATCTACACCGAACAAACCAACAAGTCTGCTGTTGCACACCGGGCTCGAAGCTATCATTGTAATTTTGATAGTATAGCTGTTGACAGAAGTAGGCCTGAGAGAGAAAAATTCTAACATTGAGCAAAGCGTGCCTTACGGCTAAGCCTAGAGGCTAGCTGCTGGCATGGTTTTGTGTTGAATAATTTAAAAACCCATGTTGGAAATTTTGGCAACGACTCGAGGAAGCCTCGAGGCCTGGAAATGTTTCTGCCATAATGTATTTCAAATGCATTCACCTTGACATTTCCTTAACGTTTATTCCGGCATTGATCCGTTCATTCTGTTTCAGCGGTAAGGGAAAAAATTCCAGTAAATTCCTCAGAAGAAATTGCGGCCTACCTTACATCAGGTCCTGACATCGTTGATTTTATATTGGAGCGAGGCATTGCTTTGGTGGCTTACTGTTTGGTTGCGTCTGCAGTAATAGCGCCTCTCCAATACAACAAGTAACGCAGTAAACAATTTTAACTTCCGAAAGAAAAATCCCCCAGACGAAAAGGTAGCGATTTCTTCCATATCGCAACTTTTTTGTAATTTAATTTCCTGGGAAATATTTCAAAGATGATAAAAATTCAATAAGCATTAAATTCGCGGTGTGGATAATAAGAAAAGATGGAAGATAGATACCTCTATTTTTTCTTCCTTCTAATAAAGGGTGGATATCATTTTGTTATCAGAAAAAAGACACGTATTTCTGTTATATGTTCGTTCTCATAAAGTCGTAACAAATACATCTTCTTTTTCTGAAGGCAATAAATGTGCAATGTGCGTCACTTAAAAATATCGTCCATTTTGTTTAAATTCGTTCAAGTCTCAGTAAGTAATTTATAAAATGTGATGTTTAAAATAAAGTAAAAAGAAAATTTTTATTTTGTGCAGTGTAGTTTGATGCTACAAAGTGCTTCTGTAAAATCTGAAGGCAGATATATTTTACGTGCAAAAGGTTAGTACATTAGCATTAAACTCTTTTTTTTTTGTGTTCTTGTTTTGCTTTATTAGGTCTTTTCACGTACTTCTCTAATTATACTTGAAAAAAATGAAATAAAAATAAACCTGTTTCACCAAATGTTAAAGGAAAATTCGACAAATTTCACTATTATAATACTAATTTTAGTAAAACTTCGGACAAAAATTGGTGCTTTAAATTGGTGCTAAGATTTGGTGGCGAAATTTGGTACCAATATCACTTTGTCAATTTCCAAATTTAAATTTATTCGTGAATTCCTTTCTGAACAAGAGAAAAACTTGCTCTCTCAATTTCCTGAAGAACAAGAGAACAACTTAATTTCTCAAGTGCCTAAAGAAACAAAGGGCAACTCATTAATACCTCATACGCAAGAAATTTGGCTACAGCGAGTTCCTGAAAATTAATCCAGATTTCTGTTAATCCTCATTTCTAGAGATGAATTTTAGTTACATGTCAATAATAGGAAAACCACTAGTAACTTCAACGCATCAATTCGACCGATGCGATGCATGCGCCGATTTGGGTAGTGTGGTACTTGTACTAGATCCATCGCAACTTTAACAACAAGCCACTCAATCACCAGCTGAAACTAATTAATTCAGGAATTATTAAACAAACTTCGTGAGCTACGGAATTATGTTAAAACCGAGAAGGAAAGTAATCAGCGTATGCTGAAAAAAATTAGAAGGCCAACAGAAAAAAAAACAGGTGAATATACTTAGATTATCGCAGGAAGTTGTCACTCTTACAGACGTGATCAGGATTGCAAAAAGGCGGTCCCTGGAATACGGCACTTTTGGAGGAAGAAAAGATTTTGCCTGAACTTACAATCAACATAACACTCGGTCGCATTATCACATTTTGATAAAGTGTTAATGAATAATCCCAAAACCCGATCTCAACTTGTAAGTATGCAAATATTTAACATTTTATTTCTGAAGAATGAAATTGAACATTTAAAACTTTCAATAAATTTCAGAAACAATTATTTACGCAGTGTGGGAGGGAAATACCAGCTGATCTCTTAAGCTACAATTTGAGGAAATTCAGGACTAACGAATTATCGAGGCAATATACCTGGAATGGCATCAGCTGCAAACCAAGCATCAAAACATATTTTTTCATCAGCCTATTAAAAGGTACGGAATTAAACCGAGATATCCATTTTTCATTATATTCAATAAGGTTTCGCACATCATTACGGATCTCCTCAGCGGAAATTCAGTCCTCCTAGACAAACCTCGAGCTACAATAGTCTTCAAATCGCGCAAGTAGTCAATTCTCCCCATCTGCTATTTGGCAGCTTGCAGACCTGTATATCTAGAAGCATCTTTACTGATTCTAGGAGACGATCTATTGGTTCCTCTTTTGGAAAAATAGTCACAGAGGAGCCCTTTCTAGCCAGAGCGTCTACTGCCTCTTTCGCAGGTATATCACTGTGACCGAAGTAATCCTGTGAGTACAAAGTTTCATGGGCTTACTCAAAACCCTCGAGAATACTTCACAAGCCATGAAACAGACTCCCTCCCTACCACATGCGAGGCCCAACGTAGTCCTTACATTCTAAAATATTTGCAGTGTTCTTATGTAAAAGTGACAAAAGTTTGATTAGAATAGCTCTTCCGCCCTAAACTACTATTCATACAGAAAAATGGCGTTCCGTTAATCTTAAGCTTGCTTTCTTATCTTCCGAACCGTAATAAAATGTTCATACCTTTCCTAACAAAATTATTTAAAAAAAATTATCTTAAACAAATGACTACGATTCCTCAAACAAAAATTCTCAGCTGAGTAATCATTGTAATGTCGCTGTGCCGTCATGGCATGCCGTGGGCTGATGATATCGAATGTAGCTGCCTACAGATTCGGACGACGGCTGCCCATACGCACATGCAATTATCACTCAGCTGAGAGGTATTGAGCGTAAGATGGTAAAGTTACTTTGTAATCAAAACTATTTTATTATTTTGTTAAGTATGGTATATATAGGAAGTGTAGCCTTTGGGAAGGTAAGGAACCAAGCTTTAAATTAATAGAAGACTATTTTCCTTTATGGATAGTAGTTTAGGCTCTATGACATATATAAAGCCAATGTTTAGCACTTTTCAATAAGTATCAATATAGAACATTTTAGAAAACGGACTAAGCACGCACACATATAGATTTCTGTTTCATGGCTTGGGAAGTATTCTCGAGGGTTTTGGCACACTGCGACACCGTTGAACAAGGTTCGATATAATTGTGTTCGAGTTCAATGCCTTAATTGCAGCTGGCTGTCAGTAGAAATCCTAAAAACGCGATCACGGGATACAACCTCCACCTAACTAATGTAGACCGGTAGGCGGTACGATTCCCGCATTTGAGGGAATGCTGAGTACACCCCGGCTCGCACATCCGTTTTCCAACCGTATTTTACCACACTATTATCATCCCATTTCTGGCCATTAGGAATGCGAGTTGAGAATGTTTCCTCATTGTCACTAATATGTATATTATAATGGACCAGAAAATTCCAGGTTTTTTAAATATCTACATATGCGTACTTTGAAGTAGTCAATTTATTCGCATTTATCATCCGTTTACTTTTATATAAAAACAAATTCAAGAAATTTGCTTAATTTACTTAATCTCCTTAATTCTGTTAATTCATTTAATTCGTTCTCATAAATTTAAGGTAATATAATTAATTCTTAATCACAATTTAATTTAAAATTCACTGTTCATTGAACGACTTCAACTCAGCACATTTAAAATGTTTCAACCATGGTCTTCTTGATACTGCTTTCTTGATGTTTAGTAAAAACTCCAAACTTAAAAGAGGACGAAACTTTGCGTGCTCTGGCTTTTATAGATTTGCACCAGCTGATTCCTTGGACCTTGCCAAATCTTCTCGACGCAGGAAATGCTGATTACATATAATAAGAAATGCATATAAATAAAAAAAAATAAATAAAAAAAAAAATAAACAATAAACTTTCAACCAAAAATTACTGCATTCATCAAGGATATTGGCAGAAATTTTAGATCTGTAATTGACAAAAAAAATGTAAATTCATATAAGGTTAATGTAAAAATTTGTATTCTACTGGAACTTACATGTGGCCCTACTATTTTATTGTTGAACTAGATCTATTTTCATGTAATTTTGTATCTAAGTTTATCTTCGCCTCTTTTTAATTATCCGTCTGTTTCCCGCTCATTGCATCAATTAAAAATTTTAAATGTTTACATAGCTTAATGTTTGCACTCGGGAAAAAGGGCAACGGTCTAACATAGAAACGACAAGTGCTTGCTCTATAAGCGGGCGCTTGTCCCCAAAACATTAACGCTAATTCTTGCATTACATGTGTCACTTCAAATAATTTTATGAAGATGACAGCCAGTCAAAGGTGCAAGAGAAAAATGCAAGAATTACTCGCCTGATTGTAATTTAAGTAGGTAAGCATTTCACATTTAAGTTATTTCGTTATTAGGTTTTTTATTGTTATCGCTTTGCATAACCAAGCAATTTATTGCATTTTTTAAGTTATTAGTAAATATGTATGTAAGTAGGTATGGATTTTCTCAATTTCTGATAGGTAGGAATATATTAAGGTTTGCTTAGATAAGTGCAATTTTAATATAAATTGAATATGGCCTGCAATAAACGTTCAGTCTTTCTTTCAATCGCAGCCAAGTTTTTTTAATTAATCAAAACATTCCCTTTCAGTATTATAATTTTGGGGAGCTGACAGATGAGCCAAGCACAGTAGGCTATAAAATTGAAGACTATATTCAGTTTGAAGAAGAAGTGCAGAAATGGCAAGTAATGCCCAATCTACAATGCATGGTTAAACCACGTCGTCAAAACGATATCATTTGCTGAAGATTGCATATAAATACACGAAATATGTAAGTAGTGGTAAGCTGCCAAATTAAACAGCTGTTGACCTGTCAATTATCATAAATGGAATTGCTTCTTCCAGTTTACAGCTATTTTGTTCTAAATTCCCGTACATGGTTCTAAATTATGCTGAATACACCTGAGGTATTACTATATCGTTTTTACTGATTAACTACTACACATAAGCTCGTGCTCATGTCGTCAAATGAATGAGAGAGAAGGGACATTTTTCCAAGCATAAATTTTCAAATACAAGAGTGGGAAGCAAACACAAAAATCCATATCGTTTTGACGATGTGGTTTAGCCATGCATTGTAGATTAGGCATAAGTCTCTCTGCTATAATCGCAAGTTTTTGTGCACTACAAGAGGCTGCAACATCCACAACAGCCAACACTACACTCAAGCTTCCACAAATATCACTTCCCAAGTTTGATGGAGACTCTTTAAAATGGCGTCAGTTCGCATATCTATTTACTGAAATGGTACACAAGCAGCAGGTGGCTAATGTACAGAAAATGTGTTACCTGAAAATGAATTTGATTGGTGAAGCTGAAAGACTCATTAGGCACTTGAGTTTATCTGAAGACAATTACTCAGCTGCGTGCAAGATGCTCCATGAAAGATATGAAAATCGCAGACTGTTCATATCTGCCCTGGTAAGCAAACTGTTATCACAGCCAAGTCATGCTACTGACGCTGCATGGAACAATATAAGGAATTTGCATGATACAACGCAAGAGTGTCTCATGGCGTTACGTTATTATTGCATATCTTGATAAAAAGGCTAGATAGAGCCACTCATACCTTGTATGAACCAACCCAAGGGAGATACAGTCCATGAAAGAATTCTTGAAATTTCTACAAACAAGATTTCAATCACTGGAAACCCTGGGTAAGAAACTAAGCTATACAGAGGACATTCAGAGAAAATCCAACATTGCCATCATTGAAAATCCAACATCATCATTTTCATCAGTTGTATACACCAACTCACCAATCAGGCAAACTACTTGCGTGGTATGCAAAGGAAATCATCCGCTATTCGCATGCAAGGACTTCTTGAAAGTAACACCAACAGCTAGATTAAGCCTGCTCCGCAAAACACGAATTTTTTATCAATTGTCTAAGTTCAGGCCACAATACCACAAGCTGCAATGCTCGAGGATGCACAAAGTGTAATAATCGCCAAGTAATTTATTGAAATTTTTAAGTTATTAGAAAATATGTATGTAGGTAGGTCTTAATTTTCTCAATTATTGATAGGTAGGAATATATTAAGGTTTACTTAGATAACTGCAATTTTAATATAAATTGAATATGGCCTGCAATAAACGTTCAGTCTTGTTTTCAATCGCAACTAAGTTTTTTAATTAATCACAACCTTCCTTTTCAGCATTATAAGTTTGGTGTAGTGGTATAAGAGCCCTTGCATTCTCGTCAAAGACCAAGGTGTCACACCCTGACTTATTAGTAATTTCTGAGAGAACCAAATAGTTCTTGAACACTTTATTTATATTCAATTTCTTGGAAATTTGTTATTAATCTCGAATTTTACATGAAAATTTTTTTGTGCGGAATGTACTTTGTTCTTCGAACTGCCAGTAAAGTTCGGGCTAGTAATCACATTTGAAGTGACGGGATACTTTGTTTTTAATAAAACAATTGTAATTATCAGTGTGGAAACTCATTAAATTAATTTTATTAAATCCAATCATCAACAAATTATCTGTAGAAATACATGTACCCCTACCCGGATACCAGTACTGTGGACCAGGAACAAAGTTACAACAAAGTTTGGCGAGAGGTGAACCGGGATTAATCCGCTGGACGCAGCCTGCAATCAACATGATATAGCATACTCGCGACATAAAGACACAAGTGATGGATACATAGCTGATAAAATATTAGCTGAAAAAGTCTGGCAGCGCGCAAATTTGAGTGAACGTGCCAACGCTCGGGTTATAACACACGCCATGAAGGCTAACATTAAGCTGGCGATGGACCTTAAGGCTAAAAATAAACATCAACCCACATTTAGAGAAGCAGTACCAAATGTTCGTAAGGTTTTAAAAATCAAAAAGCCTAAAAACTTAATGAAAGGTACAAAAATAGCTCTTAGTGCAGCTAAAAATGTTATTACCTGTACCAAAGGTTGGTGGAGCACTTCTGTTCCTCATCCCGCTGTTTGCTGGGCTTTCAGCATTGGGAGCGCTATAGGGGGTGCAGTAGGAATAAATAAAGCAGTAAATGACAGAGAACAGAGCCAGAACGGAGACTTTAGCGGTTGGTAAAGATAGAAACGGGCTGTTCCTGAAGCCGTACAGAAGAGGAATTGGAGTCTATCTACAACCTTAACCAAAAAACTGTTAAAGTCGCTACCCAAACGACCACTGAACGAGTTGGATCTTCACAAGTATATCAAACACTTGTCGGACTTCAGAGGAGTATTCATGCGTGATAATCTACCTCAATAACCATGGAAGCAAGAAGGTGGTATTTTTAACTCTGACATCTCAATTGGAGCAGCTACACACTGGATAGCGTACTACAAGAAAGGTGATAACATCGAGTATTTTGAAAGCTTTAGTAATCTCCAACCACCAAGGGAGCTCATCAACTATTTGGGCAGTATTATAACGTACCGCTACAGATCTTATTAGAACTACTATGCAGTAATTTGCGGTCTAAAGTCTTTATATAATTGTTATAGTCATTAACATTGTAATTATTACCTATAAATAAATGTATCTATAATGATTGAAATTGAGTCAGTTCAAATTCAACCACTATGTCATAAACACTTACTCTCACCGTCTAACGGGAAAGTCATCTCTACTCAATGCTGAGTACATTCCTCCGCTGGACAGCTCTATACCAAATATTGACATGAATAAAATAATCTGGTCCATGTAGGGAACGAGGTTTTTGAGATACTTGTTGGATTCCATGATATTGATGATATAACAAAATATGTATAAGGATACATGGATAAAGAAGGGGAAAGGATAATGGTTATGATAAAAGCTAACAATAATACATTGAAGAGTGTAGTTAATGCAACTGAAGAAAAACAGTTTGAAAAACAGCAATTCGTTGCTCCTCTGCAAGGATTCAATAAACGAAACTTATTTACTAATGTGCATACATCAGAGTTACCGGTCAACATCATTAAAGTAAATACTATACATATCGAATGTAATAATATATCCGGATCATTCTTCAACACATACAAGTTGCGAGGAAAGTGGAGCAGCATATTGTCAAACTGGACGCCTACTACAAAAAATGGGGTATCAAAATAAAAAAAAATTTTGCCTGCACACTTCGCCTGCAGAATTCAGGTATATCTCACCTCTTCAACTTATTGACCCTGAGAGTAGGGGCATTTACTATACTGGCGAAAAATTTACTTTCTTTTGCAGCAAAGGTACCCATAATCGAGGATAGATCTCCGGAACATCAGCCACCGTCATCATAGCAGGATGCCCCACATAGGAATTGCCTAGAGAAAGAAGACCCAGAAGGATACCTGGTCCAAGCTCCAGAGCTCCTCATCCTCCTCAACCGCACCTATCCCAATTTCCCGTCTCACCCTCCTAAACAACATATTACAAACAACCGCCACTGAAACAGCTTAGTGTTGCGCGCGAAGCTGTAATAATCAACAAAAACATATCAAACATAAAAGTTTTTAATCAATATATGTACCAAAAGAAGACAAAACCAAGACAATTGTGAAATCAAGCCAAAATAAAAAGCCTGAGTATTAAATCTACCCCACCATAAATCCTAACAGGGAAGTTACGACTAAACGTTAAGGACAATATATTTTTAAATGCGCAAGAAAGACTCTGACTATGACTGACTAAAATCTAATCTATTTACCTGTGAACACCAAACGTATAAGTTCTCTAACATTGAAGCTCCTTGACCAAGACGGGGACTTAATCAACTTCAGAGGAGAGTCTATAACCATCAGGTTCCATTTAAAGACACAGCATGTTGATATACAATTATGATAAGTACGAGTGCGAAGCAGTCAACAAACAGCCTTGAAGCGATCAAGATATTTATTAACGCCAGAAAATATGGCATATTTACAGTCGATGGCTTAACAATGAAACAATAAATAACGGAATACTTGATATTGCATTAGACGCTCGCTTTGATAACTAAATTTGAACGTCACACCTGTTCAGGCAAATCTGGAAACATCATCATCATCTGCTCAGATAGTTAAGTCAGTGAACTCAGCGAGATTACTTGTACTACCGAAATCGTGAAATAAATCCAATTTATAGATGAATTAATCAGTTTTCCTTTTTCACCTATACATAGATCCACTTAGTTTACAGTCCGCCTACATTCTTCTAGGCGAGAGCATAAACATTTTTTGGTAGCAGAGCGTGGTTCTTAAGCGGTTTTAATATTTGAGAGCTTATTCCGGCGATTCTTCAATTAGCATAAAATTCGGCCAAAGGTACATGGGCTATTCGAGTTTTTTGAACCTAACTTACTCTTTGTGTGTTGTTACATAAAAGTGGAAATAAGTTTCCTATTTCAAATAAATTGCTAATTTGCTGTTAATTCTCATAACGCTTCTTTCGGTAAAGAGCAAGCATGATCACCATATTCCCCTACAGTTTTTATTAACTGCACGCAACAGAAGTACAACTAAAAGCAAAAATTGCTGCTGTATAGAAGTGTCTCTACGATCTCACTTGTACTTGCCTATTTGTACAAAGACCGTACAGCCAAACACACAAGGCTCTACACAGATTTTGATTCTTCTGGGTTATTCACACTGCAGTCCATCGAATTGCAGCTTGAACAGTTTTGTAATGCTTTACATTTCCCCGATACGGACTTTTTAGCTTAACTTGTTTTGAGAAGTGATTCTTTCATTACTTGAAAATACGTCAAAACACATTCCAGCTTGCCTTCTCTTTACCCTCTAATTTAATTACTTTTATGAGAAGGGAGTAGGTAACGTATTCATTATATTTTTATCTGTTACGCTATTCTGAACCGTAGTTCAGTGAAAAAGGACACTAATCTCTTTATTATTCTTGTAATTTTTCGAATTAAATGAGTCATAAAAATTTAAATAAGTCATTTGGGTTTTAGTTTTCAGTGAAAGCAAGTTGGCGCAAGTGTTTATTGAATTGGTGACTGTATTTTTTTAAATAGAGTGTTTCTATTAAGTTTTATAAATTTTTACTTTTATAATTGTATTATTTGAATTGACTCATAATTCAAGACTAAAATGTAAATAATTATTTCATAAAATCTGATTTTTAATAAATGTTAAAAACATATTATTTCTCTTTGGTTTCTTTTATAACAAAATATTTCCCCCGAATTTTTCAAAAATCTGTTAAAAAATTAGTTCTCTTCTACCACTCATTCTATAAAGAGAAATTAAAACACACCTTCCATAAGGCGATGTCGAAGAATGCATTATGTACGTACATCTGGGAGCTTAATTAAACCAGATAAGTCAGGAAGCGAAACAAGCTCTAGTCAGAGTAATATGCCGCTAAACCTGCTGTGTCTAATTCTTTACCTAAAATACCCCTTCCTAAATTTTCGGGTGTTAAAACAGAATAGCCTGCGTTTAACGATTTATTCAAGTAAGAAAATGAAAGCATTTCAAATTTCGAGAAATTGCACTATCTCAAATGTAGTTGCTTAAATGTAGACTGTGCTAGCTGACAATTTGACTGACAGTGGAAGATCTGAAGGACAAGTATATCTGAACTGCCCAATTTCTTCGTTCCTCTCATAGAACAGAAATTATGCGGATTCAAAAACTAGATCCGTTCTGCAAAATCTGTAAATTCGTCACCTGTAATTATAAAGAAAGAAGCGACCAACCTATGTTTAAGCACTAGTGCAACTTGCTATAAGCTGATACTAGTGTAAACGTTTCTTGTGACGTATGAAATCCAAGTAAACTGAAGCTGTGACATGTGGGATCAAGCAAAGTGATTGCAAATCCAAACTGAAGCTGTAGCGTGTGGGTTCAAGGAAAGTGATTGCACATTCAAAGTGAAGCTGTAGCATATGGGATCAACCAAAGTGAAGCTTCCAATAAGCTGTCATGATGTCAGTACCTCCTGTCTGCTGTCGTCAGTCAACGAAAAATTTAGATGAAAAACGAAAGTTAAGCACAATAACATTTAGGTGGCGGTAGTGTAGCTGTAAAGAGAATATCGGTTGGTTGCTCATTTATTAATGACTTTATTCTTTGAATATTTCTGCTCTATTAAAAATAATTAATTAGTAGATAAATTATTTCGGGATCTAATATCACTGCAATTCTCCAATTTAATTAATCCAAATCTATATCTACGTTAATGAGTTTTTGAGTTCTACTCAAATTTCTTAATGCTTATAACTAGTTCAAATTACACTCCAATTCTTTTGATTCCGTACTACTTAGTCCTCAAAATTATTGCTGAAAGAAAAAATGATTAGCGTTTGTCAACTATGGATTAATGTAGTATGAAGCTGACCCTATGAAAGGCAGAATTTGACACTGTGTATAGGTTAATTAATTGACTATTTGTGATATTACTCCTAGATAAATTTGAATTGTTATGTGATTTCTATTTGACTTAACACCGAAGCACCATCTGATTTTACATTATCCAAGAGTTATAAATAATTTGGGTACCTTGAGAAAATAAAAACCTACGCAAGTGCAATAATTTCCAGGGGACATCCACCCTTAACAATGGCAGTTAAGTTGCAATTTAGTCTTTGTTAACACTTTATTTAAGTACTTATATGGAGATAAAGAAAATCAAGTTACTTTAGGTACATGGTATACGTGCGATATCTCCCACATCACATTTTATCCCGGACATGACGATCTGAAATTATTGAAAATGAATTCAATGCTTTGTACCATAAAGTAATAAAGGCTAAAGAGATGATAAGATTAAGTTTGCTTTGCGAACCAATATGTGAAAGCTCAATCCGAAAGTTTGGATGCTATCGTAAAAGCTTTTCTTGCAGCGCTTTCATCTTCTGTATTGAATTTACATCTCACTGTACCAGCAGGCAACACTACCAAATTTTACCATGGTAGATATTAATACGCATATTAATGTGTTACTTTTGAAAGTTCTTTTGATACAAAATATTATTGCTCTACTGTACTTGGTTCATTGTAAATTTAAATTAATTTCATTATATAAAATGTATATAGGTAGCCATGATTTTTTTACGGGGGCAAATTATCAAATTGCATTTCAATCTTCACAAAATGCCAAAATAGATCTAAAATATTTGGTTCTAATTCTAAAGTGTTGTAATTAGGGATAGCACCTGAACGATTGGTGTGCACTTCGATTCGATGTCTGCATTCTGCAGACGCCCTCCAACTCTTAAAAGAGATAAGTTATCCAGAAAAGTATTGAGTGTACGTAGATAACTTTTAGGGCTAATCATCTCCGAATTTTCTAAAGCTCGAGTTTCTCCTTTGAACTCTCGTTGCTGAGTTAACCATATCATTTTTGAAATGAAATTTCTAGCTCTTCAGCTGAATGACCTGTCATCTGTGTACTGCTGGATGTACACTTCCTTGTTGCATCAATGAATCGCAGAACATGTGCGAAAATCCGTCGCGCCTTTGCAAAGCTATTGAATTTGTTAATCTTATCCAAAAACGAGTGTTCTCTCAAGCAAACCAGCACTGATCTCGGCTTCCGTACTTCAGGAAGATCGTTTAGCTGTATTTTCTTCTTTGGCCAAAATTGAGCCTGAAAACCAACACGAATCCTTGAGCTCGTCAACTGTAACACCTCTTGAGATTATGTCTGCAGGATTCATTTTTGTAGGTACATGCCTCCAGACCACTTTTGGTGCTAGTTCTTGGATTTTTAAGACCCTGTTGCCGACAAATGTCTGCCATGATAGATGAGACGCAATCCAACCTAAGACAATTTGCGAGTCCGTCCATAAGAATATCTTATTTAAATGAGTTCTCAGACTGCTGCACACCTTGATCAACACCTTTGTTTATAATTCAGCTCAACATAGCTCCAGACATGGCAAGGATCTCGTTGGTTTTCTCTGAGCTACCTTTGATTTAGCAGTTAGAAGACGAACTGATATATTTTCAAACTTATCTTCACTGCGTGTGTAAATACAACAACCATAAGCACGAACTGACGCATCTGCGAAGCCATGTATTTGGATATTTGCAACTTCATTCATTGTTAGTACATGTCGTGGAATCCAAATAGTATTTAGTAATCGTAAGTCTTCTTGGAAGCCTTTCCACCGAGAAAACAATTCTTGAGATAATGACTCATCCCAACTAAGTTTCAATAGCCGTAGCTCTTGCATAACACCTTGGCCCGAACAACGATAGGGTTTACTAGACCCAGAGGGTCAAAGAGCTTAACTCTGACAGTACAGTACTATTCATTTCGTAATCTTTTCCTTGTCCTTGCAATCTTCAAATGTAAATACAAATACATCTGCTTCTGCTTTCCACGCAATGCCAAGTGTTTTTATAATATTTACATCCTTGACTTGTAAGGTTTTCTCTCTATTGTTATCAGAATATTCTCTCAACATATCAGAATTACTTGAATACCATTTCCTCAGTTCAAGTCCAGCCGATGAAAGCACAGTTTGTACCTGAGTTTTTACCCTTTGTAATTCTTCGAACGTATTCGCACCGGTCAACAAGTCGTCGACGTAGAAATCTTCTTTGATGATAGTAGCTGTATTGGGAAATTTATCTTTATTCATATCCGCGAGATAATTAAGGCAACGGGTAGCTTAATATGGCGCTGAAGCTGTCCCAAATGTTATGGTTTTCGGTCAGTAAGTCTGTAATTCACTTTCAGAATCGTTTCGCCATATAATGTACTGAACATTTCTGTCTTCTGCGTATACCAAAATTTGTCGATACATCTTCGATATGTCCGCCGTTAATGCAAATTTAAGCATCCAAAATCTGAGAAGTATCGAAAGAAAATCATTCTGTGTTCTTTGACCAACCATTAATATGTCGTTTAACCAGACATTAGTAGAGAGCAACGAGATGCGTCAAAGACCACTCTGAGTTTTGTTGTGGAACTGTGAGGTCGAAGAACATATAATAAAGAACTGCAGGAATACCTTTATTAAGTAGAGGTTCCATATGGTCCAAACAATCGTATTTTTCCAAAAGTTCCGTATATTGAGATTTGAGATTTGTATCTTTATCTAGTTTCCTCCTTTCCAAGCTAATGAAGCGTTTCCTAGCAATGTCATAGGAGTCTCCTAACACGTCAGGGGATCGGTTGAAAGGTAATTTCACAATGAGGTTTCCAGATTCCAAATGCTGGATGTTATCTATGAAATTTTCTCACAAGATTTTTGTTCCTCACTTAATATTGGAGCCGCTAATTCAACCGATTCGACCTTCCAAAAGTTTTCAACTAATTTGGTCAGATTATCTTCTTCAGGATTCATTTCGCTGTTAGTTACAAAGCTGCAGACTTGTTTAGCTAGATTAGACAATTCGAATTTATCCGCCAACTATCCATCCAAAGAGAGTCTTTTGAATTGATTTGATCAATGGATAAGAATTCAAAGATTTTTTCGTCTCCGATTAAAATATCAATAGGCTGTGGAGTGATAAAGTGAGGGTCTGCTAATTCCAAATTTTAAGGAATATAATTTCCACATCTGGTTGAGGACTCGTAATTGATGGTAATATCCACAAATTTAAATCGGTTTCGTAGTCATTTGTTCGGGATTTTATTAAAGTACGTGTTTCAAATTTTACTTTAGCACTGACATCTCCTATGCCCGTAACGTCGGCATTAATGTGTTGACGTTTAAGGCGAAGTTTATGCACAAGGTCAGCAGTTATGAAATTCAATTGTGAGGCGCTGCCCAATAAAGCGCGTGCAAAGTGAAAGCTGCCCGATCTGTCTCTAATTTTTACCATTGCAGTAGCTAGGAATACATGACCACCCTTGTGGCCGTTCATCCCGGTGCTTGGGTGAGATGAACACAACGATGAATTAATTCCGGATACCATACCTACTACATACTTCTCTATTATTTTCGGAAGTTGTAGGCACTGAGTGTGTACTAATACTTGTAATGTTTCTCGATAAACCAGGTAATGACCGTTCTTGTGTCGTACATCCTACACGAGAAAAACGATGGAGTATAGTGTTGTGGGGCCTGTTACACACCCTACACTTTGACATCCGACAGTCTCGAACTGAATGACCCTTAGATAGGCAATTGATGCATAAGGCTCTCCGCTTCACTTCTTCGAATCGATCAAGTGCAGACAATTCGGCGAACTTGGTAGAGCGAAAGTTACTATGAGTAGATTCCGAGTAGAACCAACAAACCGCTTTAATAACCTTAAGTGCAGTAGGGTTCTTGTGCTGTAGGATAGATCTCTTCGAATGGTGCTTTTTATAGAAATTAATTGATCCTGTATATATCTGAGGTTTCCTTTCCCTAGCTTCTAAGAATTGACAACATCTACTTAATACAGATTAGCATTGACTCCATGTCGGAAATTCAGTATAATCAATGCTTTCATCGCATTTAGCCTGACAATCTGCGTCGAGTTTGGAATTAACGAGGTGAATTATGATTGAGTTTACAATGTTAGTATCACTAACATTATCAATCAGACTTCTTAATAAGCATGCTGAACCTTTCTGTACCTTTGGTAACTCGAACATTTCGATAATATGTTCTTGAAATATTGGACATTTGTTGTCATATCTGTCTTGGAGTTTGTCTAACGCTTCGGTATAGGCAGGAGCCGATTTTCCCAAAGAATCGATAGTTCGGAGGGCTGGACCGATTAAACAATTTCGCAAATGCTTATATTTCTCCGTAATTGACTTACTCGAATCATCGCGAACTAGTTTGTTGAAAGTTACAATAAAGCTTGGATACTCTGACTATTTCCCTGATAATTGTGGTAACCTAAGGGGAGGCAAGCTAGCTCTGGGTGGTGTTGGAACAACAATGGAATTATTGCCTTCACAAATGCTTGATCTTCCGAGATTGGGTAACAACGACACAATTTTTGACTTAACGTCACAATACAAATTTTCTAACTCTCGCCTCACGGTAATATTTGTGTGATCAGATGGAGATAGTTTTTCAGTTATTGTTTCATGTGATAACAAAAGCTTCCAATAAGATTCGTAGATGCCTAATCTACATTCCCCAACTAGGTTAGGTTTAATTATCACATCACAATTGCTATCATGTACGAAAATATGAATGTTTGTATTCAATATACTCAAAAAGAGCAGCAACAAAGAGTAGCAGTAAAGCAATTGAACTGTGAGTTCACTCAATTAGAAGTCTATACTTTATAGCTGTTTCGATTATGTACTGCTTTAAGGCTTCAAGATCTACACATATATGTATATATGAGCACAAATTATATGTCAATGCATACCTTTTAATACAACGATTTTATTAAGAGATTGCCTTTAGCATAAATCTGATTTACCTGATTTTCCTCATATTGCGGAAACTTTATTAAAGTGCAGGTAGATGTCTCTTTAATGATATAAACTGCATCACATTCTTTTATGTTCGCCTTTACAATTATCTAGGCTATTTTCTGCATGAATGTATATAGTCAACTAGTTCACGTACTGCGCTGGAACTTGGTCACAATTGTAGCCTTGGAATATTCTCCGTATCGCCTTTAATTCCATACGGTCCTGTCGCGGTCGCCAATGTAAAGAACTTGCACTAATATGTGCATGTTTATGAAATACTGAAATATTTCACCGAAAAACAAATTGATGGGATTACAGCTCCTTGCGGAATAAAAGATTAAATTCCCCTTTTTTATGATCCACTTTAGAAATAATGCTGCTAGAGCAAAATGGGTGAGACACCCACGCATAATATTAAAAGTTATTTTGATTTTTGGATGACCGTGTGGGGTATTTTAATTATCTACGCGGTCAAAAGTCAAAATAATAAAGTTAAAAGAAAGCTTCTACAATGACTACCTGTGGTTAAGGGACATTCCAATGAACAATAGGCCGCCCCGCCCCGCCCTTCAGCCGTTGCGCGTCACACAAAAATCTAGTCGGAACTTGATCATTTAACCTTGTGTACGTGTCTGTTCTCGGCAATTTTGTGAAAGCGTCAAGTTTGCGAATTAAACTGAAGTTTTCTGTGTTTGCCTAGTGCAAATATAGCAATGGATTCGGAGAATACAGGTATGTAACAACCTAAATGTAATCTAATAAGTCAAATTTGTTTTCATTTCATATACTTTTGGCAATCGAGAAATGATGTCTGAAATAGTGCTATTTTTTCATATAAATTTTTGTTTAAAATGATATTTGTTGTAGTATCCGGGTAGATCCGGCAATTTTTGTAATTTGTATGATAACTTTAACCTTTAAGCACTTAGATAGTAAAAGAATTAGCCGCGGAAAAGTGCGGATGCGC
Source organism: Dioctria linearis (assembly GCA_963930735.1). Classification (NCBI taxonomy): domain Eukaryota; kingdom Metazoa; phylum Arthropoda; class Insecta; order Diptera; family Asilidae; genus Dioctria; species Dioctria linearis. The sequence goes on along the minus strand of OZ005744.1, from coordinate 97,067,973 downwards.
TAACCCGTAGTACTTTGAATGTAACGGTCAAAAAAGTTATATTTGCGAAAAACCTAAAACATTGAACATGCTTCTGCCTGCCACACCTAAAAACCTATCAGAATCACTTCAATCAGAAAGCGAGGATGAGATAAATTGATTATAATTTTGTAAAAATAATTAATTTCACTTCATATTATAGTTATTAAAAGAACACGTATTTTATATGCCAATTGTTTTTAATTTTTGCTTTTATTTTTTTTAAGTAAGTAATAATATAGTTTTTTGTCTGTGTATAATTTGCTTGTTTTATTTTCGTCATTCTAAACCCCAAAAACCACAAAATTATTTTTGGCCGGATTGATAATTGAAATACCGTCGTTGAAATGGCGTCGTCCTTCCGGCCGTCTGTAGGTGCGCACGATAACTCGAGAATGCGTGCACCTAGCGACCTAAAATATTCGAAACGAGATTTTTAAAAAAAATGTAAAATTAAGTTCGAAAATGAGATAATTCGGGCCACTCATTGAGGGGGTTGCCATTCAAAATTTGGTCTTTCACTACATATTTGAACACTGCCTGAGAACGCGTGCTGAAATTTTGTACACGGCGTTTATATAAAAGTAGTGAATACATTTTTAAAACTGGACTAAATCGGGCAACCCCTTCTTGGTCTTGCCATACAAAAATTTAGCTTTTTACGTAAAGTGTGACAACGATCAGTCCTAGACACGGAAAAGTTCTACAGAATATAGAATGCTATTAAATTGGTTATAATCATTTTTACTGTCCGACGAACCGTTCTAGAAATATATGCGAAAAGCCACTTGAAAAATCAAATGGGTGACCAAACGAAATTAAATACTGGTACTCATCTAGGGTATCATAAGAATTGGTCTTACTTTTACTTGTTAAAGTACTCATCGTTTTCTAATTTCATGTGTACAGTTGTGCAAATTTTCCACATCATGTAGAATGTCTAACTCAACTGAAAGTACGTGATAGGGGACTAGTACTCAAGGGAGATATTCAGAAGTCATGAAGTTATGTAGCTTGCGTTTCCGAAACAGCTATCCTTACTTCTGGAAATAACACAGATAAACAAAAGCCATCAAAAATCATATAAATTTAGGACAAACAAGCCATCTTACAAGTATTCTCACCAACATAAACACAGATATTCCTTCTAACTTCTGTGTGACAGCCTTGTACTATGAAAGTATCTATATTGTATCCCTTTAATATCTGTTTTGCATGTGCTAAGTGAATTATTTGCAGCTATGTAGAAATTGGAAACTGCGTATGCAATTTATTAATTGAATGCATCCAAGAAGGCTTATTGAGTACTTTGTACATGTAGTACAGAACGTGGGATGAAGGTTACGGATAGCAATAAAAATGAGGATGATCCTTCTATGGCTATTTTAAGCTGGCCTGGCCTTATGTTTACTTTTTATGTAGTGCGCTTAATACAATTAATCGACAACAATACACGCCTCATACCTTCCGACTTGATAAAGAAAGGGTACCTACTGTGAGGAAGTGGATGTCCAAATCATTCGTACATTTGCCTTCATGCAGTAAAGCTCAAAGATGAAAGACGCTTCGCGCGGTTCACTTTGAATTCAAGTAGAGCACTTTCAAAAGCCAAGTAAATATGAGTGGGTGTCCAAATAAACATGTGTGTTAGCAGAACTAAGGTGTTAATTAATAGCGTTCGATCGAATGCTGTCTGGAAAATGCAATGTTAAAAAATCAGAAAAGTTTGCTTAAGTAATTACAAACGATGCGCGAAATCAGATTAAGTGGGTAAAGTGATAGTGATAAGCAATAAAATCTATTTTGGTGTTTATTGCGTTCAATTGTACTTCAATAAAGATATGAAGGTGAAGAATGATGGACCATAATGATACTGTTCTAGTTTAAATGGCTTAAATAAAAAACTAAGACCTCTTGAAAAGTATTGTGCAAAGTGCGTAATTAATGAATAATTATTATGTTGTCGTTTGTATTTCCGAATTTCCAAAAATATTCGAGAATGCCCCCTTTAACTTTTTAGGCTTTATAATAATTACATATACATACATCCTATGGCTTCCTGCGTGAAAGCTTTCTCTTGAACTGTAGTACTCATTTAACACTCGTAAAAGAAAGTTGATTCGAACTAATAAGTGTGGAACAGTGCTTTATTTAACACAGAAGATCCCTCAACTAAAATCATTTTACTCAAAATTTTGTGTCTAAATTAAGAACAGCTGGAAATGATAATGTAAGTAAATATGTATTACAATTTTGTACATATCTTCTTATTAAAAATATTCTTTGAAGAAGTTAATTAAAAATTACTTTAAAGGTATAATAGTGGAAAACATCAAATTATCATAAACTCACTATGCCTATCCTCAAAATACATTGGCATTAACCATTAGCTAATAATCTTTCAGTAATTACTTTGCTTTTCGATTAGCAAAGAACTGCGCTGTCATTTACCTACAATCATTTACATAACTCAGCTATCACACAAAATGCTTGTCAGTTTTTTTATTTCTATCTTATTATTAATATTAACTAAAGGTTTGTCAACCTGTTACAGGATTTCGGTATAAAGGTTCATTCAATATCACTATTGTACGGGTGAAGATATTTAAAATTTCATTGTAAACATTGCGAAGAAATAACGGAATGCGACATCGAATCTACATAAAACAGTTCGTACATAGAAAATTAACATATCTCAGAAATCTCAGTGAAAATAGATCAATTACAAAGATTCTTTCATTAATATGAAGCGACACATTTCGAAATCTCAGCTGGGAAGGTTGAATATAAACGGTTAAAGTCCAGTGTGCGTACTGTTCTGAGAGCAGAAAAGTCACTCATAGAGGTACTATACATTCTTGAAAGGGATAGTAAAGCAGGTAAGCTGAAATTTTATACAAAGTAATTTCGTGGAAAAAGTAAGGTGAAGCTCGCAGATGGATAATATGGGGCAACTCCTTTGTAGTGTTACCATTATCATATAAAAATTTTGATTTTCACCATAAATGTTTGGATACTGCTTGAGGTCTGAAATTTTGTACATGATATGTTTTAATAATTGTAGATTTAAGTTCGAAAATGGGCGAAATTGCTGAGCTCCTTCAGTGGATTTCTATACCAAAGTTTTCACATTTGCCGTTTTTTTTATGTAAAGTGGTTAGTCCCATCCCAAATCTTTTCATCGCACTAATGAGTTCTTCGCAAAAAATCTAAGAAATCGGCTGTACATATTTTCACTCTCCAATGAATCAATCCAGAAAGGAATGGGAAGAATCCATTCACCGATATAAATTGCATATTTTTAAAGCAGTAGGGTGGCTGCAGCAGTTGCTGCTTATATTATTGTTCATGAAAAGTAGACAGAAAGGTATATGTGAATTCATAAAACTAGTTCTATATTTATAAACTTAACGCGTTAATATACCTACACATCTGTCCTGACCGAAATTAGTAAGGGACGGCAAATTTGCGGAAACTAATAATAATGTTAAGTTTGACCTCTAGAGTAGAGAAACCCAATAGAAAGATGCATTGAAGACCAGAAGCTATCTCTTAAAGGACTAAAGATAATGCATGACGAGGGTCCGGGAAACAAAAAGTCCTACAAAGTTCATTGGTCTCCATGACATGTACACAGGACTTCTTATCGATGGAGAGCAGGGCCCACTACTCTGTGTCTATAGCTTTAGATAGTAGCAAAATGCATTTTTTTTTTCAATAAACTAAAACCACGAAGAAATACCATAGACAAACTACTCAACAAATATTACGATTGGCCTACGAATCGTTTTCTTATGATTTCTTTTTGCCAGAACGAGCATTTTTATTGCCGGCAATAATGCATTTTTAATGCAGACATTTCACTTGAGGGGGGTAAATGTTGCATCATATATGAATCGTGTAAGAGATTCATTTTATAATCGTTATGGCGATAAATATTCTTATATTTTTGGGTTTGTCATTCAATCGTTTGCAATAAATTTTATCCTTAAGTCGCAAAATCTTAGATATATTTGGTTTTGGGAATTTTAGGATTTTATATTTTTGTAATTATTTATTATTTATATTTTATATATTATTTTATGTTTTATGGCAAATATATATTAATTTCACTTCTTTTCTGCTATACTATTTTTACTATACCATACGTGAAGAAATAACAATTTCCAAAAGAAGAGATCCATGACGGTAATATTTTTTTGAAAATAGTTTATATGCAACTCACTCTCATCACATCTGGTACCAGCGATCTAGATAATAAAAATGCAATAATTCAGCAATAAGAAAGCAATTCGCAGACCAATCGTAATGTTTCCCGGAATCTTATTGATTTTATTTCTCGGGCTGCCGCCAAAATATCGCTATGGCAATAAAAAGGGAGCAAAATATTTATTGCTTTTTTTATCGCCACAGCAAATTATTGCCTTAATGTTGCTGGGTAACATACAAAGACTGAACAAGTAGAACAAAAATATACAACCAGAAATAATACGGTAACCCTCCTATAACACGGTAGATACATTTCTAGAAAGTCCCGTGTTGTGCGAAACCGTGTTATATGAGACTAGAAGTCAGTACCACTGACTTACAACAAGACTGAGCGATTTTCTATTTAATGTGGTACATATTTTGTGTTTGTATATATCAGGGTTTGACCACCATTTAAAATGTTTACTACATAAAAAGCAAGAAATGGGGTCGGTGGACCAGTGATGGGACTTTGCTACTATAGTAGCGAAATTGCTACCATTTAAGCATGTTTGCTACCTTGCTACTTTAAATCTAAATTTGCTTCATTTTCGCTTTTTCTCATTAATCGTAACAGAACGAATTTTTTTTAAAATCTACTGTAAATGTTGATGTTTTCTGTGATTTTTTATTCATTTACAGAAAAATACTACTACGAGGTAAGGAAAGGAATTGTGGAAAAGAACGCGCGCATTATAATTGCCTACGTTACGTACGTTGCATGCGTTCGAATCTTGTTTGCGCGAACGGCGCCGAAGACGATGCCTTTACCTTGATTTTGCTGTGCTGGATAAGACAAAAGTTTCAGCAAGTTGGCGTGGCGCTAGCATGTTTATTTCAGCCATTGAGGAATTGTGTTTTGTGTTCTGGTGATTATTTTGAATATCTCACTTCAAATGCATTTGCACTTTGCAGTACGTTTTGCTTTGTTTGATCATTATAATTGTCGATGTCATTGCTTGCTGAGCTGATGCTGATTGCTGTGTTTGATAATTGGTATATCTTATTACGCATTTATGTTGTGAATTTGTGATTACTATTCCCTAGATGAAATCTATAGGGTATACATATTATGTTTGTTATTCCGTTTGTAACGCACAGAAATAATGATGGTAGAGCAAAATGGATTGGACACCCACGCATAATTTTAAAAGTGACTCTTCCAAAGAAGTGTCTAATAGTGGCATGAGCTCCCCAGAGGTGGAAATGGGAGCTTTAAGATCTGCGGAGAAATAGACTTCTCCATCTCTATCAGTGCAATAATTGTACAATCAGGGGGTTTGCTAATATCATCAAAGTCACTGAATGATATCAGTGGACAGTTTAGTGACTCATCGTTAAGGTTTGTTAATGGAGCGGACCTTCCTCCTTGTTCAAGGCTTGAACTGGAGTGTTCATTGCAGTTATCGCGCGGGACGTTGACACTGGTCGAGAAAAGGTGGTAGTATTCCCGACCCGTCTCAGGTTTTTCTGTCGGCACTGGCTGCAATTGGCCTTGAAGACATTTTTGCATCCGCATCCATAGCAGAACACGATCTGTCTTTCCTGCAGGCAGTCTTGGTAAAAGTGACCGGGCTGGTCACAGTTCCAACAGCTAACGTTCTGGGGTGCTGTAAGAGCAGATACTATTGCGGCTTCCTCACTGCTTTCAGGTGATCTGTGCTGTTCAGCACCTGTCGGACGACACTCATCCACCTCGTTGACTCTTGGGCTGCGATAGGTGTTCCAGCTGCACGCTGTCGCGATTCGCTGCTGTGTAGCGTGTATTTGGTCACGAGACCCCGCAGTTGGTGTATGGTAGGATGCAAGCAGATTTTCTGCTGAATGTCTGGAAGCAGATTCGATTTCACAATCTCTAGAAACTCGCCGTCCGCAAAGGGGCTTTGCAGTTGGTCACGCAGATGTACCAGGTGTTGGTGGTACGTAGCAAATAACTCCCCTGCTTTTTGTTTTCTCAACATCAGCTGGAACTTGACCTTGAGGTCATCCTTCGGTACTCCCCATTCAGCTAACAGAGCTGTCTTTACATACTCCCACGAAGTCGTGGAGTTCTGCCTCAGGAGAGACCAGTACCAGTCCATCGCTGGACCAGAGAGCAAAGTGGTCATGTGCCGTACTCGGAGATCAAAATCTCCGTCTAAGGCCGAGTAAGTTAGTGTTTCCACTATGAACATGAACTCGTCGAGAGTAAGTCGAGAGCTAGCGCCACTATATGAGATATCCCATCTCCGGAGGGGATTGCAAGACCATCGTTATCCTAAGCTCGGCGGGATACGTTGAGATGAAGCTGGTGGAGGCTGGATAAGATTTGGTCTAGGCTGACCACTAGGCTGACCAAGAGGGTGCCCAAGAGCTGATGACGGTCTGTTAAACGACTGCCTACGAACGTCGTGAGCCTCTTGCGGTGGTCTCGGTTCACCCATAGAAGGAACTGGCCGTGAAAAGTCAACTGGTGGCATTGCAGTTGAGATTTGCTAGTTGCAAGTTCAGCTCGCATGGTATTTAAGCTCTGCTCGAGGCCTTGGCGTACTAAATCCTGCAGCTGTATGCGCAGACCTGTCAGCAAGGCTTCGGTCGCTGCTGAGCTCTGACCCTGAGTGTTAGGTATCAGGCTGTTCATTCAGAAACTCGGGTGCGGAAAGGTCATGGAGTGCAAGTTTGATCTCCCTGGGGACAAGGATTCGCGGTTTACTTGCTGATTCGTTGGTGGTGTCAAATCGAACACGGGTGCTGCCGTTCGAGGATCCTGACTAACAGGCCTCGTAAAAGCCTTTTTCGGAACAGCACCTGTATACTCCGTAAAATCGTATGGAGTCAGATGGAATCTGCAGTTCGGGCAGTTTAACTGCTGTCCAATCCACGTTTTCAGACATGCTTTGTGAAACACATGTCCACAGACCGTCTTCACTGGCTTCCTCTTGCCTGACCAGTCTCCTTCCTGGCAGATGGAGTACTTCTCAGGCACCTGTGCGGTGGTGTTCGCACTGTAGCCATTGTATAACTTCAACCGCTCAGTCGTAAAACCAATATGTTCCAAAATAACTCAAGAATACAGGCTATATAATCTTAACACTCGTGAAAATCTTATGCGGTCCGGGCAAGGAAGAGGCAGGTGCTGTTCAAGCTGGACTCGAGACAACTGAAGTGTCAATTTAAAAAAAATGTACCAAAAGTTCGGAAGTAATGCCAAGAAAATTAAAAAAACAAAGGTTGGGAGAAGATAGCAAAATGTTCAAAAATCGAGATAACCGAAATCAATTTAAACTTGAAAAAATTCACCAACAAGTCAGAAAGGATCACAAGATTTTCGAAGAAATTTTACTAAAAGTTCAGAAAAATTCTTATCATAATTACTAAAGTGCTAGGTATTCGAGAAGATAGCAGAATGTCAACATGGGCAGTACTCTCAACTCAGAATTGAATACTTGTACTACCGCATTCGATATAAAGATATAAATGCTAATTCTTATAAGAAAAACTACCAAAAAGTCAACTCAAGCGTAAAAAAAATCAACAAAAGAAAGTCAGTTTTTCCCTCACTCTGCAAGAACTAACTCCCAAAGTAAAAGTCTACCAAGTCCACTCTCTCTAATCAGGTCAGGATACGATAATATAAGTAAGTGACGTGAATTTGTGCATGAAGAAGAAATTGCGTTCTCACAGAGATCTGGGAAAAGTAGGGTTGGAGATGTCAAAGACAGAAAATGTTACTAGAGATTCTTCAGCCAGGCAGTTAGCAGTTTGCCACCTCCTGATTACTAAAGGTCTCCAGCATCATTTTCATCCTCTGAAAACTATTTCATTCCTCTTCACCTGATCGTCATATCTAAATACGTAATAAATGCTAAACAAAAACCCCATTATCGTGTTGTAGAAGTACGGTGTTATAAGAGGGTTGTAGCAATTTATTTTTTGTGTTAGACTGGAACCGTGTTGCAGAATACCGTGTTATAGGAGGGCTACCGTCTAACATAAAGATGTCGAAGTACCATGCTTGGGTTGTACTAGAAAATTGTTTCTTGGGATTTGTTAGCAGAACCTGTACGACCTCTTCTCATGCATTAACAACGCCACTGCACAGATCGCTCTTTATTTAGAATTTTTACGTATTATTGCGGCCTACAACGGCACATGTGAAGGTATTGTGTCCAGTCGACAACCAAGAGTGAATAAAAATTCTGCCGATACATTTTTTGCAAATTTGTACAAAGAAATGAATGTTTATTGCTCATCTATGCGTCTATGCTCATAAAAATTGTTAGTGACCCAAGGACCAGTTGTCAGCCTCCAATTATGCATTACAATTCTAAGGAAAAATGTCCAGTAAATTTTTAAGAAAAAAAAGAGACCTACCCTACATCAGGTCGAGGCATCGCTTATGTTATATTGGAGCGAGGCAGTACTGGCTTGCAATTTGGTTACGACCAGAGGCGTTATTAATTTTTGTTACATGTCAAGTTTTTCTATGCGATTAGTTTTTCTACGAAATAGATCTATAAGTGATCCGTGTAGCCATCCAGCGGGAAATCGAAGTGCTCTAAAACGAACGCCGGAGCGCTCCTTTGGAAGAGTGCACCGCTTTCCCACCATATCCTTTTCATATCGTTTTAACGTGAGTATGTTCGCAGAGGGAATCACTCAGTTGCACATTTTTGGGAAGCGTTTTTGGAGCGCTTATAGCGTAGCACTCTTGGAGCGCTTGTAGGGTGACCTCTTGGAGCACATGCAGTATTGCATTCTTGGAGCCCTTGAATGGTAACAGTTGTTAAGTGCTTGTAGCGAATACAGAGGGAATCAAGATAAGAGCATTATTAAAAATTTCAATTTTATTCTGAATGCGCTCCCTTTAATGTTAAATTAAATTAAATTTCAATTAACCTTACACTTCAATTGACTACTAAAGAATGAAAATTATGGTGCACTTCCAGATGCATATGAGCATAGATGGCATAAGAACTAGATGTCGCGTAGAGTACCAGAGAAAAGTATACAGATTTTAAATCGCTGGCCCATTCCGAAATAGACCACAACATGTTTCAGAGGTGCTGAGAACAAATGTTCCTTTAACAGCAGTTTTGTGCATTTAGTCGACTCCCTCAACATGATAGATGCGGGAAAATATGAATCACTCGACGTATCTATCGTTATTTCTCTTTTCATATTACTGCACTGATCAAACTAAAGGAATGATGTACAGTACAACATATTCAGTGCGGAGGGTGGGGCGTAAGCGCACTCACAGTGATCTTCATTCAATAGATGCTGGCATCGGTCGCTGTCATGACTGGAAGACGAGCATTCTACGAATAGAGAAGTAAAGGAAGGGAACCTGTAAGTTTGTGTACGTAACGAAGCATTTTAATTGTTTTTTTTTTTATACTATTAAGCCAAACTCATGGGATACCCTATGATGCAAAGCACAGCATGGCAGGAAGCAGATAGGGAAAGGATTAGGGGATATGAGGAGAGTGGCAGAGGTGCCGATCTATGTCGCCCTTAAACTTCCGCAGATTGTATGCCGGAGGAAAAACAGAAGATGGTAAGCTGTTCCACATTCGCACTGTTCGGAATAAAAAAGCATCACGGAATTTTACTATACGGCCGAAAGTAATTTGAAGGGTTAGAGGATGTGCGCGGTTTGCAGCGCGAGTATTGCGTGCGGGAATCATTCTACAAGGGATTAGACTAGATATTTCATCAGAACATTGACCATGCATATAGCGATAAAGGAGCGAAAGGCATCCAACATTGCGGCGGTGCTCGAGTGAGTAGATATGACAAGTTATTGCCAAATCGCCAATGAGCTTGAAGGCTCTCTTTTGGACAATATCCAATGAAGCTAAGCCCCGGATCATATATGGGAGTTGTATTCCATTCTACGTCTAATGTAGGACTTGCAGAGGAGCGCTAGATTTGACGGGCTGAAATATTTCTTACACCTTTTCAGAAATCCAAGACATTTCGATGCTTCTTTGGCAACAGAGAAGATGTGATCTGACCAGTTTAACTTACTGCAAATATTAATGCCAAGAATGCTTAGTGACGGTGAATCAGAAATTAATGCTCCATCAAAAGAAACGGGTGTGTTAAGTTATGATCTTGTTTTAATGAGATGAGACAGCTTTGAGTCTTAGATGCATTGAATTCGACGCGATTCGCTTTGCCCCAAGCGAGGATACTGTTAAGATCGTTATTCAATGATCTAGTCATGCAATCTCGTTTAACACATGCGGCATTCCCCCTGGATTCCGCAAGAGTGTCAAAGGAGTAAGCGAAATCAAGAGCACTGTCATCTGCGAAACTATGGATGGGATTGAAATTAAGGGAAAGCAGATCATTAATGAAAATTAAAAAGAGAGTTGGAGAGATAACAAAGCCTTGAGGCACACCGACATTTATGGGATGCGGTTCAGATGTAAAGCCATCTAATACAAATGTGTGCAAATGTATACGTTGGCAAAGGTCAGGAGCAGGCCATAGATAAACTAATGACATACAAAGCAGTGCCTCGCTCCAATATAAAATTAACAATGCCTCGACCTGATGTAGGGAAGGCCGCAATTTTTTCTTAGAAATTTTCTAGAATATTTTTTCTTATTACTTGGTACACGCCTACGCTCATAGCAATTATTGTCACCCTCCAAAAGTGCGTAAAAATTCTAGGGAAAAATTTTTCTTTAAATTTCTAAGAAAAAATTGCGGCCTTCCTTCCATCAGCTTGAGGCATCATCGATTTTATATTAGATTTAGAACCCTCGGCCTCGACCAATGCATGAAAATTCGAAGGATGAAATTTCCAGTAAATTTCTAAGAAAAAATTGTGATCTTCCCTTCATCGGGTCGTGGTAATGGTGATTTTGTATGGAGCGAGACAGTGCTGACTTACCCTTTGTGCACGTCATCAACTGTCAAGTCGAGGCTTCGTCGAGTCATTGCTAATTTTATATTCTAGAACAGCGTTGCATATTTTTGTTCTATGTAACTAGACTTTGCATTTTATTAGTTTGTCACAGCCAGGGCGAATTGTAAATTTCTGGGAAAATTGTTAATTTCGATACGAGAATATTTATTTGGTGCAAAGCCGTCATGCAATACCATTACAAAAAAATTCTCTCAGGGCAAATGAATTTAATAAAGTTGTTTCTTTCAAATCAAATCAAATCCTAATAACTACAGCAAAATAAAAATTATTTCCAAAAACTAGACTAGAAAGAAGTAACGTGTGCATCATTCCTTTACTTTAATCAGTACAGCGACATGAAAAGAAAAATGATGAGAGTCACGTCGAGTGATTCATTTTTCCAGCATGTATCATGTTGTGCTGTCAAAGCAGCATTTGTTCTCGGTGCCTCAGAAAGAAGTTGTGGTCTATTCCGGAATGGACCAGCCATTTAAAATATGTATACTTTTCTACGATATGCTAGGCGACATCTAGTTCTTATGCCATCTGTGATATGAGTCATCTTTTCACAATAAAAGACGAATGAACTTAAACTCAGAGAAGAGATCTGCCTCCGCAAATATTCCTTTAGCTATGGTACGAGAGCGGTGCGGAAGAGACATTCTCTGCCTATTGTGTGAAAGGGCTTCCCTTTACAAACGCTTGACATATTTCCCGCTGGGCACTAACCACCGCACCCCCCATCCGCATCCTGGCTTCATTGCATGCATAGCTGCTGCACCTACACTCTGCTGGATGTTAATAGATGCACGCGTATGTACATATGGATATGGAGAGGAGATGAGAAAAGATAATAATTCCATACCAAGAGCCAGACTCAGAGTTTGCAAAGCTGAGAACTATGTGTTCAGTAGCGTTGGTATTTTTCTAAATAAGAGTACCTCGGTTCTACTGATATAACCGAACATATCGCGATATCTTTATGTTATAGGATTTTTGATGCAACGCTTTTCTCGAATATAAAATCGACTAGATGACGTAACAAAAGGGTAGGCCAGCAATGCATCGCTCTAATATAAAATCAACGTTGCCTCGACCCGATGAAGGTAAGCCCACAATTTGTGTACCCTGGATCAAATCCTAGGGTATACTAAGTTTTTCATTCCCTTAGTAACTTATAGAAATAATGCTAGTAGAGCAAAGTTTATTAAACACCGATAATTATTATTAAAAGTTATTGTGATTTTTGCATGTGTGTCCGTCCGTCCGTTCCCACGCTAACTCGAGAACGCTGAAATTATAAACACGGGCTGTTCTTTTTAAAAAAAAGTAAATTGAAGTTCAAAAATGGAACGAATTGCGCAACTCTTTCGTAGAGTTGCCATACAAAAATTACGTTTTTCACTACACATGTTCAAACTGCCTGAGAACGTGTGGGCGTAGAGAGCTGACATTTTTCATAGTAATAGCAAGTAAAAATTCAAAAACGGACTAAATCGGGCAACCCCTTTGTTGCCATATAAAAATGTAAATGTAAAAATGATCAGATCTAGATGTTTTTAATGTACAGAATATGAAATCCTACGAAATTTGTTACAATAAATTTTACTGATCGACGTTCTAGAAATATATGCGAAAAACCACTTCAAAAATCTTACTTCCACAGATGGGTAATAATACGACATTACATAGGGTATTCATCTAGGGCAGGGGGGGGGGCCAAAGTTTTGATCACTAGTTTTTCTTTCAGCGTTTTTCTATACCTAGTTATTTTCACATACAGCCATGATATGCTTTAATTTGTTTCTGTGATTCATTTTGATCCGCTTTGCCGGGGTTCGTGCTGTGATTACGATGGGTGATGCCTTATCTCCCGTGGACATGATGAGAGCCATTCTCAATATATTTTCAAAGCAGTCCAAGGGCCTTAATATTTGTTCATTCAATGACCGTAGCTTAAATAATAAGGTATATATCTTGCATGATGACTTCTATTTTGAAAATACACAGGCTATTCTCATATGCGAATCATGGCTTAAGCCACACATATCCTCGAATGCAGTAGGATTTTCACTTTTTAGAAATAACCGTACAGATCGCAGTAGTGGAGGAGTCGCTATTTATATTCATACATCACTTAAAGCATCTGTTCTAGCTTGCTCTTCCCAAGGGGCTTCCCTAGAATTTCTTTGTGTGGAAGTCAAGTCAGGAATGGAAAGATGTGCCTTGATTGCGGTGTATTGCCCACCAAACTGCTTTAATGCGGCATCGTGCATTGAACTCCAAAATGCTATCTATTGTCTTGGTCAAAGTTACTCGAATATTATTGTCGGTGGTGATTTCAATGTTGATGGCTTGCGAAGCCAAGCCTCTACGGACGAATTATGTTTTATGATGTAATCAAATGACTTGAAGATAGTAAATCATATGCCAACATATTTTAATACGAACAACCCATCGCAGTTGGATTATATCGCTGTTACCAATGCTGACAATGTGTTATTTCATAGCCAATAATGTCCCACGAGTAACTTTGATTATGACTTTCTGTACTTAACATATTCCCTTAGACTGCGACACTCTGCTGGCTGTGAATCATTTTCCTACAGAGATTACAACAACATTGGCATGGACCTGCTGTATGCAGACTATATAAACTTGCCTAGGCTGGATATTTTCTCAATGGAGTCGGTTGACGATAAAGTTAATACTCTAAGCAATCTACTTCTACAGCTTTTCAACCGGCATGTACCATTGCGAAGGCGAAAGGTTTCATCGCAGTGCTGTCTGTGGTTAACCAGGGAGATACATTCGATTATCGCTGAAAGCGATCCTGCGTCAGTATAAAGCCCCCTACAACCCTCTAATTAATAGTCGCTACAAGATAGTTCGTAACCTTGTGACTTGTAAACTTCGATCTTCCAAAAAGGCTTTCTATAGCACTAAATTAAATCCTGATCTTCCAACTAAAAAACTTTGGAGCAACATCCGCTCACTGGGCGTTGCTGGGAGAGAGACTCTACAATGCAATATTGATGCTGAGACCCCAAGTGAGTGTTTTGCTTCTTCTACCTCTATAGCCCCTAATAGTCATCTAGTGGTGGGTGATACTTATTTTGAGGGTTTTGCGTTTAATTGCATTGATGATACCGATGTTCTCTTTGCAATGTCTGCTGTAAAATCTACTGCGCTTGGCCATGATCTTCTCCCCCCGAGATTCATCAAGATGATTTCCCCCGCTAGTTCCGATATTCTAGTACATATTTATAATTATTGTCTTGTAACTTCTCAATTTCCGTCGTTATGGAAAAAAGCCCTCATTGTCCCTGTTCGTAAAAAACCTCGTCCTAATGAAATTAATGATTATAGGCCTATTAGCTTGCTGTGTTACTTCAGCAAAGTCTTTGAAAAAGTAATGTACAATCAGCTCACCAAATATCTTGACCAGCATCAGCTTCTATCATCTTTCCAGTCAGGCTTTCGAAGTGGACACAGCTGCGAAACTGCCCTTCTGAAGGTTTCTACGGATATTACTGAATCTTTGGATCAAGACGATTTAATTATCCTTGTCTTATTGGATTTTAGTAAGGCTCTTGACTCAGTTGATCACAATTTGCTCCTTTACAAACTTCATTCCTCTTCAGCCATCAAGCTGATTAAAGGTTTTCTCACCTGTAGACTACAAGCAGTCAAAGTTCTAGACCCTATGTCGAACTTTCGGAACTCATACTGTGGAGTACGTTTCGAATGAATCTGGTTTTTAAATTTTTTTAATAAAACATTTTTTTCTATTTTTCTCAAGTTTTTGGTTTTTTTCATTTCTTTTGTTTTTCATGTCACTAAATTTCGCTATTTGGGACCTGTTGATGAGTGAAAACCAAGACCTGAAACTTGTCACCCAAAATCAAATGGGTTGTGTGATGAAATAACAAATAAGAAAAAAAATTTAGCTTTAGCTATAGACCGGAGATAAAAAAAAAATGCCTTCTTGAACCAATATTTAACAGTCAATGCAATATCAAGTAGGGTCCAAATTAGAGCTGAAAGTTTCCAGGTAATCCGGATCCGAACTATTCGGATTCAGACCAAGCAAAAGAAAAACTCAAAATTTTCTCTGGATTACATTGTTTGATTGAGAAAATATAAATTCAATGACATTTCCATCTTCTCAATGATAAAATGTAATCTGGAATACATTTAAAGCTTTTTTGATTAGTCAGGATCCGGATAGTTCAGGTCCGGATTTGTGTAATATGGATCTGTATAGTTTGAATCCGGATCCGGATTTCAGAAGTCGAATAGTTCACAGATCTGGGTGTCCGGATATTAGCAAATCTGGATCCAAATTTCAGCTCTAGTCCAAATATGTATATAGTGAAAAACTGAATTGCTATGTGGTACCCTTAATAAGGGGTTTCGCGTTTTAACCCATTAACGTGTTTTCCTTAACACATCTCTAGTTATCATCTGAAAATATCAAAATGCGCGCAATGAGACTATGTATAACATATAATGGAACTGGTGCTCTCCACTTTTACGTGCGAACTGAGGAGTACTGCTATCCATCTACATTGCCACATTAGCTGCAAAATGGTCGCGCGTCATTTGAAACTAGAAGCATATAGTGTTTTGTTATGGTGTAAAACTTTTAAGCTATGAATACGGAAATTGATGTTGATAGTGGAAATTCGCCAAATATCAGATCTTTCGGACGCTAGTAACGAAATACCTATACATAGATCATAATAACGCGTACGACAATAATTGAACATTTTGTATGAAAATTCCTTCAATTTAGGATGTTTCAAATGCACCCAAAATCTCTTTTCTCTTTGTACTTTTGTAAACGTTTTACAAAACAGTAAAACTGAGTTGAATAGCTCATTTCTTATGTGCCATACTACCATATATGTTTCTTTCATTAATACATATAGTATGAAAGTTAGTGCTGAGACGCTATATATATATACAGGGTGTCCCGTAAGTTGACATCACGCCGGAATCGGGTGATCGAACAAATCATAATAGTTACCAGAAAAATATAAAAAAAATCTAAGTCATGTATTTTTCAAATTATATACATTGCTTTTCTTTTCGAGAAAATGTACACGGTGTGATGGTTTTTTAGATCCTGTGCTACAAATCTTTACTTTTTTCAATTTTATTTTTCTCATGTAATCCCGAATAGTGCTTATGTAACCTGTTGCTTTAAATTCTAAGCCAACTGCTCCAGCTTGGAAGAAAATGTCACATTTTGCCGAACCAAGAATAGAAAATTAATAGTTCACCCAACTTTAACTGACTGTAATAAAAAAAAGGAATAACGCCAAATTGGGAAATAACTTTAAAAGTTGATGCATTTAATAAGGATTCTAAAATGGTATAAACACTTGCTACATTATTTCTTAGATTACGGAAAAAAAATATTTCCTTCAAGAAACCCAGTTTCGAAAAATTTCTTCTTACCTACTAAAAATGATTCTAGTATACCCAAAGCTTGCCGTAATTCAGGAATTCGAATATAAAGAACACTTTCAAAGCACCGCTGAACGATCAACATCGGGACGATGTATGTACCGTAAAACCCCCATTTCGCGAAATACAGGCAACCCGTGGGTCCTCTTTTGACATCGCAGCTAAGCAATTTTTCGTCTTATAGAGAAAACTTTATAAGAACGAAAGCACCAGAATACAGTATGAAGTATGAAGCTGTTCGTCAGATACAGCCCATCGCAAGGGAGCTCATTTAGCCCATACATTATTATATGCCACACCACTGAATCAGGAAGGCTGATAGCATCAGTACTAAGCTTCGGGTGGCATTTAATGCATTAGCTAAGACAACATCGGGTAAATCACATAACAACATTCTAATGGTAGGGTGAACAAATCAGCCGGAATTATTTTCCATCTTAAACAAATTCAGGATACACAAATACGTGATGACAAAATGTACGCCAGTTTAAAATACATCCAAACGACAAAGGTTTCAGCAGATATTGCGGCGTGAAGCATTTCAAACGTACCAATTAAACATTGTTATTTATACTTGTTGAAGAAGAATATTTTTTAGATTCTCCGGTACAACAGCAAAAGCTAACAAATTTTTTATATGTTATTCCATCACACAATCCACTTGATTTTTAGGCAGTTTCAAGTCTTGGCTTTGACTCATCAACAGGTTCCAAATAGTGAAATTGAGTGACTCGAAAAACAAATGAAAATACAAAAATGGAAAAAATGGGCTGAAAAAAGAAAGTTTAAGCATTTCGTATCGGCAGAAACCCTATACGCTTCATTACGGCTTGGTTTCTGCGTCTACGGTAGGTAGTATCCAACCCGTACTGAAGAGTGTAATAAAATAAAATATAATATATGTACATGTTCAAACCAAATCGATTCGAATATATATTTGTTAACAGATAACTTCTGAAAAGAAAACATCCTGAAAAACAAAGCCTCAAAACTTGTAGCAAAATTAAATCTAATCTAATTACTCTTAATCAAAAAAACAGGTACATAACCCAACAAAGCCATGTATTTGTCATTTACATAACACATTGCACAAACACAATATAAGTTATAGCCTCAACGAGCAGATCAAATTAAAATTATTATCATTGGTTTCAGCTAAAAACCATTCCTGAAAAGGGAACATATTACAAAAATATCATGTTAAAATTGAGTTCTGAAAAGATAATGAATTAAAACGAATTACATTTTCCCGAAAATAGGTACGACACCTAACAAAAGCATGTGTTGTCATGTAGCATACAATACACGGCACAAATACAATCAGATCAAGCAAATCAATTTGCAACTTTATCATTATCACCATTACAAGTACCATCGAACGGGAATTTCTTCTCTACGTGATAGTGAGAATATTTTTGCAAATGTAATTGAATTTAACACAGCAGCATGGGCTGCTCTAAATTTCTTGTTGCTATGCATTTTTGTTCGTTTCTATGCAAATTTTACCGCTAGTACCGTAAGATCACAGCTGCACTGCCAATTCTTGTAATCATGCGCCTCTGCTACTCCATCAGTGGTGTGGTGTGCAAGCAAGGGCTATATAAACGACTAGCTGACTGATGTCGATTTCTTTTTGTACTTGGAATCGCTTGAGGTAAGTTGGCTGTTTAGGGACTAAAATATATAACGGGTATCGACTGATATATCACTTTTTAACAACTAATAAAACTAATCATTTCTGGTCTCGACGGAAATAAACGCATCTTATTTCGGGTCTCGACTGACGATAAATAACATAACACTTAAAGAATATTATCTCGGGTCTCGACAGAGATAATATTTTCCTAACAATCATTTCTGGTGTCGACAGAAATAAACGGATCTTATTTTGGGTCTCGACTGAAGATAAGATAGCACTTTAAGCCTGGTCTCGACTGACTTAAAGAATATTATCTCGGGTCTTGACTGAGATAGTATATTACTAACATTAACACTTTATTTCTGGTCTCGATGGGAATAAAGAATTATCCTAACCAATGGTTAGAACGAAGGGTCGTAACATTAGATTAAAACCAACCCTCAAGCGTCAAGTTGTAGATCGGTGAGTACCAGTCATTTGTAACAAATTAATATTTATTCATATATCTATTTTATTATATATTTACTCATATACATATTTACATATTATACACTTCTATCGCATATTTATTAAATATTTATATTTATTCTATTTTTACATATATATAATTATTATGTATTACGCTCTTGACGATTTTATATTGCAATTTTCTGCAATAAGTGTTTTTCAGTGTGATACAACAATTTTCTGACCCAAAACTTATATATTGAGTTTTATCCCAATAGAACTATTATTGAAAATCGTACATTCTAAGTCTGTGGCAGTAAGTGTTTTCTAGTGTGTGTGGATCTCTGAACTAACAACTTATATACATAATCTGATCTTAATGTGAGTAGTGGCTAATGTTAAGAAATAAGTGTGATAATTTATTGAAAGTTAAAACGTAGTGAACAGTGTTTGTGTTGATGAGAGAGTCGACCACTGACCTTGATCCAAATTTACGAGAGCATCCATTTCAGTTTCACTTAGTTCAAATTTGCGTGTACGTTCTACTAACGGGCAGTACAATACAGATACGTGCACATAGATTATTGTCATGCTCTAGGAGAATCATCATTTGCTTTTGTTCTAATAGGGTTGTTTTATAACTAAATGTTTTGCAATCTGGGCAACTTTTGGATGGCTGTAGTGACATATTCACTCATCGAGAAAGATTCGCCATTGGTCTTAAATTGATCTAAATATACTGTAACGATTTTTTTATTATTCTAATAAAATTTGCCCCGGCCGAGCGGTCGCGAGGGAGCAACTTTAACCGAAAATCGTTTCTCTCGTTGGTCTAATAGAAAGGTGGAAATTTCGTGAGACTCACGACTACGCGCTCCACCTGTCCGCCACTCGTCTACTCAATCGCGTTCCCGAACCTCTGCATTAGAGAGAAGCCCGATTCCACTTCCACCAGAGTACCTGTCAGAAGACGCGACGCGTGGGATTTCTATATGTGCCTGCACTAAAAGATTTCGCTCTTGTTTCGTTCTGTAGTGGGAACACACGACCTAAACGACTGACTACAATAGTAGCGTAGGCGAGCTTCAAACCGGCGCATGAGAAGTAGACCAAAAAGAGGTCTGGAGTTGACGAACGAGTACTTAATTAGCTTAATGCGGAGTCTTCTTTTCTGCTGACGGTGGAACTAACGCATCAGCTGATGACTTGGAGTAATTAGTGAACGATTGATTGACACTCATTGTTTGTTTACTTTCGTATCTTTGGGTGAGTTTTCAAAAAGAAAAGAAACAAAGTCGCGGCCGCGAATAAGATGACTAAGCAGTGAGCGTTATGTAAGTGAGATGGAGTTTTGAATGTCGTTTGATTTCCTCGTGACACTGCCGGATATATTGCGATTTTAGTACTGGAGTAAAACAGGTGTCGGTTCACTCATCAGCTGCGATTGTCTAAAACTGACCGGGACTTCTTGATCAACACTTTAACCTAAAACTTTTCTTTTGCACGATACTCTTTTGCTTATGACTTTTAGGTATTAGGAGGAGTATGAAAAAAACAATTTGGCCGGAGGTACTCCGTGATCCGTTTACCTGGGAAGGTGACCTGACTGGAGTGTCTTGAACGTTCAGTAACTGTGTGTACGTAGTTGGTGAACTTTTATTTACTGCACTCAGTTTATGCGAAGAGCCAACTCCATTGATTGAGGGATATTTTCCACCGATGTGATGATTAGCTTGTCGCTACCAGCCCTGGGATGTAGGTACCTCAGTACCTATCTGTGTACTATGAACGATGATCAATCGCTTTATGACTTATGAGTCGGGTGTCGGCTGTCCTTTGAAATATCTGTCGGTGGTGTCGTCACGTGTACTGTTCGAAAGGGAGCGAACATGAAATCTTATCGAAAGCTAGAAGAAATGGATGTAATGTTTCCCCTGTACACTGGAAGTGGCCTGGTTTTGTGATTTGTGAGTCGATTATAGGCTGTTCCACCAAATATTTGTATTAGGTGTAATTACGTGTACTGTTCACAGGGGAGGGGCTTATAATGGACGTGAAATTCGATCGAATGCTAAAAAAGAGAAACAAAAGCATGTGTGATTTCCCCCAGTCACTGGAAGTTGTCCGGCTTTGTAATTTATTTGCCTATATGTAATGTTGTAACGTGTACTATTCGCAGAAGGTTCTGATATGAATTCCAATTCAATTCAGATTCAAGAAATCGAGAACAGTGGATTAATCCCAGAAATAGATGTTCAATTATGTGAAGCCTTAGGAAATGAGGGTAAAATTGCGACACAAATCTTTAATACTACGTACTTTTCTGCTAAGAGCAGAGTATGGTGCAACAAAAATCAAAATAAATAAAATAGCTAGTAGATTATGGAACAAAAAAAAACGCGATCTTGTCAAACAATTGGGAATCGAGAAAGAATTCCAATCAAAAGTCGTACTTAGTTTCAGATATTCGTCGCTTTTGTTCGAAAGCGGGATTCTAGTATGCCGTTGCGGGACTAAATTCCTGTGATATTTCATTCTTAGGTTATTGAACTGGAGGAGTTCAATACTCGAGTAAAATTTCAACGAGAATCTTAAATGACACGTATTTTTATGCTAAGAGCGAGGTATTGTGCAACAACAAAATCAAATAAGATAGCTAGTAAAAAAAATAAAAATGTGATCCCGTCAAATAATTAGGAATCGAGATAGGGTTTTAATCAAAAGTGGTACTTAGCTTCGGATATTCATCGCTCTTGTTCGAAAGCGGGATTCCAGTATGCCGTTGAGCGGCCTGTGCTGTTACGGGACTAAATTCCTGGGATGTTTTGTTCTTAGGTTATTGAACTGAAGAAATTTAACACTTGAGTAGAATCTTTTTATCCAGTTTTATTCCAGGTGGTTATTTTGCGTACTTTTACAAGAAAAATTTCAAACAAGAAGAATTCCTAATAATACTTCAAAGAAATGTATATCAATCCTTAGTACCTTTTTCTACTTTTTCTGGTTTTTGTTGCTGTCAGTTCAAGGTTCACTTCAACTCTGGTCAATTCGCTCTCGGGCCTGCTCTCTGGGGTCGATGGGTATTGCCAGCTGTGTGGGGGCCGGAATTCACCACATCAGGGGGCGCCGCGCCATCTCTTAGATTTTGCTGGTCCCCGCTCCGACGCACTGCTTCGCTTTCTTCATCAGCGTACTAGCGTACGCTTGAGGCTTCAGCAGACTATATCTTGATCGCGGGGGAAATCTAGAGATTTCGCAACAATACATTATAGAATAGAAATTTCTGTATTCCTTTTCTCCTTTATATGATAGACGTTGCTTTTGAATCAACTTTATTAAATTTAAGTTTAACTGTATCGAAGTATGGACATCTGTTGTGTTATGAGCCATGGTTCTAGTGGATATCCTCTATCACCTGTTGAAAATGGATTTTAAATTAACATGTCGGTATTCAAAATCTATATTATAGACCTAAGAGCCACGACTTCTCATTACGCTCACTTCGTAGCTTTTCTAACAATCTTCTTTCATTTGACTGCTGCCACACGAATGAGTCGGGTGCACATCCTCTATATTTAGATTTTATCACTGTAATTATTTGATTATGAGCACATATCAATGGGAAAGTTTGGAGTATCAATCTACCAAATTTTAAATCATCATCATAGGATGTGTGTAAAATTCCTTTACATTTTTGGTATGGAGACGCTATGTCTAAACTCAGCTTGTATTAATTCATTATGTATTTGTACAGTTCCATATTATATTAGATATAAATTTCTATTCTAATCATTTAAAACTTTTCATTTACAAAATAGTTCCTTACGTACCGCTTGTAATTCGAATCAATAAAGACTGAATTATAGAATTTTAGCCGGGCCTTTTTATTTTGAGCTACGTTTTCCTGATTTTTTGTAACATTTAGATGTTATAGAGTGATCTATAAAAATGTCTCCTTATCTCGGAAACTGTTAGGAAATCTCTAATGTGCAATCAAGCAAAGAAGTAATGTTTGGGGAGATATGACTACCTCCAGGTAGTTTATAATAACTGCGAAATACATCATTAAAGGCCACTAGGAGTCTTCTTCGGCAGAAGGAGTCAAGCGAAGAAAATATTATACAGCCATAAGTAAAGGGGAAGAATTAGGGATTTGACAAGCTTTTCCGAACATGGAGTACTGGTTGTTCTACATTTAGCCGTAGTCTTCTTAAGCAGCCATATATTTTACCTAAGGTAGCACTAATGTGGTCACAACAAGAAAATTTTGAATTGAGTGCAAAGCCCAGACTTTTAGCAGAAACAACGTAGACAAGTCCAGCTTTATTGTGAAATAGGGCTGGTAAAGAAAGCGAAATCCTGATTGGCTGTGCGTTAAGAAACCCTTGAAGTCTGCGTATTCCATGATTTGTGAATAGAACACCTTTTCAAATACTCTGGCTAAGAAACAGAGAAGACTAATTGGACGGTAATTACTCGGCAGAGAACTATTAGACTTTTTTGGAATGGGTACCACTAGAGCTTTTTTCCATTGAGTAGGAAACTGAGATGTCATGAGGCAGTAGTTGAAGATATGAGCTAGTATCCTAGCTATATTTGGTCCAATAAAACAAAACGGGGAGGTAGCTCATATGGTCCCGTTGAATTAGATTTAATAGAGGACATAATGAGTAAGACTTGTCTTTCATCAATGTGTCGAAAAGCAAAACCAGCAGAATAAAAGTCTTCAGCAGAAATATCAGTGAGTGAAGCTTGTAGAAAAGTATTTGTTGCTGACGAGTTTCCTGCTAAGTAATTATTTAATGCATTTGGATCTACATATACTTTTGTGGATTCACGCCCATGTATCCCAAAACTTCGAATGTTTGCCTATAGTTTTGTTTGGTGGTAATTTACAGAGAATCCACACGTATCTCGGAAGGCTTACAATAAGAAATTAACTCCGTTATAAGATGAGTTGCGGGTAATAAATTGCTTGTTTCTTTACCTGACATCCTTGGTAAGCCATCCTTAATACAAATTTACGCAGATTTCCAACTAAAAGAGATGCCAGCAGGTAGAAAATGACGATTCGTCATACTTTCTACTTTGTATTCAAATTGAGAGGCGTGTATTTTATGACTATAATACTTATCCCGACTTTCTTCAACATGTAGTGGAAGAATTTTTGTGTCATAACTTATAAACGGTGAAAGGTACAAAATGAAGACAAAGTTCGTTTTAAAGAAAACAATCTTAGCTTCTAACAGGAGTAAGACAGAAAAAAAAATTATAAGGTTTTTATTTTAGTTTTTTGCTTCAATCACATCGTTTCTTCTAAACTACATACTGTAGAAGAAGCAGTGGCACATTGAACCAAAGGGCAGGAGGTTCTCTATAAATTAGCACCCCGGCCATCTTTCTACTGCTTGTCGTTTAGGAGATATAACTGTTTTAGTACAAACCTACGCTTCACGTACCCTTAGTCCTTTAACCCCGATTATCTCGGAAAGGGTTGAGAATGAACCTCCCTCTGCCATACAATTTTTTTCATTTCTCGACATGACCTATCGCCTCCTTCATTATTATCCACCACTTGTGAAACACCCTGTATATGTTTTCACATGTTGTTTGTCGGCATTCAGATACCAGCTGTTCAAGATTTCTATTTTTGAAGTCGCGATAAAAGATAGAAGTTACTCTAGGGATAGGTTTCGATTTAAGGTCATAGGTTATGAATAGAAAATCATGATCAAATTCACTTGGTGCTGTGACCCAGGTACCTATTGACCCGAATCACAACCGAAAGATAAACACATCGATATATTGCCCTATGCAATATATCAATGTGCTACCAATTTGACCATGAAAAGCTAAACTGATTTTAATTAAAAAAACCCATCCAAATTTCCAAATGCATTAAAAAATGCATTTCCATGCTGAATCAAAATGCAATTTAGCATAAATAAAAAACATTTGGTGTTTTTTATTTTTATAAAACATTAATTTCGAATGTTAGGTGATCTCTTCTTAGAGCACGGCATCCAACGGATAACATTTCTGGTGGCAGCGGTATTTTTCTTTTTCAGGAATCAGTGCCATAAATTAACAGAAAAAAATAATAATATAAAAAATTTAATCCAAACAATAAACGCAAAAAAAATTCAATCAGTGCTAATCAAAACATCAATAATATATAATTAATAATAAATAATAATAAAATCACAATATTATTAAAACTGCCGGACATAAAACTGATTCGGTTACAAACATAACAAGTAAAACTAATTAAATATATAAAGCCGCCGTTATATACACGAAAAGTAATGAAAAAGAAGGGAGGAAAATAAACTTCATAAGTTTTACGTCCGCAATAAAATCAAACAAAAAAAATATTAGCCCGGGTACCCTTAAAATAGTGTACTTAGAGGAACAAAGTTCAATTATTTAGAGTGTCATACTCCACCGGTGGGACCCTTGCCAGGCTTCATCCCTTCCTCAACGAGAAGGTACAGTGACTCCAGAAGGACGACATTGAGAAATCATGCACAGGGACGACTACAATACAACTACACAACACCAAACAACACTTCCATCTATTGTTAATCTTCAACACCTTCAACTACATAACCAGGAGAAGGCGAGATGCCAACTACTATTTGGTTAAAATGAAAGGTAGCGTGACAACATATCCTTTTCTTAATATATCAGATTATATTTAAATATTATACTAATAAACATGTATAGTAGACAATTTTTTAATGTAAATCAGTTTAAACATGGGGCAATATTTTTTTGTGAATTGCATTTACCTGTAAAAATGATTAAACATAAATGTCATATATATATATTTCATTCAATTTACATTAATTACACAGTACAAATACTGTAGAGATACAAAATCCATAGTTAGTCATAGCTTATTACAGAACAAGCTCAATAAGTCAACGACCGTGATTTCATTTTTAATATGCAATTTCTACCTTCACTTAGCTATGCAATTCTCACATTCACCAAAGTTCTATGTCAGCAATTGCATGGAAGTACAAGTGAAATTACGGTCGGTGACATTACCTACGAAGTATATTTATGCTGATCTTGTGATTTGTGTTTCATTGACATAATTTTTTCTTATATTTTTTTTAATTTATTGTCATCATATGTATATATGAATATGAATTATTGTATAAATAAGCGAATCGAAATAATAAAATTTGAATTGATTATCAGATAGCAAGTGATCGAGTTTAATTTATATCCATCAGTTCACCGTATAATGATTGGTCCTTCGAGTTTGTTTTGTTGAACTTAGTGTCCTCAAAGCAGTACAAAATTTTTGCAGATCTTAGTGACTGCAATTAATTGTTATTCAGCGCAGAAATTCCTGTTGAACTTAGTGTCCTCAGGCAATTTATTTACTAATAATAAATATTTTTTCTAGTCCTAATATCTAAAACGATATTGGCGAGAAGCGAAGAATTCCGTGCAACCTAGCAACATCAGCTCATCAGCTACTCGATAATTCAACGAATATATACTACTATGGAGCAGTTAATTAAAGCAATCAAGGCAGATGCTGTAAAACTTCAAAAATTTCATACAAACTACACCAAAGATTCTGACGTACGTAAAACAAGGGATTATTTTGAAACCCGTTTGGTTAAAATAAGAAAGCTATAGGAAAATGTTGACAAAAGAAATGATGACATATGTGGAACAACGATCCACCCTATAATCCTTGAAGAAAGTGGGGACTATACAAATACTACCTGTATCCTTGAAGAAAGTGGGGACTATACAAATACTACCTGTATGATAAAGCATCCAACATTATTCATAAGTGCAAACAATCAACAACCAGGAACCTTGAACTCCTCATTTATACCGGAGCAAGAAATTATCTCTACTCACATTGGCGAATATTTAGCAAGTCAAAATACTACCAATACTTCCATTCCCTGAAGCCCTCCATAAGGCAATTAAAACCCAACTACAATAAATCGCGGGAATTCCTGACCTTCACTGTCACCACATACATCATTATATTGGATTCTATTCATTGGCAGCTATCATACTCATCAGTGTGGTATCCTATTTCTTGTGGAAAAAGCGACGAAACAACATGATGCCACAACTAAACCTACCTCAACCAACCCCAAGACGAGCAGGGTCCAGGTCACAAGAACAACTCGGTATCATCTTGGAGGTACCCTGATTTGATAATGCGAGGCGGGAGAATGTAGAGATACAAAATCCATAGTTAGTCATAACTTATTACAGAACAAGCTCAATAAGTCAACGACCGTAATTTCATTTTTAATATGCAATTTCTACCTTCACTTAGCTATGCAATTCTTACATTCACCAAAGTTCTATGTCAGCAATTGCATGGAAGTACAATTGAAATTACGGTCGGTAACATTGCCTACGAAGTATTATATATTTATGCTGATCTTGTGATTTGTGTTTCATTGACATAATTTTTTGTTATATTTTTTTTTAATTTACTGTCATCATATGTATATATGAAT
The DNA here is from genome assembly GCA_963930735.1 of Dioctria linearis. Lineage (NCBI taxonomy): Eukaryota > Metazoa > Arthropoda > Insecta > Diptera > Asilidae > Dioctria > Dioctria linearis. Next base: position 97,040,735 of record OZ005744.1, on the reverse strand, counting down.
ATGATGTATTGTATAAATAAGCGAACCGAAATAAGAAAATTTGAATTGATTATCAGATAGCAAGTGATCGAGTTTAATTTATATCCATCAGTTCGCCGTACAATCAAATACGATTACTAAAATTTGTCTTCGAATCCAAGTTAAAAATTTCTACCTTTGGCAAAGCCTTTTGCACATTACCAAATAAATTACAAATTTGCTTCTCCACCCTGTTTACATTAAAGAATAATATACATACATACTAATGCATAAAAGAAGGAAAACAATTTTTCCCATTTTCTTTTTTTTTCAATTGTAACCTAATTTAAAATAAAATAAAAATCAATACATAAAAAAATTGAAATCTGCTCTTCCTAGAAGCGACCTCTGCGGCAAGACTTCGTGAGCTTGCTGGTCAGAGGACTTCGACAAAAATCAATATTCGATCCCCTGCGGTAGGACTCCGTGAGCCTATCGGCCAGGAGAAAGATATTGATTGGAAGAGCAACCGGTTAAAATAGCAAGTTTTTTTTTATTTAAACCGATAATGGATGTCATTTTTTTATTGTAATTCTCGTATTCGCAAATAACACAATACCTATCAAACAACGCATCCCTCCTATTTTTAATAAAGTTTCATTCTGAAATTGTTTTTTTTTTATTTATTTTTAATAGAAATACAAATAAACAAAATGAAATCATCCTCTTGAAATTGAAATTTCGAAAACAGATATTCTAAAGTTTTTTCTTCTCTTCTCTTCTCTCTTTTCCTTTCTTTAACATCTTCTCACGACATAACTGGGATATTTAATTTTATATTAAAACCATCCCTCTTCCATCCGATAAAAATAATTTGAAGTTCCATACCAATAACAAATCGAACAAGCTACTTTTAATATATCTTACAGTTTACAACATTTTACATACTCCAATAAAACAAACGGTTTACACATAACAAACTGATTCGAAACTTATTACTGTTTGGAAAAATAACGATTTGTCTTCTACTCAGCTGTGTTTTTTTAATACAATTTTGTCACATCTTTATTCCTAATATTAAGATACTCTATACTATATCTGTACCAATTTTTCCGTCTGTTACTCTACAAATCAGTCATGACTGAAGAAACCAATTCTTTCGATGAGCTTTGCTCATCTCAAATAGGAAAAACAGTGAAATTAGACAAATGCTAGCGGACTATCACAGAGCCGAGAGCCGGTAAAGTGAAGCGAACAGCAACCTTCGTCAACAATAAACTCCAACAACTCGAAGAAATATGGAGCGCCTTCGAGATAACCGAAGAGCAAATAATCATACATGAAGACTTCATGGAGGATCACGATTATTTCAAAGAATCGTGTTCAGACAAAACTGTGGACTGGCACAAGCTCACGAAAGTAACACTTTCCGAAATAATGAAATCGATCTCAGAAAATATTACAGCTCATCAAAACCCTTTTCATATTCCATCACCCGAGCTTCGTGGAGAATTCAAATGAACACGAACGATACAGAAACCAATAAAGAAAAAGAGAGCCAGGAAATGAAAGTTCACTCAGAAGTCTAAATATCAAAATTAAATAAATTACACGAGTGATAAATTCATTAAACCCCGATATCCTACTGCTTACTGTAGCAAAACATATTTAGAACAAAAACTAAATATTCTAAATAAACATTGAGTAGAATTCGCAAACGCAATCTACGTCACAAGATTTAGAAACAAATATTTCTCCGAAAATGTTTTCTATAAAACAGAAGCAGAATACGAAGAGGCTGTAATTAAAATCCAAGAGCAGGTAGACCCGCTTCCCTACTTACCAATATGACACCCAAAATAGCTCTTCACACTTTGAAAACACCGAAATTAAAACCCATTCACACATTTCCCTATCGGAAATTAAATCGCTAATACTAAGCTATAACGGCGATCCAAAAGACCTCCACAAATTCGTGTCATGTTGTGATGACATTAATAAACTTTATCCCAACACTGACCCAACAACCTTATTCTCAATAATTAAAAGTAAATTCTTTGGGGATGCCTTCAATGTACTCAAGTAAAATGATACAAATGATACAGGTGGTCAGATTTAAAACAAATATTACTCCATTAGAGCAATAGAGGATGGACTAATTAGCGAACAGCTCCCAACATTAGCCAAGCTCCATGAAAATAGATCATTAAAGCCAATAATGTCATATATTGGTGAGCAAGCATTATGCCTGGAATCAAAAGCAACAAAAATCGCAACGAATTCTTTCAGCACAGCTCAATCAGTACAAATACAAAACTCCTTCTGTTACAAATGCAGAACCCAGGGAAATTTCGCTTCAAATTGTAGGGGATACCTTTAACAAATCCACCCCTATGTTGTATTGCCAAAATTACCTGAAAAAGGGTTATTTAAAAAATCATAAAATATTCTGAAAAGAAATAAAATTTAAATCTTCATAAGCTAACCAGTCTTAAAACCGCGGTTGGCTTGTCTCTCGCGAATATAAAGAGAGTTGCATCAGCATATATGTACATACCTACATATCGTATTTACGACAAATCTTACTGAAGGTACTTTTATTTTTCCCAAGTCGTTTTGTGGGAAAATATTTTGGTTATTTTGAATGTTGAAGAAATTGCTGATGCAACTTTCTTCATATGCGCGAGAGATACGCCAACCGTGGTTTTAAGCCTGGTTAGCTTATGAAGATTTAAATTTTATTTCTTTTCAGAATATTTCATGATTTTTTAAATAACTCCTTTTGAGGTAATTTTGGCTATACAACGCCTACATGCAGGTATTGTCATAAATTAGAATATACCCTGGAGGTGTGCAGGGCAAAAATGGCTAACCATGGAAACCAAATACAAATCCGGTCAATAAAAACTCCAGAAATCAAACAGAAATTCCCAATATTAAAATACCACCTCAAAAACAGGACAACTTTAACCAGGTCCCAAATTTTAATTATAGAAGAAATCCCCCATCTTCAACAATACAACCCCAAAACGAATCAAGGGCAAATTAAAGATCACATACAAAATCCGAGAATATTTTTAACACACTCGGAAAACAAATCAAGGCGAGAGGAATTAGTCGGCAGCCCCTCGCAAATTCAAACAAAAGTCGACATACACACCAACCCAAATTAGATAATGCAGATTTATAAGATTACCACATAACGCTCAAACTACTAATTATTATCAACTCCAACTCCATTACTATCTCTCTATCTAAAAATGTGTGTTCCAATAAAGAAACAAAGTTCTTCGTAGACACAGGAGCAGAAATTAGTCTCATAAAGTTCAATACACTGAGAGCAGGCAGCACTTATTATAAAGATGCAATCTGCAAAATATATTTACTTTTATTTTTAATAATAATTTTTATTATCGGAATTTATAACTACAGATGGATTAATATTGGCAAAAATGTCAAATATATCAAGCGAACAATTTATAATAGAACATCCCTTCCAAATAGTAGGGGAAAACTCAACCTTGGTATATGATGGCCTAACTGGTCACGACTTCTTGTCCAAATACAACGCTTGTATCAATTATAAAAACAAGTACATTTCCTTAGAGGTGAAGCAATATCATTCATTCTATCCCATAGAGCAATACCGCTCAGATTACCCAAATACATATCTTAGATATGATAACTCTGAAAAGAAGACTCTAACAAACAACATTCAGCACGCAGAAAGCAATTCGTTAAATAATGAAAATAATGTAAAATTTAACAACAATAAATCGCCCGTTAAATCACAGGCCGTAAGTAAAAAACAGGAAGACTATAAACAAATATTATCAAGCCCAATGAAAATCAAGGTAAAACGAATAAATTACGTAATACAATTATTACAATTCCCGCACGCTCTGAATCCATAATTCAAATTCCAACTTCGTCAACTACGGAATCTGTATATTTTAAAAAAGAGGTAAAACCAGGGTTGTTCTTAGGTAATACCATAGTCAATCCATCACAAGGAATAGCAAAAGTCCTAGTTTTCAACACGAATGAGCAGGACGTCGAGCTGACAATTCATGACATGAAGCTAGAATGCCATAATCTTAACGACTTCGATTGTATCTCTCCTGATTCCAACAGAGACCCAATTAGGGACAGTATAAAAAGTTGCAAACCCTAATAAAATTGAAACACTGTAATTTGGAAGAAGCCGAGCCTGTTTGGAAAATGTGTAAGGATTTCAACGATCTCTTCTACTTGGAAGGGGATTTCCAAACATTTACAAATGCAACCGAGCACATACACTAAACCGTACAGACTTCCAGAAACAAGCCGGAAAGAAATAACGCAGCAAATAAGCGAAATGTTGGATTCGGAGATAATAAGACCTCCAGTAGCCCGTGGAATTGAACCCTACTTTTAGTTCCCAAAAAGCCAGATGAGCATGGGAACAAAAAATGGCGTGTCGTTGTAGATTTCCGCCGAGTAAATGACATTACTATTGGCAACGCTTACCCATTACCTAATATTACAGACATATTAGATCAATTGGGTAAGTCCAAATATTTCACGACGCTAGACCCCGCCAGTGGATTTCACGAAATTCGCATGGGCGTGAAGAACAGAGCAAAAACTGCGTTTAGCACTCCTTATGGTCATTACGAGTTTAACCGTGTGCCATTTAGATTAAAAGGTGCACCCGCAACCTTCCAACGTGCAATGAATAACGTCCTTTCCGGACTCCAAGGCATTTACTATTTCGTATACATGGGCGATATTGTAGTCCATGGATACAATCTTAAAGACCATAATATTAGGCTCGCAAAGGTATTTAGTCGCCTTCGAGATTTTAATTTAAAATTACAACCCGACAAGTGCCATTTTCTAAGAAAGGAAATAATGTATCTAGGGTACATAATTACTGAAAATGGAGTCAACCCGGACCCGGAAAAATTAAACGAATTCAATCTTCTCATAGACCCAAAAAGGAAAAGGATATCAAAGCCTTCCTTGGATTCGTCGGCTATTATCGCCGCTTTATTCCCAATTTTCTTAAAATTTCAAAACACATAACTAACCTTTTGAAGAAGGACACACCTTTCAAGTTCGATGCAATCTGCGATGAAGCATTTTGCGAATTACGAAACAAATTAATATCAGCACCAATTTTATCCTATCCCCATTTCGACAAAAAATTTGTTGTCACCTCCGATGGCAGTGACTACGCCTACGTGAGTCGAGTCCTTAGTGGTGCAGGACGTCGAACTGGCAATTCATGACATCAATCCAGAATGCCATAATCTTAACGAGTTCGATTGCATCTCTCCTGATTCCAACAGAGACCCAATTAGGGACAGAATCGCAGTTAAGCAATTCAGGCCATATGTTTATGGTAGACAGTTTACCATCATAACTGACCATAAACCATTAGTATGGCTTATAAATCTAAAGGATCATTCCTCAAGACTAATGAGATGGAGAATACATCTTGAGGAATATGACCATAAAATAGTCCATAAACCTGGAAAGCTCAACACAAATGCAGACGCTCTCAGTAGAGCTATCCCAGAAAATTCCGAAAAACCAACAGAACCCACCACCTGTAAATGTGGTAACCAGAAATCAAGCCAAAGCTCAGGCGAATTTAAATATACCTAACACAAATATTACTAGTCCAAACCCAGATTCATCACTGGTAAACAGTTCCTCAGTGATAATAACTGAGACTAATTTCCCATTACTTTTAACTAAACATACTAATCTCAAATTTTTCATTTTGCCAATGCGAGATACAGAGCTTGAGAGAATGCTAAAATCTAAACTAAAACTTTCAGACAAACCTCCAGTACTAGAAAACGAATAGAACTTCTTTAAGAAGAAAGACTCTACAGTAATCATCTCAAAAGTCAATCTAACTTGCCGATCACAAAGAGATAGATTAGACATTGAAAAGATTTTAATTGAGATCTGCTCGTACACAGAAGCAAATCAGTTAAATCAGCTAAATATCACTTCCCTGTATTAGACCCACAAAATCTATCAACTATTAAAAGCATTTTTACCAAAGTCTTCGTTAACCAACAAATAAATATCAAACTTCATCAAGATTCCATTAAGTATTTATCCAACATCACTGATATTGAACAAGTCCTAAAAGATTTCCATTCTCTACCAACGGGAGGCCATCAAGGTGTCTCCCGTACAATTAAAAGAATTAAAAAACAATTCTATTGGCCTGGAATGTCAGACGATGTTGTAAGATATGTAAGGAAATGTAAACTTTGTCAAGTAAACAAAGTATCAAGAAATCCTGAGATTCCTATGAAAACCTTTTGAAAGAGTGTACCTAGATGTTGTAGGACCTCTCCCAATTTTTTTTCTGCAAATAAATACATCCTTACATTTCAAGACGAACTTTCAAAATTTTCTGAGGCTCTTCCCATAGTCGACACCGAGTCTAAGACATTAGCGGAAGCCTTCACGACAACAAGGTTCAAAATTGTTAAAGATTAAAAGGCTCAAAACTATTCCATATCACCCTCACACAAATGGTGCATTGGAGAGAAGTCATAGAACTTTAGCAGAATACCTCAGATCTTATGTATCGAAAGATCCTCAAGGCTGGGATGCACGGATTCCATATGCCATGTTTGTATAAAATACCACCCCTCACAAGAGTACAAATTACACTCCCCGCGAACTCCTGTACGGATTCCCAGCTGAAATCCCAAATAACTTAAAATCAACTCCGACCGTTTGTTATAATTACGATAATTATGCAAACGAATAAGAAGCACGTCTACAACACAGCTATAAAATTGCGAAACACATAGCCATGGCCCATAAAGAAAAGTACAAAATCTAATATGATAAACAGAGTTCAAAAATCTTTGAAGATCGGAGACAAAGTCTAAATAAAAAGCAGGGTAAGAAGCAGTTGTTCTATGACAATTCTGGATCACTGTTTTAGCTTCCAGGATTTCGCCAGAGATGGTGCCACCGTCGCTATGTTGTTTGGGTCCATAGTAAATGCGGGTCTGTGTCTTGACTGTACTGGTTCATGTCTTTGGTTGTGGGGGTACGAGACCACTTTGAGGATACGAGATCACTTTTAGCACTCTCCAGCATAGGGAAATAGCATAGGATTTCGATTTTGTTGCTGGAGTTAGCTTAATTTTCATCTCGAGTTTTACGGACACGAGATCACTTTGGGGATACGAGATCACTTTCAGCACTCTCCAGCATTGGGAAATTGCATAGGTTGTTGATTTTGTGTCTGGAATTCGCTTATTTTTCATCTCAGATTCTAAGTTGACATCAACATTTTTCATCTCAACATTTTTCATCAATAACACCTTGATCCCTCGTTGCAGTCCAAAACAATATCTCCTAAACAGATAAAAACAAAAACACAAAGAATCTTTTTTTCAAGAATATAAAATATGAGGATACTTATCCAATACCGAACTATTACCACCTCCAATACCTCCTGTAAATATCTGGACATTATTCTTCCTAAAAATAAATAACCAATCACGATCAATAATAAATAAATATACAAAAAAAAATAGTGCAAACTCACCTATAATCCACTTATGTCCGTATATTTACATTTTTTTGCAATGTCATTAAATGACATTACGTCAAATCATTTGATTTCTCCTCAGTCATCAGATTCAACAAACGTCGCTAGGGCAACACCGAAAGCCGAGAGCTCATAACTGGATAGAGCTCATCTGATTCGGAGTATAATCCAAGTAACAAGAATAATATTCCCAACCTCATTATAGAAAATTTATTCTATATTTCAGAGATTAATCTGAAAATCCTATCAATTCCAATATTCCATCCCCCACCTAAGCAGAAGTTTAATTCTGCGCAGAGATTAATCTGCAATATTCCGTCGCTTGGACAACACCGAGGGGCGAGAGCTCATAACTGGATGCGGCGGCTATATACAGCCGACGAGCCGCAGCAGAAAATCATTCTTGGCTCAGAGCTCATCTGATTACGAGTCTAATCCGAGTAACAAGAATAATATTCCAACCTCATTATAGAAGATTAATTCTATATTTCAGAGATTGATCTGAAAATCCTATCAATTCCAATATTCCATCAGCAGAAGTTTAATTCTGCGCAGAGATTAATCTGCAATATTCCGTCCCACACCTAAGCAGAAGTTTAATTCTGCACAGAGATTAGTCTGCAAAATTCCATTCCACACCTAAGCAGAAGTTTAATTCTGCGCAGAGATTAATCTGCAATATCTCCTATCCACATCTAAGTAGAAGACTAATTCTGTTGCAGACATTAATCTGCTACATCTCTACACATTCACAGAAGAATAATTCAGACGCAGAGATTAATCTGCGTTCTTTGTTTTAGTAGCATATTCTATACACTTCTGCTCACGCTCAGAATATTGTCAGATACTAATCAGACTAGTTTTACTGACTGTAGCACTTTGCTGCCCTTGTGCCCTCACGTACGAGCAGAAGCATTTTACTGCCCTTGTGTCCTCACGCACTAGCAGCATCAATATTTTCCCTTTTTCTTTGTTTTGATGACAGATAATAATTCTGGTCTTCTCACCTTTTTCATAACGAGGAGAAAATTGGTAGCGCCTGAGCAGGAGCTCATTCAATTTGAATTTGAATTTTAATTTGTCTTTTTTTTATTATTTTTTATTACTTTTATATTTTCCTTGAAGTTTATTGAATTGTATAGTAGTTTGTAGTTTTTGAGTTTTTCTTTTAAATGAATTACTGTGATATTTAGTTTTAAGCTGTTGAAATTTAATAAAATGTTATTCTTGAATTTTAAAAACTGAGTTGTCCATTAAAAACCGGCACTCCCTCCCACGTCCGAGACTAGCTTTCACAGATCACTTTGGGGATACGAGATCACTTTCAATACTCTCTAGCATACAATTTCGATTTTGTTTCTGGAGTTTACTAATTTTTCATCTCGGAGATTGTAGATTTATATATTTGTGAAGGTATGGGAAGCTTTATTGTTGGAGGTTGCTGGTTAAGATTGATCTGGCCTTGGAGGCTACAATTTGTCCTTGAGGTGCCCTCTCCTGTGTCTGGGTACTTGAGGTTGGCTGAGAAATTTAGCGGTAATATCTGATACTATGACTAGGACTGCCTGGGGTGTGTTGGACTGGGCTACGTGACCTGTACCAACGGAATATGTGCGGCTTAAGTAATGATGTGAAATACCCTAAGCGAATTTATATCGGGGATGTATACTTGTCAGCCTTAGTTTGCTTTAAGTTCTTTACTTTAGTATGAGTGTCTGTGGTATGTTGGCTGAGGAATCGTTACCTAAGACGTTGGTGGATGTATGCGGCTGTGTATTTATGTGGATAAGAAATGTTGTGAAATTCCCTAAGTGAATTAGTGTAATTTGTATTAGTAATAATTCAAGTTAACCATAGAATATTTTTCTTCATGTCAATAGATTATAGAAGGTGTCACTGGAGAGTTTTAGTTCTAGGGGCGGACAAAATTTTCATCAGAAATCCTCCACGAGCTATGGTTTTAGAGACATTAGCGATCTTACCTTTTCAGGTATAATTAATATTAGTAGCTGAAAAAAAAAAAAAAACAACAACAACTATAACCTAAGTTGTGGATTAAAGATTTGATGATATTAATCTGTAGGCGTCTTTCATGAACAAGAGCATGTGATGATATATCTAAAAAGAGATCAGGGGAAGGTGGTTGGGGCGAATGTAGGTAGATATGTTCACTTAGATAAGTAATGGAAATTAGTAAATGCCTAACTTTGCTCTTCAGGTGGAATGCTTCTAATTTGATTCCTTGCATAAACAAATTCGCACAGTCCAGTAAAGTAAATAAATTCGCAGTTGAATAATGTAAACAAATTCGCACAGCAGCCGAGTAAAGTAAACAAATTGAGCAATTTATGCTTTTTAATGTAAGATTCCCAATTTCTTTAGCTGAAAACAACAACTGATATTAATCTGTAGGATATGTTGTCTTGGATGAGTAGTGGAAGTTATAACAGAAATTTTTTATGCTGAAAAAAACAACAACAACAACAACGACTGTAACGTCAGTTGTTGTCTGTAGGTGTCTTTTATAAACAAGAGTGATCATGTTATGATATTCAATGTGCAAAAATAGATCAGGGCTGCTTGGGATAGCAAGATACATGAAATCATTAGAAGTAATGGAAATTAAAGCATTAGAAAAAGTCACCAGGAGCCGGATTCACTAACTCGGAGAGTTTGGGAGTTTCAGAGATGAGAATTTTCGTTTTTCCCGGTTAAAACTCCATAACTCTCCATTCGAGATTCTCTAACATACTTGAGGAGTTAAAGAAAATGTGCGAAGTATCGAAATATTGAAAGACGGATAACTCTGTGTTGAAGGGTTGCGGTTTTTTCCTACGGCTTTAGAGTCTAGAGTACTAAAATATAGGTGAACAATTTCTGAGGCAGGGGCTTTTGGGGATGGGGGGTTGTCCAAAATACGTCATGTTGGGTATCAAATTAAAGAGGGAGAAACGGGTAATCAAGTAGTGTAGTTTTTTATCATTTTAACTTCTTAACTCACTTTTTACCGCCGAAAGGCGGATTTGTTGCACTTGGGTCATATACACCCCAGTTCCTATATTTTGCATATATTTCTGCCGTTCTTTATTTCACATCCATTAGTTGTGAACATTTTTCTCATAAAATGTGAATTTCCACGACTTCTTCATAATGATGAGTTGAAAATATGTCCATTTTTGTACCAGAAAATGGCCATTTTTTCATCTCAAGGACTGATTCACTTCTTTTGCTGTTATCTCCAAAACCATTTATTGGATTGAAAAACTAATTACATATCTAATTAGGGGACAAAATGTAGATGCGATTTCATCCTACATACAAGCTTTAACGTGCATATTTAAAATTTTTATAGCATCTCTTCTGTACTGGAAGACGACCAAATTGACCATTTTCGCGTGAATTACAATTTTTAGCGGGTACCTTGAGACACCAAATTCCTTATTTCTCTGTAAGTATTGCAAGGATTTCCATAATTTGTTTTTATGAATATAGCCAGGATATGAAGTGAACACATAAATCAATTTGAAAATCCTAGGTACATTGCAACCTTTACAAAGGACAATAAAAGCAGACCATACTGTCAGTTGAGAAATATTTTTCTCACTTCTCCACAACTAATACAGCCGAGAGTATTGCCGAATTGAATAGAGAGTTTGGTAAATCTCAAATCAATACAAATTCCACGAGTTACAGAATTCCGAGTGGAGAGTTAAGTGGCAAAAGAACTCTCATCTCCACAACTCCACAACTCTCTGAGTTAGTGAATCCGGCCACTGGTAATTTGATATCTTGCGTAAACAAATACGGTCGAGTAAAGCAGACAAATTGAGGGATTAATATTTTTTGTATCTAGGAGTTTGTATTGAAAAGTCTTACATTTTATGACGAATTGTTTTTTATTTTCAATAAAATTTCTTAATCAGTCACGCTGTTTTGAGGTTTGATTGACCCCGATATCATAGTTAACATGAAGCTGATAAGAATATGATAATTTTATCTTCATACTATTGAGGCAGGTACATTGTTTACTTACCATTAAGTTGAGAGTGGGTCAAATTAAAAGCTTTGATAGAAGAACGCTGTGTTACGATATTAATGTGCTATGCTATTATTGTCTGAGGTGAGTAGTGGAAGTTATATGGGAGCTATGAATAAGCAGTAAAATCCTAATCAGCAATCTCGCTGGATATTTATCTCCTCTAAAGTATCACCCGAATGGTGGAGTATGAAGGAAGTAATAGTGAAGATCGTGATGGGGGGTTGAGAGTAGGTACTGTAAGTTATGTATTAAGTTAAAAGTTTTGATGGTATTTGGTATTTATCTCCTCGAAATGGTGTTGTATGAGTATCAGGAAGTTCGAAAAAAAGTTGATAATGCTTCAAGTTCAATAGTGAAGACCGAGATGTTGAGAGTGGGTATTTGGAATGATATAATTCTAGTAGGATATGGAAGTATTATTTTTTCATCTTTAAATCTTACCATGAAAGTATTAGGTTGGGAGTGGATTAAGTTAAAAGTTTTGATGAAAGAAGGTGGAGTTATTATATTAATATAGTATAATATGTTGCCTTAGATGAGGACTTGAGTGCTGTGAGTAATATGTTAAATAATATATAGCAAATCAATTTTTCACACAATATTTTTCACATCAAATTCATTATTTAATTTTATATCTTAAGTTATAAACTTTTTTCCCTGAGTTTCACATCCACAAAGCGATCCAGAGCAAATGTCTCCCATGATCCTTTTCTGCGTTAGGCAATGAGAGTTTGGTAGCCAAATCCCATGTTATTTCTTATCATCTGTCTTGCTCTAACAAATTAAGAAAATTTAGTGAATACCATAGTTTGAAACCATCTCACTCGGGACTTGGTCATATCCTTGTCAGCTGTGGATATGTATGTACACAGTAAAAAATAATGCCCTGAAGTGAGTGGCAACTATTTGTCCCACACAGGTTAGGTATTTGTCGATAAGATTAAGGAAAGCTCCACCTTGAAAACTAAGATTAGGTTTTTATCCTTAAAATGTAGGTAGGTTTTTCTCCCTCAAATGTAGTGAATTTTTGTCCGCCCCCCTACAATTAAGGGAATATTCCCTAAAATGAATGGAATTTTCATACTTTTTTTATTTTTTGCCCTACATTTAGAGAAAATTCCCTGAAATGTAGGGAACATTCCCTAAAATACATAGGGAATTTTAAATTGTTGTTTTGTTTTTTCCACCTAAAATGTAGGGACCATTCCCTAAAATGTAGGGAATAGGTGAAAGCATAACACCACTCTCCACAGGTGTAGGTGATAGAAGACCACTCCCTTTAAAAAACATAACAATGAGCTGAATAGCTCATTTCTTATGGCACATACTACTAACTCGTACGGTAGTTCTGGTGCGCTGGGCACGCTCAATCAAAATATTGAAAAACAATATATGACTTGTTTTCAAAAACCATGTGTGAATTATATAAACGAAAATACATTTCTCTTCCTTATATCCAAGAGAGCTTAACATTTCGGGAATTTTACGTACTTTAGAGGCGCCAGATACCTAAATTCATTGAATGTTCCATTGATTTGGGGAAATTAAACTGATTTCCCCTTTCTGTCAGAGAAAATTACATATATTTTTAGGGAAAAACGTGTCTTAAATTTAGGGAATAGTCCTAATATATTTTACAGTGTGTGCAACACTGAGGTGAATTAATGCAATGTTGTTTAGTGTAACAGAAAAATTTTCATGGGTGATATGGAGATTGAATCGTTGTGCTATATCTGCTTATTTGATTGAAGCAAAATAATTTCACGACAACCTTATCAAGACTTAAATATAGTTGAAATTCATAAAAATGTTGAATCGATGTCAAGAACATATTAATACTTGCTTTGAGCATGAGCAGTGGAACTCCTGTTCATTGCAGCATGTTATGAAATTCAATATTTAAAAATAGACCACATGAAGGTTATTGGGGTGGTAAAAAAACATGAAAGCATTAGGTTGAGAGTGGGTTCATTTTAAGGCTTCGTTGAAAGAAGGCGGTAGTAGATATTAATGTAATGATAGGAGGCATCTGTCAATTTTGGTGAGCTTCATCGATAGATGAAATAAAAATGTCAACAGCGCTAATAAATCAAAGTTTTTTTAGTAAAAAGAGTGGTACAAAACGGCATCTGGAGAGCTGTATTGGACAGATGAAATCGCCGAGAGCGTTATTGAAAGCCACCAGTCGAGGTAGAGGAATTACTCAGCATCTAAGAAAAAGTGATTTTGTAAAAAGGGAGGAAATAAAATCAGTATTCACAGACAGAATTAGAACTGGAATTATTGTAAATATAAAACCATATAGTTCCTAATCTATTTATACAGGATGCTGGTGATTTATTTATACGCTGTTTTAAGAATATTTTAAAACGCCATCTCAATACTAAAGTTAATACAAAGTTGTGTGCTGATTTTGTTAAGGATATCGGTGACAATGAAGTTATAAAAGATATTAAATATTTACTAGCAAGAACTTCTCCAATCAATGTGGACGATAATTGAAATGAGTGGTGTGATGATCACACATCACACATTAAACTATACTTAATGTGATAACCACGCACTTATTAACTTTAAGTGCCCATATATTTATTTCTTTACGTGTCACATGAACACATAAAATTCATATTTTAGATCATGCTTGAAAAAGAATTATCTTTCACGACAAATGCGATTCCTGATCACATAAACAAAAAACCTCCTAGGAATAATCAATTTTACTTTCGTTCCTAATCAGTGCGTATCAGGTTACATCCATTCTACCGTGCTAATGACACGAACAAGACCCCGACCATGGGAATATTTTGATGAGTCTTCAAGACTCGAAATGCAACGAGGTATCGAGACTGGCAATGGGGATCATACGAGTCGAGTTGATTTGGAAAAATCCTCTTGTGGAGGTCGGTTCGCGTTCTGTTGAGTAAAATCATATTTAGATAAAAGTTCAAGTAATAGAAGTTGTGCTAGATTACATTAATAATTGCTGATAAAATTGCGAAAACGAAGAAATTAAAACTCAGTGAAAGTGATTTTGTCTTTCATTAGTACCAAAATAAAACTTTTTTTCCAGCTCCCGCTTCCTGTTCTTCTCCTGAGAGTAAAACACGAGAGGCGGCGACACAACAGTGGTATAAAGGTAACATTTTGGATTCAATACTCACTCAGCTGGATGAGTTTCGAGAAAAGATAGCGGCTGGACATTGGACTCCATTATACATTTAGTAGTACATATCAACAAATTTGAACAGCACCCAGGATCTTCGTACATACCTCTGCAGAAGGAGATTGCTTTAAAGCAAGCTTGCATCAATGTAAAAAATTTGATAAAGCATGCACTATACCCTGGAAATATGAACTCCTCTGGGACATCATCATATCCACATTATTCTACTGTGCTAAATTTACCTGGAATAATATATCAATAAACGATATATGAACGATATATCAATAAGCGTATTCATCCTAAAGAAAGAGCGTTCCTTCACCACTGTTCTAGTTAGACCAACGAAACACAAGATGAAGCGACATATGAATCTATTAATTTTTTTTTTTTTTTTTTTTTTTTGATATTATTAAGCCAAGCTCAGGGGATACCCTATGATGCAAAGCACAGCATGGCAGGAAGGAGATAGGGAAAGGATTAGGGGATATGAGGAGAATGGCGGAGGTGCCGATGTATGTCACCCTTAAACTTCCGCAGATTCTATGCCGGGGGAAAAACAGAAGATGGTAAGCTGTTCCACATTCGCACTGTTCGGGATAAAAAAGCATCACGGAATTTTACTGTACGGCCGAAAGTAATTTGAAGGGTTAAGGGATGTGCGCGGTTTGCAGCGCGAGTATTGCGTGCAGGAATCATTCTACAAGGGATTAGACTAGAGATTTCATCAGAGCATTGACCATGCATATAGCGATAAAGGAGCGAAAGGCATCCAACATTGAGGCGGTGCTCGAGTGAGTCGATATGACAAGTTATTGCCAAATCGCCAATGAGCTTGAAGGCTCTCTTTTGGACAATATCCAATGAAGCTAAGGCTGTGCGACCAGCCCCGGCCAATATATGGGAGTTGTATTCCATTCTAGGTCTAATGTAGGATTTGTAGAGGAGCGCTAGATTTGACGGGCTGAAATATTTCTTACACCTTTTCAGAAATCCAAGACATTTCGATGCTTCTTTGGCAACAGAGATGATGTGATCTGTCCAGTTTAACTTACTAGAAATATTAATGCCAAGAATGCTTAGTGACGGTGAATTAGAAATTAATGCTCCATCAAAAGAAATGGGTGTGGTTAAGTTATGATCTTGTTTTAATGAGATGAGACAGCTTTGGGTCTTAGATGCATTGAATTCGACGCAATTCGCTTTGTCCCAAGCGAGGATATTGTTAAGATCGTTATTCAATGTTCTAGTCATGCAATCTCCTTTAGCACATGCGGCGTTCCCCCTAGAGTCCGCAAGAGTGTCAAAGGAGTAAGCGAAATCAAGAGTACTGTCATCTGCGAAACTATGGATGGGATTGAAAGTAAGGGAAGGCAGATCATTAATGAAAATTAAAAAGAGAGTTGGAGAGATAACAGAGCCTTGAGGC
The DNA here is from genome assembly GCA_963930735.1 of Dioctria linearis. NCBI lineage: Eukaryota > Metazoa > Arthropoda > Insecta > Diptera > Asilidae > Dioctria > Dioctria linearis. The sequence continues at coordinate 97,024,570 of OZ005744.1, read as the reverse complement.
ACACCGGCATTTATGGGATGCGGTTCAGATGTAAAGCCATCTAATACAACACGTATTTGGCGACTAGATAGGAAACTTTCAATCCATAATAGAAGAGGAGGAGAGAGACCAAGTGCTTTAAGTTTGGCTAAAAGGGCTGGATGCCAGACTCTATCAAAGGCCCTTGAAATATCCAGGGCAACGATTTTAGACTCACCAAAATTTTGAAGACTACGGTTCCAACGCTCCGTCAGAAAGGTCAGCAAGTCTCCAGATGAGCGTCCAGCTCGGAAGCCATATTGGCGATCGTTGATGAGATGATTAGTTTCTAGATACTTCATTAATTTTGAGGTAATGATAGATTCAAAAACCTTTGAAAGAATCGAAGTGATCGCAATTGGTCGATAATTTGAGGGATCGCTACCCTCTCCTTTTTTGGGAATAGGCTAAACGTGAGCTAGTTTCCAATGATACAAAATAACCATGAGCAGCATGATGATGATGATGATGCTGATGATGATAATGAAAGTAATAACAGGTTTCGTTTCTGCTGGAATAAAAATCTTTTACGGCTTGCATGGAAACAAACTTCGAAACATAAGGCTAGATTGTATATATGCGATAGATATTTGTTCCATTTTTATTCTGCTAAAGAATTAGCATCACATATTCCTGAATGTGAAAAACAAAAGATTAATATTAAATTAAAGAAGCCCAACCATAGAATTAAATGTTAATAGCACAACGGATACTTTACCATTGGGAAACATTACTTAATTCCATCAGAGCAACAAGGAGCACCGCAGAAAACATATGATCTAAGTCTAGTGTATTGTAAATAAAAAATGTTTTACATATAGTTGTAATTCCATTTATTGAAGTAATTTGTTTAAATTGTATTAAAGTCCAAGTCTTAAGTCTAAGATATACATTATTGAAAAATAATGAATACATTTTAGTTATAGACATATTGAAATAAGGAAGCCCAACAATAGAATGATACACAAGAATTAAATGTTAATATTTTTTAATTTATAATAAATCAATCATGATATTTTATATATGTTATTCTTTTTATTAAATTTCCCTACTAAGTCCAGAACTACTGAAGGTATTTTTAATAATATTTTCCTACTATAGAGGGCTCTTAATCGCCCGGTTGAGCCTTTTTAGCCAGAATGCTAGGTTGAGCGTGAGCGTGAGAAAATACGTTGACAGGTGGGCTTGACCTTGGCCTCTGGCATCCCCTTTGCAACCGGAAGGGCATTTTTTCCTTGACTTTGACCCGGATGTGTGTGTCTTGGAGGCTACAACCTTAATTTCCCATAATCAACTACGCCGCAGGGGATTCTATACAACTTTTCAAAACAGATTTGATAACAGATAAACAGCTTTTCAAACAGGTCTGATAACAGCCAAACAGCTTTTCAAACAGGTCTGATGACAGCTAAACAGCTTTTAAAACAGCTCTAGTAACAGCATAACAGCTTTTAAACAGGTTTGATAACAGCTTAACAGCTTCTCAAACTGGTCTGATAACAGTTAAAAGCTTTTAAAACAGCTCTAATAACAGATTAACAGCTTTTAAACAGGTCTGATAACAGCTTAACAGCTTTTCAACCAGCTGTGATAACAGCTTAGCGGCTTTTCAAACAGCTCTGCAACAGCTTAAAACCTTTTTAAACTGGTCAGATAACAGCTAAACAGCTTTTCAAACATCCTGGGTGCAATATCGCGGACCCTCGGGGAGTTGGTTTTTGAATCGCTTCGCAACAAGTTCTGGAGTTTTTAAATTAAGAACCTAAATAAAAAGGAACCCCAACATTTGTTTTGTTTTTTTTTTTTTTTTAATAAAGCATTAATTTGGAACGTTAGGTGCTCTCTTCTTAGAGCACGGCACCCAACGGATAACATTGGTGGACTAATTTGTTTATGAAATAGAACGTTGTCAATATCTGTAAGTACCTGGTCGAGCTGAGATGGGTTAGCAGTATTAAGATAAGTTGGCGTGCTATTAACCATTTTTGAGTTAAGCGTTCTGTATAAGTTATATAAATTCGCAGTAGTAGAACAAGAACTAAAATTATTTACTTTCATATTACCGCAAACCACTACGTTATCGCTTTTTGGGATCTGCTGTAACACTGAGTCTTTGAAACGCATGGCAGTTTCATTATTAAAAACATATATATATATATATAACATACATAGCTGCTTATTAGAGGACACTTTTTGAAACCGGAGTCAACCTCAACACTTAAGAATTCCAATTTATTTTCTGCAGCAGAACACAGCAGAAGATTGTGTTATCGTCGCCTTTAAGAAATTATCAACATAGATCGCAACGATCATTTCGTAATACAGTGTTACCTGGCAAAGATATCGATTGTGAGGCTAAATCGCTTGTAAGCCAGGTCTCACATACTAATAATGTATGGACAGTAGCACCCGAGAATATTTCCTGCAGCAGACCGATTTTATTTCTAAGACTTCTTGCATTGAAACAGCATATGTTAAACCCATTCGCGCGAGAACTGAAGATATTAAAAAGCGTTCTTACTTTCACCAATGGAGAGATACTATCGCCCATTATTTCTAATGTACGAAAACCAGAAGAGCCTTAGCAGACGTGAGTATATATCATCAGTTTCAGCGATCGTTTTGCGGATGACACAAGCACTAAAAAGATTTAACAAAAAGAGATAAAAAAATAATAAAGAACAGATAGAGAAAGATAAGCAAAAAAAAAACAAAAACATATCAAAGTTCCTATTTCGCATTACTATGTACTACCAGCTCCTTCAGAGTCCGCTTCAGCGATGATTGTCTGTAGAGCATCCTGTTGTAACTTTGATTGGTGTTTCCTCTTTTTTTACACGAACAAAGGCTTCACGATTACTAGTAAAGGCTTCGTGTAAGTGACCCTCTCTGTTAGACTTTAAAGCATTTCGCAGAATTTTATAGTTACGTTGTGCAAGGCTTTCCAACACTTTGATCTTGTTATCGGAGAGAAATCCGCAGTCCATACTACTCAAAGTGACGGTGCCGGATCTCTTAAATTTGTAAATAAACTCCATTTGGTTAGTATGGGTAGGAAACTTTACAACAATTGCTCCGATCGTACTACGCTTATATTGTTTGAGAGCTGATGGCCTTGGTCTAAATACTCTCACATTAGCTGGGAGTATATAATCTACTTTAGCAGAAACTTGATTCAGTATTTGCCATGGGTTCTGGACATGAGGAATACCGGTAGTAATAATATCAGTGCAACTTCTAATCTAGCTTTTCGAAAAATGCTGCCATTAAATTCTATAAGAGCCTCCTCTCGAGCAATTCCATGCAATCAGTGGAGCAAATGGAACTAGACCTGCCTGTTGTAAGAGAGCCATTTTCATTATTTTGGCTCTTGTGACTCTTAGAAGCCCCTCGTGTTAGTATTGGAGTATTTGATTTAGAGTTTGCGGATTTGCTCATGATGTGAGACTTTTTTCACTTGTACACTTAATATAAAAGGAATCAATTCAAGCTTTTCTAATATTTTTGCGGAAGTAATGTTTTATGTTGGATCACTATTGCCCTACAATTGGAAAGGAAAACTCGCGGAATAAAACAAACTATGAAGGATCTTTTCAAAACACATCTATCCACTAGCGAACATACTACTCTCTACGTAAGTTAGTAGAATGTATCCTTATTTACTCGAAATTGTTTGATAAAATTGGCAAATAAGATGTTTGTTTGATTATAAGTTTTTTTAATTTCTTTATATTTACTCAGTTTTTTGCAAATTCAGAGTACTCTTTCCCTCAAAGCACGGCGATGTAATAGTTTCTTCCTCATTTCACTGCTATCACTGTAATAAAATACAACACCCGGAAACATTGTTCTTGAAATAAAAAACAAACTAACATTTGAGTGTCATAATTATTAGAACACACAATAACAGCGAAGTTGCTCGCAATTGACAGAACGGTGATAATAAAAACAATCACCGTTAGGAAAGCAAGTAAACACCTCAGTGATAATCAACAATTACCTTAGAGAATTCCACCCCAGATTAAGGCTCATTGGATTAGCGATTGTATCTTGGGTCACTAATGGATTTAGCAGAGCTAGAATTTTTGATCTTCTTAGCTGAAGTTTCTTGTCGTGATGGTATTGAAGATTGTAAGCTGAATGATTGCTATGTTGTTGATTGTTGGAATGGTATTTTTTGTAGGCTTGCTGCTTTTCGCTTCAAAACCTCTAAATCAAATGGTTATCTATGGTTCTATTTTAAATCATAAGTTGAAGAATGCGATTTTTCTAAGGTACTTATGCAATGAAACAATTTAAAATATAGTCGCTTTAAAGGTTATAAGAAACAGGAGAGCTGCTATGGTTTATGAGGACCTTAGTCACTATATCCACAGGATGTTTTTCCATTTACGCAAGATCAGTCTGGCGCTTTAATAATTATTTTATCTTATATTTGTGAATACAGTCATCTGGTGCTATTAAAACCGCATCAGAGGCCGTGCGCAGATGATATAGCTTTCCGATTTTTAAAGCCCATCTTACATTGAGTTATCCCTCCTTATGTTAATTTTCAATAACCCACTTGAATCTGCTCAATTTTCAAAATGCTGAAAGATTGCTACAGTAATGCCTTCGGATAAAAATGCTTACCAAAAAGCTCAAAGCGGTCAATAAGCATCTTATGATTTTTTATCCAGCTGATAAAGAATTCATATCAATAGACTCTATGATATGTAAAATCTAGTAATTTGTTAACATAGTAGCAGTCAGGTTACAGATTCCGTCATAGTTGTAAACCAGTTAACCGAAGGTATCTTTTGACATCTGTAAATAGTTCGGTCTAAATGAAATTAACATCTTAAATTTTTGGATTAATATTTTGCATTTTTCTGACATTTTATCGTTACTACTTGTAAACGATACCATAATCTGGAGTTCGTAATTATCTTATCTCAGCAGTTTGCTACCATTTTCTTTCAACCACTATATTTTAAATACTACTGTTTCTTAACTTTACTGTTCGTAGTGTAGTTCCTTCACCTGGATGCTGTTCTTTTAAAGGAAATATTACAAAATTTATATTGCTCTCTTTGTTTTTCTATTGCAGTCCATGGCAATTTTCTTAGTTTGTTTTTTATCGTATGTTTAGCCTTGCTACTTGCCTTGCATTGTCTTCACGAAATATTAATTTCAGGCAATAAATGCAAAATATGTTTCTGTCAAAGAGGTTTATGGACGCTACGTGAGTTTGTTGGTGGACAAAAAATTGGCATGCAATGATTCCTTCTTATTTAAAGTATCCTCTATTCTTTTCGTAATTTTTGTAATAATCTTTTTATCTTTCATAGCCGAATTTCTATCATCCTGCCTGCCTTGGTATAACTTTTTGTTTTCTTGATCTTACCAATATTCCTTCTAGTAATCTACCTAATCTCTAGCCTCTCTCATATTTTCAAACGCAATCGAATATTTTACGAAAAAAAACTACTGCACTGTTAGTATTTTAGTAAAAATTGTTAACACAAACTAGAACAAATATCTAAGTCAAAATCGATAATCCCCAGAGCAATCAAGCAACACGTCTGCAAGTCGCTGCGGCTGTAGTCAATAATAGCTTATTATTATTTCGTTAATTACTTTCCAATTAGTAAACAAGGGTCTAAATCACAAATTGTTTGTTTTCTTAGAAATAAATTTTAAAATATCTTTAAAAGTTTCATTTGTATAGTCAAAAAATGTAATCATGTAATTTTCCTAAGTTTACTCGATATAATCATGATTAATGATTTATGGGCAATTATGATGTAATCATGATTGATTTAATTATGATATTGATCTGATTACAAAAGCAGTTGATTAATTATGCCTAAAACTACTCGCAGATAATAATGTTGTACCCTAGACAAAAATAAAACTTAACTAAAGTGAAAACCCAAAGTTTTGTATGGCAATACCAAGAAGGGGCTCCCGATGATATTCATTATTTTTTTAATTTTATTTATTGTTTTTATGAAAACACTGCGTACAAAATTTGAACTCTCCAAGCTGACGCGTTCTCAGACAGTTTCCAAATATATAGTGAAAACAAAATTTTTGTATGACAACACCAGGAAGGGGTTACCCCAATTAAGTCCTTTTTGAAATATTATTTACTATTGCTATGAAAACACCATGTACTAAATTTCAGCTCTATACGTCGACACGTTCTAAGACAGCGCTCAAATATGCAGGGTGTTTCCGTCTAGGCAGTGCATAGAGCAGGAGGTGATAGTACTCACCAATGCGAACAAAAAACAGTTTGGAAGATACAGGGTAATTGAGAAAGTATGCTAATCTGCTACAAAACACCCTGTACCTTGAAAAGTACAAGGTGTGCGGTTACTGCCAAGAACTCATTGTATACAGAACTTCATGGCCTTTCCAAAAACTGCTAAGTCAGCCCCGTGCTCCTCTTTTATTCGTAGTTCTGGTGGTCTAAAGTAAGAATTTTTGATTTTCTTCCCATTTTTTTTTACTTTGACATCTTTTTTTTTTTTTTTAAAGATAGTTAACATAACATTTTTTGGTAAAAACTGTGTACTGCGGACTCTCCTCTTTGATGTGATATATTATACCGTATGGTCTATCTGTAGCCGTTAAAGAGTGGTTAACTCATAACCACTGGTCTAGATTACAATATGATTCTGAGTTATCGCCAAATATACATTCTGCAGCAATCCTTATCTCAGCAAAAAAAGTCCAAAGAGAATTGGGTTTGGTGTCGTGCTAGGTATCTTACTGTATTCTAGGATGAAGTGCTGACCAGAACTATAAGTATTACTTACATCCCCTCAGCTAGCCAATACCTACCTTTGTTTTTCTTTTAACAGGGGGGCGAGGATGCCAAGCACTGAGGCCAGGGAGATCCATTGTGTTAACCTGATAGAACCACTTTAACCAAAACCTTCAAGTCCTCTTAATAAATCCATACTTACATAAGAGGTCTTAAATCGGAGAATCAAGACCTGCCTGAGTCTGCTTTCCACAAAAAACAGAAACGCCATTCATTGAGGCTATGTAATTTTGCGAGATAATGAAAAATCGTCTTAAATAAAACAGGATAAACAACAATTCTGTTAGCATTGCCATTCAACTCGGAGAAAGCGACAAACAAAGAGTTACTCATGTGAAAAAGATAAAAAGTTCATTCTTCTTAGAAAATAATCAAAAAGCTCCTCAAGCGATATTGTCTTTTAAGTTATGTAAGGTATAATCTTAACAAACTTTACAATGCCAAGACAGCTTGTTGTTATTTTGCCCAAAACGGTGGTAATCTTCGTCAGGAGTGTAAAGCTGAGTTTAAATTAAAACTAAATTAAGTTTTTAACAAATCTCTACATCGAATGGGCTTTTACTTAAACTTCTTTTTTGAAAATGAGGCAACCTAAACAGAGCGAGTCTACGAACTGCAGTTATTAGATTTAATTTTTATCAGAAGAAGAAAAACTGAAAGTCGACAAAAGTAAAAGGTCTCGCGGCAAATACTAATACTAATGTTACAGGGAAGACCAGTTATGTAGGTTCTTGACTTTATTTTTAGTAAAAATGATTTCTACATCCGAAATAATTTTAACTGTGGGAATGAAAAATGGATATGAGTTCATATAATTGATAACGGTGGGCTTATGTTAGGTTTCAAGGCTTTTATATTCACATCTGGAAAAGTACCGGATATACGGTCACTGTCAAGATATCAGTGTATGTGTTATGAATCCCTAAAATAATCCAAATAATATGATCAAGCAATAACTAGTGCAATTGCCTCTGATTCATAACGCATTACCTAAAAAATCAATCAAGCATCTCCCATCCATAAATCACGGATGTCTGCTGATCCCACAATGAGAATCAAAACAATAAACAAACAACTATGCGCACACGACTGTGGTCAAGTTGCAGCACATAATGAGTAATCGTTAGATGTACCCATGTCCACGGTAATAATTCTTAGGTAGACAAGGCCTGTCACCTTTCTACACGCAAATAAGAACCTTTGGACTTCTTGCTTGAGAACAATCAGCCAAACGTATAATGGAGCCACCTGATTATCTCAAAACGATAAGAAGTAAAGCATGGTACTCGCTAAACGATTTTACCTCACACCCGCTGTGCAACATATTAACCAAAAGAAATTGCCTTAGCGGAAGCGCCGGCGTCAAATTTCTTTTTGTCATTTGTACGTAATAAAGCAAGTGAATTATTGTTTTGGGACTCGTGTGAAAATTAATACCGTTGTTTTCATACAATTGTTCTCAATTATTTTTTATAATTTGCGGGTGAAAACTCAAATTGCATTATTGCATTTAACTTTTTCACCTTTATTGAAAAAAATGCTTGATAGATGATTTTGGGTTTTTTTTCACAGAAAAATGCTCAATATGTAATTTTTGATTGGTTACCACGAAAATTGCTAAATAGTCAATCTGCAAGTGGAAGGGAGTATTAATCACTGCAGATTGATTTTGAATAAATAGAGAGTTCTGATGCAAGGCAAATCAGAAATATTCTAAGCCCGAAGCTGGAGAGTCCCCCTACCCAAGGTAAGGACTCTAGTGGAAAGTCAAAGAAAGTTGTGAAATAGAAAACAGAGCTTAATTAAAGTATAGATTTTGTCAAATTAAAAATTGTTTAAAGTAAATTGTTTAACAAAAGTGTTAATAAAGAAAATCGTGAAACCCAAACTCAGCCTTCTCAACTTTTGGAACCATCACATTTCCCTTCGATACTCTACGGTTGACTGATCCTTGTTGTCGGCGCGCAGCATAAATAAAACTAGTGGCAGCGGTGGGATTTTGTCAGTAACGGTTAGCAAGACCCACGACTAGACCCACAAACTAATGTGTTGGCCAAGAGAGGAGGAACTTATCAGTCCACTGGGACTTTCTGAAGAAGAGCTGGACTTCGAGCCAGAAGCAGACTTAGAGGCAGACGCTTATTCAGCAGAGACATCATTCTCAGATCTCGAGGATAGCATCACAGATTGGTACTATAGCCCCGCATCAGAAGGCAGCAATACGTCATTCAACGAAGAAGATACCACAGGACGCATCTATAATCCCTATTTAGACGACCTCGAGGAATACGTAGACCCAATCGACCACTTACTGGACGTGCTACTCAACACGAGAACCCTTTGGCATATGCGATCTACAGGACACTAAGATACCAGATAAATCCAGAAGAGGACTACAACTCGCCCATCGACGTCGACTATTACCAAAAGGTACTAGACGCCCTATCAATAGAGTAATAAGGTTTTTATAAGTACATTTATATTATAAATACTTTATATACCATACTATTTTTTTTATATCTATATATATATCTATTACAAATATAACTATTTAATGTACTTCTGGTCTTTACAAAACAAACAATATCATACCCTTTTCCTACTTTTCAAAGAAAGTGCATATTCTCGAATGTTTTTTTAATCAAGTGCTATTTTTCTTTTTTATGTTGTGAATATTTCTCCGGGATATTAGTTAAGTTAATATCTCGTCAAGTTCGAAAAAAACATATCGGGAAAATATAAAAACTTTTTTTTTACAAAATTCATACTCGACAACAAAAGCGTCGAGGCGTGAGAGATCGCTTCTCCCTGGGCTAATCATCCACAGAAGGCCTGCACGAAAATGAGCTCGAAATATGCCCAACGATCAAGTTGCGGCGGGAGTCGAAAAACTATCTCTTAGTGATGCTAGATCACTCATTCCAGAATTCGATGGTAATTCTGATGATTTACATCGATTTCTGAATACATGTGAAATGTTTCAGAAAGAAGATATTGCAGAAACAGAAAAAGCTCTATTTTTCCAAATAATTAAAACAAAATTGGTAGCAGAGCCTATGACGTTGTTAAATATAACTATTTAAATTCTAGGAGAGAAATCCAAAAGACCCTGCAAGAGGAATTTCTAGAGACTCGTTCTAGAGTCTCAACACAAAATGAGATTCTCGCTCTCAGACAAAAATCTGGAGAGAATATGAAAGATTACGTCCTTCGTGATTGTAAGTTGTTAGCATTATATGATGATGCAAATGATGTTTACAAATGATCAAACCCTCAAAAATCTTTTAGCTGGACAAAATCAAAAAATGGTTCTCCGAGCTCAAAGACAGTCAGGTTCGTCTATTAACCAAGACAAAAGGTCACGAGGAGCTGTCAGCTTCTATTAAATTTGCTATTGAACAATCAGAAAGGAACTCCACTTCTAATGAACTTTATTCAACTTGCTCAAAATGTAATAGAAAGGGACATACAGCTGAAGTCTGTTATTCAGCAAAAGTGAAAAAAGAAAAACCCTCACTCATTTGTTCCTATTGCAAAATACCAAATCATCACTTTTCGGAATGTCGTAAAAGACTTTTCCAGCAAAGCTATCCATGTAAGTAATAGCAGGACATTACCTCATACAAATATACAAAGGGAACATCAATCACAAAGGTATTATACTTCGAGTGTTTCACAGTATCAACGGAATACTCCAGTTAATCACCGTTTTCAAGGTAACCAACAAAAAAATCAAAGGTCCCAACAGAATTTCACAGGATCACCTAAACGGTCGCCAAACATTAGAGCAGCAACGGCCAAAATAAAACTAAACTAAATCAAAGAGGTTGCTTCTTTAGTGAACACCAAGAACTGAAACCAGGAGTGATAACAGGAAATACGCTAAGAGAACCTGACAATACAGGTCACGCGAATATCCTAATCCTGAACTCAAATCAGTAAGAGGGCACTATAAGAAACACAGAAATGAAACCTCATCTACGAAATTTAAATAATTATAATATAATAAAATTAAGTCCGAAAAAGGATCCAATAAAGCAGAGACTAAATAGACTCGAGAACGAACTAAACCTCTCTTATTGCAACGCGCAAGAATGGGTTTTTCAGGTAGCGTAGGTATTTGGTGCTTAACTGCACTTGTGCAAGTTAGGAAATCCCGTTCTAGATAGAATATGTCATTGTATTCTCCACAAGAATCTAGAATTGCTTGGGCTTCTTGATTTTTTTTCGGAACTAGAAGTAGAGGAGAGTTCCAGGGACTAGAACTAGGGCTTATGATTTCTTCATGGAACATTTTATTTATTTGTGAATTAATCTCAGCACGCTGAGATTCTGGAAGTCTAGAAGGTCTTATGTTGACAATGGGTTTTTCAGGTAGCGTAGGGATTTGGTGCTCTTTTTTTTTGGGCTTCTTGCCCAAGCAATTCTAGATACTTGTGGAGAATACAATGACATATTCTATCTAGAACGGGATTTCCTAACTTGCACAAGTGCAGTTAAGCACCAAATACCTACGCTACCTGAAAAACCCATTGTCAACATAAGACCTTCTAGACTTCCAGAATCTCAGCGTGCTGAGATTAATTCACAAATAAATAAAATGTTCCATGAAGAAATCATAAGCCCTAGTTCTAGTCCCTGGAACTCTCCTCTACTTCTAGTTCCGAAAAAAAATCTGATGCTTCAGGATACATAAGATGGAGAGTAGTCGTCGATTTCAGGCGCCTCAACGACATAACAATTGGTGATGCCTTTCCCTTACCCAACATTACTGATATACTAGATCAGCTGGGAAATGCTAAATACTTTAGTACATTGGATTTAGCTATTGGCTTTCATCAAATTCAAATGGATGACCATGATAAGGAAAAAAACTGCTTTCAGTACACCCTACGGTCATTACCATTTTAATAGAATGCCATTTGGATTGAAACGTGCACCAGCCACTTTTCAAAGGCTGATGAACAATGTTTTAGTCGGACTTCAAGGCATAGAATGTTTTGTATACATGGACGACATAATTGTCTATGGATACAATTTGACAGAACATAATGCAAGACTCCAACACGTTTTCAATAGGCTTAGAGTAAATAATCTCAAGCTACAGCCTGAAAAATGCCATTTTTTAAGCAAACGAATAGCTTATCTTGGACATTTGGTTACAGAAAACGGAGTAACACCGGATTCCTCTAAGCTAGCTTTTGTCCAAAATTATACAGTACCCAAGAAGGAAAAAGACATAAAATCCTTTTTAGGTTTTGTTGGATACTACCGTCGTTTTATCCCTAATTTCGCTAAAATAGCTAAGCCCCTCACGGCTTTACTAAAGAAAGGCGCTATTTTCAAATGGGATGCGTTCTGCGACGAAGCTTTCAGGCTCATGAAAGAAAAACTATCAAATCCGCCTATTTTGCAATATCCCCGCTTTAAGAATGAATTTTTAGTTACTTCAGACGCAAGTAACTATGCAATTGGCGCTGTTTTATCGCAAGGGCAAATCGGAGAAGACAAACCAATCTCTTATGCCAGCCGCACCCTAAATCCGGCTGAGACAAGATATTCAACTATAGAAAAGGAGCTATTAGCAATAATATACGCGGCAGAACAATTTCGTCCTTACCTATATGGTCGGATATTTACGATTATTATAGATCACAAGCCCCTTACGTGGCTCATGAATCTCAAAGACCCCACTTCCCGAATGATGAGGTGGAGGATTAAACTAGAAGAGTATGACTACAAGATCATACACAAATCAGGGAAATGCTGATGCACTCAGTCGTATAGTACCAGAATCCAAAAATATTCAAGTTATAACTAGGAATCAATAGAGGGCACAAACAAATCAAACCCCTAAAATAGTAGGAGAAAACCCAGATAATTTACTGGAAACACGGAATATAAAAAAAAAATATTTCATAATTCTGACAATAAGCACCAGATTTGAAAATTTATTAAGAACTTATCTACCTGATAATTATCAAATTCCATTAGGAGGAATCAAAGAATACAAACAAGGGAATACTACGTATATAGTGGGGCATGCACCCCTCCATTTTAAAGAACAAAAAGATCAGGAATTAACAAGAAGTGTATTTAAAAAATTCAAAGAATTGTCATCTAACGAAGAGATAATTCCAATTGCTATACCAATCCTTAACAGCACTTCGTATTTCAAGTTAAAACTCATATGTGCTGAAGAATTTAGATTCTGCCACAAGGCCTATTTTCTTCCTCAATAAAATAGTACAATTAAAAGACCCAAAGGACATTGAGCAGGTAATTAGGGATTACCATGTCATTCCTTTAGGCGATCATCAGGGACAAACGAAGACTATCGGGAAGATAAGAGGAATACTGGCCAGGCATGAAAAAAGACATTCAAGAGTACATCAAGAGATGTTCATCTTGCCGGATCAATAAATCAGGTGCAAACAAGTAAATACCTATGAAGATTAGTACCACAAGCAAAAAACCATTTGAAAAAATCTTCTTGGATATTGTTGGACCTCTACCAACAAGTTATCAAAACAACAAATTTCTATTAACGTTCCAAGATGATCTGACTAAATTTTCAGATGCAATTCCCCTACCGAACGCAGAAGCCAAACCGGTAGCTGAGCAATTTGTAACCCACATCATTTGTAAACATGGTTTACCTGAATCAATCCTAACGGACCACGGATCAAACTTCCTAAGTTCTCTATTTAGTGAAACTTACAAACTTTTGGAAATACATAAGTTGCAAACTACACCATACCACCCAGAGACAAATGGAGCTCTAGAAAGAAGTCACCGTATGCTTGCTGAATACCTTAGGCACCATGTGTCTACAGATCCACTAACATGGGATACATGGATCCCTTACGCTATGTTCACATATAACAATTCTAATCATTCAAGTACAGGCTACACGCCTCACGAATTACTATTTGGATTTCACGCAGAAATCCCAACATCACTAAAAAAGGACCCAGAAGTTACGTACAACTACGACAACTATGCCAGTGAACTGAAAGCACGTCTCCAATATTCTCACAAAATAGCAAGAGAAAACCTTCTAAGAAACAAGGAAAAATCCAAAACGTACTATCACGTTACTAAGCCAAAACCATTTATAATTGGTGACAAAGTATCAGTGAAGAATCACACGAGAAAAAATAAATTATCCCCCTTATGGGAAGGTCCTTACGAAATAGTACAAATTGCCTCAACCGAAAATTCAGTGGTAAGAGTTAAAAGCAGAAATAAAAAACTCCATAACAACCAAATAAAGCTATTCATAGAGTAAACGCGTTCTTTTCTTCTATCCCACCAGGCCAAAATACCGTACATAATACTAATCTTACTATTAACATTCGGAGTCACGAGCGAAACAAATTCAGCAAACTTCGCCTCAACCCCAGGAACATATTTCGAGGAATACGGAAACATACAAATGCAGTTCAAATTGGAAACTAATTACGTATTATAGCCTAGACGATTTTCAACTGGAACATAACCTCCTAAGATCCCAAACAATAGACATAGAAAAAATATGTTTACATTTTAAGATACAACACCCAACCCGCAACCACCCATGCGAGTCACAAATAAAAAATATCAAATTATTAAATAACGAGAAAGAGCAAAACGCAGAAATTATGGACCCCAACCATTTGCGCGCCCGACGCGGTTTAATAAACGCAATAGGCAGCCTTAGCAAAACACTCTTCGGTACTCTCAACGAAGACAATGGAAAGCATTATGACAAACAAACCCATTACTTAAAAGTAAATGAGGACCACCTATTTGAACTCATTAAATCGCAAACTATTATCGTAGATAAAACAATCAACCTTCTTAACAAAACAACTTCAGATATTAAACACGAATTTGATAACATCCAGGATAAATTTGATAAAATTTCTAAAGCATTTAATTAAATAATAGCCGAAGTAAACTCTACCTTCATAGATTTAGAACTAGAAAGTATAACTTCCGCCATTACCCTATCACTTATAAGATACCAAAATTCACAAAAAGCAATTCTCGACATGCTTTTAGATATAAAACATGGCATTCCCAATCCATTAATTATCACCCCATTTCAACTAGAGGAAACTCTTATAGTTATTAGAAAAAATCTTCCTTCCGGAACTACCTTGCCAATTTCAGCCACACAAGATAGTCTTATCGATTTATATAAAGTTAGCATTACAACTACAAACAAAATTAAGAATCATATCATCATCGAAATTAAAATCCCATTACCCCTAAACACAATTTTCCAGGCATACAAAGTTCTGACATTCCCAGTTATGGTAAACATCCCTTTTCTTTACATAAAACCTACTACCGAATATTTATTGGTAGATTTTAACCGCGAAAAACATCACCCCATGAATATTCAAATATTCATCTGTGTCAAATAACACACCCAATTCTTAATAGTAATGCCGAACAAAACAAATGCGAAATGGATCTATTAAAACATACTACGGATATTCCAAAATTCTGCGATGTAAAAACAATAAAAACAACTACTTTCTGGATTCAATTAAACAACCCAAATAAATGGTTATTCAGTCTTACGAATCCTCTAACAATAGATAATATATGCGGCGACAGAATCGAACCGCTAACACTCGAAAGAAACGGTATTTTAGAAATTTCTCCAAATTGCTACATAAGTAGCAACGACCTAACGCTATACGGTCATTCCGAATGAATATCAATTTCAAATAATTCATACTTTCCCTCAAATAACCTAACAATGGCTAATCATCTTAAAGACATAAAACTCGAACTCCCGAAAACGATTACAATAAAAAACGTAAATCACCAAGCTCTATTCGATCTAAGGCAAGATTTAAAAACACTGGAACACGAGGAAAAACAAAAATTAAATAATGTTTCAACGCATGATATACACCATTATTCTTTCATATATCTATTAATTATAATACTTCCTTCTTATGGTTTAATCAAAATAATCATGCGATATGTTAAAAAAGAGAAGAACCAGAAAACTATAAAAGAAAATAAAACAAATAATGAAGAAATTACTGAAATCAAAAGTATTTCCAGTAAAATACCATTATCTAGAATCACAGATAACTATCTAAGTATCTCTCAAATAAGTTGCTTTTATATAATACTATTATAATCCCATATAATCAACATATATACCATAAAAAAAATTATCATTTAATCTAGCATAAATAAATCATAAACGATTAAGCTAATGAATAAAAATATCATAGCAACTAAATCTAATTTTGTATAATACATATCATAATCATAGCAACTAAATCTAATTTTGTATAATACATATAACTATAATATCATAATCATAGCAATTAAATCTAACATATATTTGTATCATACATACCATTAAGTACCATATAATATCATATCGTAGTACTAATCAAATTATGTACTCTAGATTTCCGAGCGTCAGCAACTCTCAACAATTTTTATATCCTCTTAAAGAATATAAAAGAAATTTTTTTTTTCGAGGGGGAAGGTGTTACGAATCCCTAAAATAATCCAAATAATATGATCAAGCAATAACTAGTGCAATTGCCTCTGATTCATAACGCATTACCTAAAAAATCAAGCAAGCTCCCATCCATAAATCACAGTTGTCTGATCCCACAATGAGAATCAAAACAATAAACAAACAACTATGCGCACACGACTGTGGTCAAGTTGCAGCATATAATGAGTAATCGTTAGATGTACCCATGTCCACGGTAATAATTCTTAGGTAGACAAGGCCTGTCACCTTTCTACACGCAAATAAGAACCTTTGGACTTCTTGCTTGAGAACAATCAGCCAAACGTATAATGGAGCCACCTGATTATCTCAAAACGATAAGAAGTAAAGCATGGTACTCGCTAAACGATTTTACCTCACACCCGCTGTGCAACATATTAACCAAAAGAAATTGCCTTAGGGGAAGCGCCGGCGTCAAATTTCTTTTTGTCATTTGTACGTAATAAAGCAAGTGAATTATTGTTTTGGGACTCGTGTGAAAATTGATCCGTTGTTTTCATACAATTGTTCTCAATTATTTTTTATAATTTGCTGGTGAAAAATTAAATTGCATTATTGCAATAAATTTTCCACATTTATTGGAAAAAATGCTTGATATGTGATTTTGGGTTGTTTTTCACAGAAAAATGCTCAATATGTAATTTTTGATTGGTTACCACGAAAATTGCTAAATAATCAATCTGCAAGTGGAAGGGAGTATTAATCACTGCAAACTGATTTCGAATAAATAGAGAGTTCTGATGCAAGGTAAATCAGAAATATTCTAAACCCGAAGCTAGAGAGTCGTCCTACCCAAGGTAAGGCCTCTAGTGGAAAGTCAAAGAAAGTTGTGAAATAGAAAATAGAAAACAGAGTTTAATTAAAGTATAGATTTTGTCAAAGTAAAAATTGTTTAAAGTAAAAAGTTTACAAAAAGTGTTAATAAAGACAATCGTGAAACCCAAACTCAGCCTTCTCAATTTTTGGAACTACCACATTTCCCTTCGTTAGTCTACTGTTGATAGACCCTTGTTTCTAGCGCGCAACATATGCAGAACATCATGGGTCATGGCCTTTCCAACGACTGCTCAATCAGCCGCATACTCCTCTCCATTAAGCAGTTTTTTTTTATACAAAAAGTGGTTAACATGTGCTATCTGCAGCCGTTAAATAGTTATTATTTCATAACCTATTCAGGTCATACCAAAATTAATCGATATTTTTTTAAAATGAGTGTTTGCAATCACTAAGGGAACAAATTATCTTCGAGAATTTTGAAAATAGCTTTGAGAATAGGTTATGAGCTAATAACTCTTTATCGGCTACGGATAATACATAAGTGTGAGAAGTCAAATTAAACAGGAGAGTATACAGTTTACAATTTTTTTAAAAAAAAAGTAATATTAACCACCTTTTGGTAAAAGAAATGAGTTCAAAGTAAAAAAAATTAGAAGATCTGAAATTAGACCATCATAACTGTACTTTTCCAGATACAGGGTGTTTTGTGAAAACATAACATCTTAATTACCCTGTTACTTCAAAACAGTTAATATGACCCCTCCTGCCATACAATACTTTCTTTGTCCAGGTGAGAACTATCACCTCCAGCTCTATGGACTACCATGGAGGAAACACCCTGTAGAGTGCCGGCATTTTGAGAGGAATGTATTTTTATCAAAACTGCCTATTATTTTTAGGCTGTAGTATGTACATTCTAAACATTTATTTAATATAGTCGTGTATATTTCTAATTGTTGTTTACTATTTTTCCAGATGTGCCTTAAGATGTTTCCACAAGTAGTACGAGTGCATAATGAAATTGCATAGAAAAGAGCAAATATAGTTCAATGCCACTATACAAATAGCATCGCCAAAATAAAAGATAATAAAAAAAAATAGTTTTTAATAATGGAGAACGATAGACATCATCAGGCCGATGAAACCCACAGAATCATCCTTCCTCCAGAGCGGTGTACCAAACGTTTGCTAAATGTCAGTGATACTTTACTTTCACTGTTCATAATTACGCCAATGGTGGTGACGCACTGGAAGGGAACATGGGCGCTGATGGATACGTATCAGCAGCAATTTCCGCCGTTGAACTGCTTTTTGTTTGGGTGTATGCTGCATACGTCTTTTGTTTTAATTAAGGATCTCCTGCAGAAAGAGTTTTCCACATCCTCAACGAATGGAACTAGGTCAATGAAGAAGACCATTGCTCAATTCATTTCCATGAGGATTTATACTTATGTGTTCAGTTTGGGCTGCAACATGCACTGGAGAGGTGGTTGGGCTGTCCTGGAAGAGCTTCTTGGTAAATTGAATTGTTTCCACATCAGAAGTTAAAGATTGTAAGATAAAATTCCCTTTAAGGTCATGAATTTTTGACAGCTTTAGTTCCATCATCCATTTGTTTAGCAGGTTTAATAGCGCTTAAGTCTCTGCGCAACTTATCGGCTCCCCCCACATTTGTAATAACAGACACCAAGAACTTTGCATTCTCCTTCCCAACAAGATTCAGAGTCAAGGTAAGGACAATTCAATTCGTTTGAAGGCTAATTTAAAATATTTTATTTTATTCTTTATATTAAACCTATAAGTATGAACTTAAAAAAGAGAAAAAAGTAGCGGAAGCTACCTGTTTTGATAATAATTTTGTTACAATTTTTCTTTTATTAAAATAATAATAATAATTTAAAGTTTATTTACATTGTCGGTCTAATATTCGTATCGACTGTGAAAAATGAATTTAAGTCTGACGTATTAAAACACATTCAAAACTTTCAAATGCTTTAAATCACAGCCGCACGCTACTGTACAGAATTAAAAAAAATACACATCAAGACACTTTATAGTTTATACTAAATTAAAAAGTTTAGTTCATGTCAGGGAATTTTATCGAGTCTGAAAGTAGACGCCATAGGGCAACAGCTTTTATAAAAAAAATTAAAAAAACTATTCGTTATAAAATAAATTTATTATCTCCTGTTAATTGTTATTAGTATAAAAGAAAGCTACCAAGGTTTTTCTGTGTAAATATATATATATATATATAAAAGTAGAAGAAAAGGAACTTATCTAAAATAAAAATAAATATAAATTATTTTTTTTATTCAAATATTAAAAAAATATTTATCTTGAATTTCATCTTCAATTATATTTAGGATTCAATGTGGAATGAACAACTTCAACTTTTTACTATTGACCAGTTCAAAATGCACTTGGTACGAGAACCATACGGCGCGCCCCAACTACCCTGCTTACATTACAAAACTATTCAATTCTAATATTACAGAGTAGAATTTAAAAAAAAAACAGAAAACTTTCTGATTTATAAGCCTGTAGTAACTTACAGCCTACAATTAATTTTTTTTATATCTTACTAGAGAATTAATCTATTGCTTATCCTAAAACTTACTGGAACTAGTTAATGCTAGCATTAAATCGAAAGGGATTTTTAAGAAGAAAATGAGTTTGAAAAGGGTGTGGTTTCCAGACTGGTTGGAATTAAGAATTTTTAAATCTTGTTGCCTTGATTCCATTCAGATTGTTTCCTACTGATCATCTCCTTTGTTCCAATGCGTGTTAAAAACCTAGTATCGGTTGGTATTTCAGAGTCTAAGTGTGTGTTCCTGGACGTTGACTTGGCAGGTGATCGGCTGTCTCATTACCAGGGATAACCTTTGGGCAGGCAGTTTTGCATTTTCAAGCTGGCTCATTATCAGCTCGGTAAGTGGCTATTATTTTTATGCTTTCAACGCGTCCAGCTTTAAAGTCAGTACTAATTATGGCATTTTTTCCTCGAGTTTGGCGGTTTTAAAAGCACCCATGATGGCAAATAATTCCGCAGGCTGAGCCGGGATGTCTGAGTTAATTGTGATACTGAAGATTTCATGTAAAAGTTCATTTTATTCTTTTACGATAACCACTCCTACGCCATCTGGTGTACAGCTAGAATTTGTGTTCCAAAATTATCTCTCTTCTTATCTTTCCTTTAATTACAGGAACTTTTCTGTACACCTCCATCGGGGTTTTGTTATTTCAGTACTTTGGCAATTCTAGTATGAAGTGTTTGCTGAGGGGATAATGATAAAGGAGGGACTGTATATGGAGGAGTATGCAGGCGTTGGCCTCGCATTCACTAAAACCTGAAATATCTATTGTGAGTCTATATGCTACTTTTGTTTGCGGAAAACCTAGCTCGAACTACCAAGGTCGAGTGCGAGTAAGGAGCACGGGCTAATATAGAAGGAAATCGAACCAGGGGGTTACTTTTAATTACGTTAACTAGGTGGTTTTGTAGCCTTCTTTCGTTCAACAACATTTTACTGTCACGTTCAATTAGTATTTTGACATTCTTTGACAAGTATCTGTGAAGACACCTTCAATGAGTAGGGCCTCAATAGGGGATATTCTGAAGGCTCACGTTGCCATTCGGATACTTTTACTTAAGCTTTCTGAATACTGCAGTTCGCCGTTTGTCAAAATGGTGATGCCATAATCTACTCTACTGTATGCCAAGGCTTTGACTGTAGTGCTTGTTTGGGGAAACGTGCCTCTTCCTAGCCTTGCTGCTTTTTGGACGCGATAATTCCAATGTAGATTTCTAGTAAAGTTAATACCTAGAATCTTCATGCTATTCTTTGCTTCGTTGTTAATTCAACAAGCTTTTTCCCACTCTATCCGTAACGCCTCTAACATAGGGCAAGAAGGCTCCCTTCTAGTTTAACTGCTCCTTGTTTCTGCCCCTTTCTTTTGTTTTCTTGTGTAGCCATTGAATTTCAAAACATCATCCATATATTTGTGTTCTGCCGCCAAATGATTATCATCACAAATACGGCGGGCTCGGGAAACTAGTGTAGAAACGACGGATCTTAAATTTGCCGGGTGGTGGTGTGAGGTAGCGTGTAGATATCGATTATTGTGTGTCATTTTGCGATGAACTGTGTTTAGTTTAAATGTTGTAAGAAACTCCCGATGCTAGATCCCATCCTTAACACTTCTTCATGGTTGATCCGAAATAAACGTTCCTTAAGAAGTGATGTAGTGAGTTATGTTTATCGCAAAGCTCTGTACAACAGCAACAACGAATGCAACAACCACAGCAACAGTAGACGCACCGGTACAATCTGCGTATCTACCTCAAATCGTATGTACCAACTCAGGCATTTACCCAGTGACCATGCTCAATGTAACTTGAAGCAAAACGTTCGGAGTGAGTACTTGATTCAACAAATTTAGTTATCACGCAGCTAATAAAAAAGAAATAGCATAAGATGGCACATTTTCATATCTTCCGAGCTGATATATATATCTAATCATGGAGTTAAACGCGATCAGCAATTTAATAAAATTAAGATAATCAAGCTTTCCAAATACTTCACAACCGTACATTAACGCAGGGATAAGTAGAGAACTAGCAAGGAACATGCGCGTGGAAAGTGTGGTAAAAGAGCTCGAAGTCCACCAAGAACAAAAACCACCGTATACTCTACTTATTATATATATTTGATATGATGACCCCAAGTGAGCGTGTTATTGATAATTACACCCAAATTACGGCCTAAATACACACAAGGTGTGACAGTGTCATTACGAATAAAGGCAGAATAAGTATAGCTATCAAGTTTACTTCGATATATATCTAAACAACACGATTTTCCAGGATTCAGCAGTAAACCATTGTCGACCGTCTATCGATATATTGAATTAAGGTCTTCATCGATACAACTAATTCCATCTTCGATAAGTCCCAAGGGTCGCGATAGGAAAATTTGAGCATCATGAGCGTATAGATGCATTTCGCTGAATGCAAGACAGTCCAACAAGTCATTAATAAGCATGCAAAAAAGCAGCGGGACATCTTGCGGAACACCAGAATTAATTCCAAGAAAGGTAGAGTAATTACCATTTAAAAATACTCTTTGAGAACGCCCTGTT
Organism: Dioctria linearis; assembly: GCA_963930735.1. Taxonomy (NCBI): domain Eukaryota; kingdom Metazoa; phylum Arthropoda; class Insecta; order Diptera; family Asilidae; genus Dioctria; species Dioctria linearis. Next base: position 97,002,278 of record OZ005744.1, on the reverse strand, counting down.
AGATAACTAAATATTAGCTTCATTGAGCTTACGAAAAAAAAAAAACAGTAATGAGTTTTCTACAGAGGATTGCGTGATCTACAGTAACGAATGCTTTAGAAAATTCAAGGAGCACCAGGAGCATTAATTTATTTAAAAATATTGCTTGGGACGAGCACCAGATTTGAAGCGAAGAAAGATACTATTGATGCGTAGATAATAAGAAATTTGCAAGAACATTAATTTTTCAACCATGTGATTTATTGAAAATTCTATACATGGCAACAAGCTTTCGTGCAAAGTAACAGATAAAAAAGTGATACGAGTTGGACTCGCACACGAAGGGTTCCGTACTATCGCACAAAATTTGACACTGTACTTTTTATTAGGGTTCCGTACCCATAGGGTAATAACGGGAATCCTATTACCTAGACTTCGCTGTCCATCCGTCACCTGGCTGCATCTCTTTAACCGTAACAGGTAGACAGTTGAAATTTTCACAGAGTGTGTATTTCTATTGCCGCTATAACAACAAATAATAAGAATAAAAGCAAATTAAAAATTAAAGGGAGCCCCCATACAAGGAACGTGATTTTTTCGTCGCTTTTTCCTCGTTTTATTCTCATTCATTATTATTATCATAAGTTGGCATTATTCTTTCAAATGACAGCATTATTATTATTTTTTGAAATGACAGCATTAATTTTTCACATGACGCCTACTCTCATTAGAAAAAATAAATAAAAAGAACATAATGTTAAATTTTGTACGATGATACGGAACGCTTCGTGCGCGAGTCCGACTCGCACTTGGCTGATTTTTTATTATTTTAATATTATTATTATAATGAATCAGAAGATAATTAGAAAAAAACTCCGAAAAAAGCACGTTTTTTGTATGGGGTCCCCTTTAATTTGTAATATTATTTTATTTTTATTATTGGTTGGTATAGCGGAAGTAGAAATACATACTCTGTGAAAATTTCAACTATCTACCTATTATGGTTCATGTAATACAGTCCGGTAACAGAAAGATGGATGGACATCGGAGGTTTAGTAATAGGGCTGTCGTGTTACCCCTTGTGTACTAAGCCCTAAAAAGCGCCATTCTCATTGTGAGTGTCAGTGATTACATCCCCAGTATTTTTAAATTTCCTGCAATTTTTCATAATCCACTTTCAGTAGCCAAACCCTATTTGGTAATTAGAGAAAATTTGTATACTGTTGGTCATGTTAACATAATACTGGCAACACTCCTATGGTTATTCCGCTGAATTATGTGATTAGAAGTTAACTAAACCGACTCGAACGATCGGAAGGTTCCCTTTACTTTAAAACCGGCATTCGGCCGGAAATTTTCCATACCGCCCATAAGTTACCTTTCTTCTCAGGACTAAAAATCAAATTACCCACCTGCGTTCTGCTTTCGATTGTATTTTACGTTGGCCTTTTTGTTTATAATCCAAAGTAGTTTTGAAAATAATTTAAATAATTTTTGTTGGAGGGCTCCCATATACTACAGTGCCCTGCGCACTTGGCGAAAAACGGCCGTACACGGACGAACAGATGAAAAAAGAACACTACTATTCGGTGGGTACACACTGAGCACACAAACGTAAACATATGTTCGCATACGTATGAAATAGAAATTTTCTAGTGTGTACGTTCAAAAAATTTCCAGCGATCAAGATTCAAACAAATAAATTTGTTTGAAAATGTGGAAGCATAACCACAGCTTACCGCATTTGCAAGCATGTGCCTAGGTTGTTGTTAAAAGTGAGTGTTAGTGATTCTTATTTAAGCTGTTATTGAAATATAGAGTAGAGTAATAAAAAAACAATAAAACTAATCGAAAATTATAATTCACTAAATGAAAACTAAAAAGTTTCATAAAATAAGTTCGATTCGTATGAAATTACGGTGGCCATGGACTGCGATGTAATTAAAGTGAAAACAAAGTTGCATTCGCTTCTATCATATTTCAGACGTGAGACGTGACAGAAACAAGGTCAAATAAAATCTGGGGCAGAATATTTTTCAACGTGGTTTTCCTTCACACACTTAACCTTTTTAATAGACAAATTTAAACCAAGGAAAAAAGAATACATTTCAAGCAGTAAGTAAAATTTTATTAATATTTTGCGAAGTAAATTACAGGTAGGTATTAACCTTTGTGTTCTATACGTATTGATCTTGTCACGGTACTCGGCCTAATGTTGTAATATATTGGGCGTATTCCATTCTTACTTCTCCAAACTCTCTAGCAGACTTTCTGGGGTTTTCCTTAATGGAAGAAATGACTGCAATTGTGCAGCTTCTTGCTGCTATCTACTTTCTCTTAGCTCAAATGGGGACTCGCAATCGAGAGTTTCACTTGGGGTATATATATTCCGAGAATTTTCACTTTTTATTAAGAAGTGGCGAAGGTAAACAAAAGTTAGTAGGACTGAAGTTGCCTTTTCAGGTTGCAAGAGCATAGGTTTTCTAAATACTGCAGACATTATTCCGAAAAAATTCTCGATTATACGGCGTAATCTTGACAATCGATAGTTGAATATTTGCTCAACTGACCCCTTCGGGTACGAACCTGAATAGCGCTTTAATATGTGCTCCTGTAAAGGGTATGCATAATCTATCATGAATCCGAAAGATTCTAGTTTTTGCCTTCCCTTGAGCAAAGTATTCAATGGTATTCCAAGTTGATTGCTTTTCAGTTTATTCCATAATGCAGTATTTTTAAAAGCGCCTGCATTGGAAATGCTCCCTTGACATTCTACATCCGCAAAGAATAACGTATAATCTGCCAAAATATGCCGGAAGTTTCTTTGTAGTTAAAGCATTTACTCGCAGAATTAAATGGAGCTTTAATGAGTCAGTGCTTTCCGACGATAGCTCCTATGCACTGACGAAAATTCCATTTCGATTCGTACAATTTTGGATCATTTCATTCACCTGACGATGTAGGCAACTAAGAAAAAATATTCAAAACTGATTTACAAAAAATAACTACATATTTCAGGACGAAAGTTCACATGCAGAAATTTCCGAAAACAATATGGAATCTCGTGATGAATTTGAGGAAATAATTGAAACGGATGCTGAGAACTAAAGGAACTCAAATCTCCGAAATAGATCGCAGCTCCTAAATGGAAGAAAACTGTGGAAGATCTAGAATTGCAGAGGTATACTGTTGCGTTTTTTCAGGGTTCAAGAAATTAATAACTCTGAATTTAAATGAAAACAATACTTATATATTTCACAATTTAGGTATGTCACATATGGATTTACATAAATAAACGTGTTAAAAGTGACAATGAGGTACATAAGGTCGATAGTTACTAATGAACAGCCAACTACTACCATACTACAATAAGCTTCCGAATTAGTAAAAACTAAATTCAAAATTTATGTCAATGTAACCTTCATGTGTACGGCATGGCACAATTGTGAAATTTTCGATTTGTATGCTTCTTTTAATATTCTTTTCTTCTTTTAATATTCTGAAACATCTCGAAAGGGTAAACATTTAAAACATTGTGCGAGATGTTACAATTAAAACATAAATCTAAAATTGAATTATTACGGTTTTAACTTTTACATTCATATATTCTCAGCATGACATGTTTGTGCCACCGATTGTATGGCTCGGAAGAAACGTATATGTAGGTAAATTTAAATTCAAATAAAATTCAACTTCAAATTTATTTATAATAAGCTCTGTACGATTAAGACATGTAAAAATAGTCTTATAATTATGCATAGGATGCGAAAAAAGACTGACTACTAAATTTACTTAAAGTAAGAATAAATATAACGCTATAAAGTTTGATTGGGACAAAAAAACAGAGAAAAAGAAAAGAACAACTAATAGGATATTAGTGTATGTATAAGAAACACCAAATATTCCACACAAGCCTGTTATATAAAGAGCAAATCAATAAATCTACAAGCAATATATAACCAGTAGTTAGTTACCTACATAATGTTAGTGCTAGGAAATCAAATAAAACTAAACTAAAGTCCTGTAGTCATGTATCTATCTAATTCCATACTAAATTTATCGCTGCTGCGGCCCTGTAGCCTGAACAAGGAACTGATGCTCTGATATCACACAAGTATATCGTAGACTAATTAACGTAGAAGTTCGGTTAGAACGAGAAAAATTATAAATATTATACATATATTCCGGTTTTCTATATTTAAGGGAGTTGTATAAAAAGATTGAAATTATTTGGTGAAGATAGGACACTAAAGAACATCCAATACCTGAAATAACATGTGCACTGATATGGTCAAATCTTCGAAGTCCGTAAATGTAACGAACAGCTGAGTTAAAGCGAGTATTGAGCTAGCGTATTGATGTGAAGTCTATCTTATCAGCAAAAATTTCGCATCTATACATAATAATAGGTATAATGAGCTTACGAACAAGCATACGTCTAGTGGATAGAGGAGTATCGGCCGACAGTAGAGAAAGCATTAAAAGAGCTCCATAAATCTTAACAGTGATGCTGTTAACATGATTATTCCAAGTGAAGGTTTTGTTAAATGTAATTCTGAGATTTCTAACATTATCGCAATACGTGATACGTGATAGGGCATTCATTGAGTAAAATTGATGGAAGACAAGAAGTGTCTATAGAATGTTTGTACATTACAATCGAATTGCTTTTATTGAGATTAATGACTAGAGTGTTCTGCTTGGACCTATTCAAGAATGCCAACAGGTCCTCATTAAGTTTATTCACACCATCATCAATCAACCCGAAAAGTATGGAGGTATAAAGTTGCAAGTCGTTAGCATAGAGGTGAAATTTAGAGTATCTTATCATATTCATTTATGAAAACGGAGAAAAGCAGCGGTCCCAAACTAAAACCTTTAGGTACACCATAATTCGTTAACAATACATCAGAAAATAAATTATTGCATTCGACCAATAGCATTCTGTTACATAGATAAGATGCAACAAGTTTGCACACAGAGAGTGAACAATTAAAGTTGCTGCCCAACTTATTATTAAAAGCCTGTGATTGACCTTGTCAAAAGCATTAGAGAAGCTCAGCAGCACAAGTGCAGTAACCTTTTCTTCATCAAATGCCAGCATTGCCAGACGTATATCTTCAGTAACGTTCAAGAGAGCTATTGTTCAATTATATCGAGATCTAAAGTCAGATTGATAAAGATTCAAGAAATTATTGTTTTCCAGATATGCACAAATCTGCTTGTACAAAATTTTGTCGAGCACTTTGAACAGGAAAGATAAAATAGATATAGGTCTATATTCTGGAATAGTCGTCTTCGTTCGTTTTCTTATAGAAATTATTTTTGCTCACTTCCACATGCTATGACGAGGTTAATTAGATAATATTGATAACGTGGGTCAGAGGATGAATAGCACAAGGCAGAAGAAGTTTAATTAATTTCGGATGAATGCCATCATGACCAACTGCATTGGATTTAATAGAGAAAATAGCTTCAATAGCTTAAATTAACCATCAGAAAATGTGACATCGGCAAAAAAGCTGTGTATACTGCAAGCAGAAGATGAATTAGTAGAAGAAGCTGCAAACTCGGCACTTAATACATTAGGATCTGAGTCCACAATATTACTATTCTTCGATGCCGCAATTCCAGCATTCTTCAGATTATTCCAAAGTTTCTTGGTTGTTAGTTTGAGATCAAACTGTTTTCTATGATAGTTTGTTTTTTATTTTACAATGCCAAATATAATGAGATTTTTCAACCGACTATATTCTTCTGTAGGTGATTCAATGCGATAACACTTCCATCTTTTATATGCCTTATCACGTTTGTTCAGTAATTATCTGAGGAGTGATCCAAGCGCAATTTTCGTTTAGAACTCTGAAGGTTTTAAGTGGAACATGTATATTAAAGAGAAAGCTAGCTTGTCATTAGCCAATGAAATTTGTAGCTCAACTTCAGCCGTATTGTAAAGGCCACCCCAATTAATATGAATTGCCTCAGCAAAAAACATGTTCAAATTAATGTTTTTGAAATCCCGATATATAAATTCTCGCCCAACAGTATTACCAGGTTTAATGTTATAGATGAGTAAAATTAGGTCGTGTCTGGAGAAATCTGGAAATACCATTCGATTGTAAAATAGCACAAAATTGGAATGAGTTTCAAGAAAAAGATCTACGTAACAGCGTAAACGATGTTTCAGTGATATGTGTAGGGGATAATCGAGTTCAAAACAAATAAACTAAAACAGTCTACCAGGTCAAATATGGTTCTACCATTTGGATTTGCATGCAACAGATTGCAATTGAAATCCCCGGTAATGATTATGTGGTTAAATTTGTGGGGCTAAAAGGAGAAAAATTATTCTAAAGGACACAAATCTGCGATGTGTGGGGGTTTGTACCGAATGAACTAGAAAACCAACAAAAATGTGTTCAATTTGCGCGGGGGGGGGGGGGGAGCAATAGAACTACTTGACCGACCACAAAGTTTGTTTCTTAAGAAAATTGCGATACCACCAACCACTCTATCAATTCTATCATTCCTGAAACAGGAATAACCATTCAAACAGCACATAGACTCAGGGATATGAGGTTTTAGCGAAGTCTCAGATACACCAATTAAATCTATAGTTGAGTATCCAAAAATATTCTTGGTAAAATTAAACAGATTCTGATTTAGAAAAACAATATCAATATCTTTAAGATCCTTTAAACTCCTCTTGAATTGGCGGTTCCACACTGAGATTTCAGGAATTTTGAAATTCGAGTTAGAATATATACCTACTATTTTCTTTTATATTTGTTTCTTTTATAATTATGTTACAAATTACATCATCGAAAAAGCATTTGAAAGTGTCACGCATAGAAAGAGGTTAGTTGATCTTGCTTGGTTAGTTGATCTTGCTTGGTTAGTTCGTTGTCGTAGGATATTGTGACGCAATAGTTGACACATATAAGAAGGATTGCGATGTCATATATGCTGGTCTTTAACGCGAAAAATATCTTAATCAGATTGTTCTTCAGGACACATATCATTATCTTCGTAGTTATCATGGCTATTCGTCTCGTCCTCATCTTCAATTTCTATTTGAAGATTTGTGTCTCTATGAACATCTTCCACAACTGATTCCTCTTCACCCCAGTTTGTTCAGTTGTAGGTAGTGGAATGCATTCGTACTCAGAACCTTTTTCTTCGTCGATATTATTCGGTAATAAATCTTGCGAGCTATTCACGTTGCCTCATAATTCATCCAAATAAGCTGTTTGTTGATTGTAAGACATCCTACGAACGAAAAAATTGCAACATATTATAAAGAGCAAAATAAATGCATAAATTCTAAACACAAAGCGTGATATTTCTTTTTCATCATTATCACTTCTAGAATGTTTTTGTTCGTCAAAAATAACCAACACTATTATAAATTATATTGTATATTATATTATACTGTATCTGTCACTAAAAAAATTTTAGCAAAAAGCTCAAGCTCACAATGCCATATTGTTAACTCATGCTAACTTTCACAATATCTTTTGAGTTGACTTTAAAAATGTCTATGTTATAATAATCCTGCCATGACGTGGGGATTTGACGATTTTTTTGCGTCGTGGATACAATGGCGAATCCAGATATTTGCTTAAGTGGGGCGATTAAAAAATGTTATTACTAGAATTGAAAATAAGAAAGAAATCGATTACATATATTATATTACTTAGCGATAGTTTACATTTATGGTATCATGAGCACATTCTTAATAATGTGGTGAAATATAAGACTGATTGAATTTGAGACAATACAACAATTGATACACCTGTAGATAATTTTAAACAATATGGAACTTAATTATGTGTTGCACATAAAATAGTATTGGACACAAACTGAGCCATACTTAATAATAAGAAATAAATTGGGGAAAACTTAATAATTCCTACACTCAGCAAAAAGCTGTTGTGAAATATCGATCTGAAAGTTTTGGAGAAAGCTAATCTATAGAAATTTTATAGATTTATAACGCATTTTAAAAAACAGTATAAATATTTATAAAACGTTTCGTAAAAAGAACACACGTACTCACCCTTGTTGAAATTTTGTACACAGCATTCTCATAAAAATGGTAAATATAATTTCAAAAATGTGCTAAATCGGACAACCCTTGCAACACCAATGCCATATCAAAATTTAGAGTTTTACGTATACACCTGCTGTACTCACCTACCCAATAAATTGGCATGATCCTTCGAGCCGGATATATCCATCAACATTACATAATCAATCAGATAAGTACAATTTCTTAAATTTTGCTATCATACTATGTACTTATATAAGTAAAAACGAGAAATATAGTAATGTAATTGCCTCAATCAAATTTTTGGACAATGCTACATACAAATTTACATTATGCAGTGCAGTGCTATTCGGTAAACAGAAATGAAATTTTTATTGTATATATATATGTATTTTTTGCTGGCAAACATTGCACGCATAAAAATTTTGGAAGTGAAAGCAACATTCATTGCTGGAAAAATAAAACAGTTCTACTAATTATAGTTATCTTTAAATGGCAAAACAAGGACGAACGCGAACGCTTTCTGTTCTTTTCGAATATCGTAGGCTCCATTAAATAAAACTCGATATTAGTATTCTGATTTTAATTCTCAGACGTGCTGACAGTCACCAACAATACATACATGTTATCATATGACAACTTGCTTATTACGTGATAATTAATGCCCTCCATCTATGAGCTTACATAGAATGTAATGTCAGGTTAAACTAAGGTCGAGAATACATTTGTAGCCTAGAATATAACATCTCCTCCCTACCTATTTTAATGTACATCCATTCGAGTGCAACAAAAAATTTAATTTTGGCAGAGTTATAATTTGATTCGCTTCCTTAATATTATTTTGATTTTAGATAATGTTATTTCAAATGATTATAATTATTTATCCTATCTATGTATTATGTGAAAAAATAGCATTAATTGTGCATGAATAATAATTGTGTGAATCTGTAAATTCACTTCCTTATTATTATGTTATGTATATTTTAATTTTTATACATGTTTTTTCCAAATGATTATAATTATTAGATACATCCTATCTATTAATTCAATCACAATTTACCTTAACAGTTATTCAATTGAGTTAACAACCGCTCCCTATTCTTCATCACAATTAAGATAATTCAGTTTGGCCAGAACCGAAAAATGGATTTCTTTTTGATGTTTTTTTTTTACGTTTTATAGGACGGAACCTGATTTTTACTAGTGCGGTAGGGCTGCTTACGCTTGTCAAAAGGAGTTCTTCTGCCCTGTTCCAAACCTTCACTCCTTTTACCTGAGTTTTCAGTGCTACTGTCCGCGATTTCCTCTCTGGGCTCAAAGAAATTGCTGAGATAAGATGATCTAATATATGCATGTCAGAAGATATAATGACAGAACCAATATGTATGCAATGTACAGAAAGCTGCCAGGGCTTTACGTGAGCACCTGCCATTATGGCTTAATCTCACGGCACTCTTAATGCACGGATTTGAAGACAAGCGACAATCAACGCCCTTGAGGGGCAGAATATAAATATTCTGTCTCGGGAGTACCAGTTTATGTCAGTGCATGCTTAACATTGGACTTACTGGTCGAAGCGAGACCTACCTAAAATCTCTTCCGATCTGTGGGTCAAGGCACCCGGTTGATTTAGCGAAACTCCACGCCGAGAGCCAATCCTCTAAGCATAAATTAAATAAGCGACCATCCTTCAAATTCACGGACGCAGTATGCAATTATGACAAAAGAACAAACTACTCTGTTTAGAGAAGAATGTGCGCTTAAGTCATGCAGACTCAGATAATCTTACTCTGCCCACGATATGGGCTACCGCAAGCACTACTATTCGGGACTCCTCAACCCCGTAGTACCAAGTTAGCAATGTCGGCTACCCAATTGGTATGGCTTCGTATAACATGATCATAAGATCATGAGTACTCCCAGTGGACTTTCATACTGATCCTTAAACGTTTCTGGTACCTCCGTTCGGGGTTAACCATATTAACACTTATAAAGTGACAGCAGTGGACCACGAGAAGATTATGATCCGCCCTTTAAGCTAGGAGAGGCTTGAGACTAACGCCAGTAATCTTATAGCATTCCAAGGTACAAATACCAAGCTGCATACTAGGTCATATACGCGCTAGGCTTCACTAGGTTTACGCACTATCATCGGTAATCAGATGTGTCAATATCCTCAGCACACGAAGCGCGGTACACATATATGACTTTTCACATCCAGTTATTCTCCCCTGGCAGCACTGCTCTTCACTAATCTTTTGCACCGCCGTATGCAATGTACAAAAAGCTGTCATAGTTTTACGTGAGCACCTGCCCTTATGGCTTAATCTCGCGGCACTCTCAATGCACGGATTTGAAGACATGCGACAATCGACGCTCTTCAGAGGCAGAATATAAATATTCTGTCTCGGGAGTACCAGTTTATGTCAGTGCATGCTTGACATTGGACTTACTGGTCGAAGCGAGGCCTACCTAAATTTTCTTCCGATCTTTTGGTCACGGCACCCGGCTCATTTAGCGCAACTCCACGCCGAGAGCCAATCCCCTAAGCATAAATTAAATAAGCGACCATCCTTCAAATTCACGGACGCAGTATGCAATTATGACAAAAGAACAAACTACTCTGTTTAGAGAAGAATGTTCGCTTAAGTCATGCAGACTCAGATTATCTCACTCTGCCCACGATATGGGCTACCGCAAGCACTACGATGATCCCACAAGAGGGGCTTCCCATGTTAAGGCGAATATTGCTCAAAAAGCTCTATTTGGGGCTCCTCAACCCCATAGTACCAAGTTAGCAATGTCGGCTACGGTATGGCTTTGTATCACATGATCATACGATCATGAGTACTCCCAGTGAATCTTACATGCAGATCCTTAAGCGTTACTGGTACCTCCGTCGGGCTTAATCATATTAGCACTTATAAAGTGACAGCAGTTATCCTCCCTTAGCAGCTCTGCGCTTCGCAAACCCTTTGCACCGCCAGATGCAGTACAATAATCATAATTTATCTGTATCCGCGGATAAGCTCTATGCCTTTATTGGGATTCTTGTTGTTACCAGCTATAATATGTGCCCCCGCCGAAGAATGTATTGGGAAAACAGAGAAGACTCGTAAAATACCCTCATCAAAGAAACTATGCGCAGGAATTGGTTTGACGATATTTTTATTTTTCTTCATGCCTGTAACAATAATGATTTGAACAAGTCAGATAAATTCGCAAAAATTAGTTACTAAATGAAAAATTCAATAGATTTGCCCCAGTTCAATGCAGCATTTCTATTGATGAATCCATAATTCGATATTATGGAAGACATTCGTGCAAACAGTTTATAAAGTGTGGAGTATGGCTTTTACCAATGGATTCTGTCTACAGTTTGAACAAATTCAAGAAAAAATAGTTTATTAACGAGTAATTATAGAAAGTGTTACGGATTCGGAGGATCAGTGATTATGGAATTTGCATCATTTTTAAAACAAAAATATAAGGACTTAAAATTTTTGAAGTTTTTCGGTAACCTTTTTACAAGTGCAAAATTGTTGACGAAGTTATTCAGTGGAATTTTGGTGCAACGGGCACTGTGCGCGAAAATCGAATCGAAAAATGCATTATAAGTTCAAATAAAGAACTAAGAAAGGAGGCAAGAGGAGCATACGATTGTTCGGTGGACAAAGATGACAATATTATTGCGGTTAAAGGGATGGACAATAATATTGTAATGGCTATGTCAAATCAATTTGGTGTACAGCCTATAAAAAAAATTTCCAGATATTCCGTCAAACAAAAACGCAAAATTGAAGTAAATCAACCAAATATTATTGATCAATACAACAAAAATATGGGGGGTGTTGATTTAATGGATAATTTAATTTCAAATTATCCTATTAGCATTCATGGAAAAAAGTGCTATATGCCTATTATACTAGGGTGTTTTGATGCTGCAATGAACAATGCATGGATACTAAGCAGAAGCCTTGGATGCAAATATGATAAACTCGAATTAATTAGGAATGTAGCTGAAAACTTGTGCAAAAAATATGGAGTACCACGAAGTGCACCGGGACCTATGAGCAGAAACAGAATCAGCAATGTACTTTTAGAGTCCGGGAGACATCTTGTAATCACTGGTCAAAGTAGACGTCGATGTATTCATTGCGGAAACAAAACTGTAACAGCTTGCACATCCTGTAATGTTCCTTTGCATGACAGCTGTTTCTTGAATTATCACAATTCAAGAGAAGAAGAAAAATAATTTCTGATCAAGTATGATATTTTTGCAATGTTATTTTTTTTATTGAATAAATTTTGCTCAGAAAAGACGCAACTTTATTTTATTAATTCTCACTTGTTAAATTCTTATTGAAAATGTATATATTTTTTCTTTCATTCATAATATATGTTGTTATGATACAATATGTTTTTGTTATTAAAGTTTGACTAATTCCGGAAAACTATCCCTTATGTGCCCAAAGTAAAAGTATTAATTCGCCACTTTTTTACTTATTTTAAGTCTATTGCACACCAACTTGCCCTTTTCATTAAAATAATTGCGTTTACGTCAAAGTTTTGGATAAATATAGTTCTGGGAAATAAGGATGCTATAAATTCTTGGTTTAAATGGGTTAACTTGCTTTACGCTAAAAGAATTATAAGAAATATTTTAAAAGTCTGGTTTTAACACTTTGTTATTGAGATTTTATATTTTATCTTCTAATGAAATAATTAAAAAGATTTTTTTTTATTTTTCTGAGTAAATAACAGTCTTGTCTTAAGTTTTATATTTCTCTCTCGGTTTTGATTTTTCTCAGCTCTTAACAGTTAAATATGAGTTTTATTTTTTTCCTCAAGAAATAAACATGTCCGAATTAGGTTTTTTGGGAAAGGAAAATTGGAATCGGCAGCGCCTTCTTGTTGTTGCCATACATAGCTTTGGTTTTTACTGTAAACGGCGTTTTTAAAAAAAAATTAAATTTAAGTTCAAAAATAGGACCAATCGGGCAACTTCTTCGTAAGGTTGCTATACAAATTTTTTTAAAAAAATTGACAAATTTTATCTTGTAACAAATATATGACAACAAAAATAGAAAACGTCCATTGATAAGTTTTATTTCCTGAGGAAAATAAAAAACTCTTATTATGAGTTTTATTTTTTGAGGAAAAAAATAATACTCATTTTTAATTCTTATAATAGACGAAATATGCAAAACTCTGACAAAGAGTTTTATATCGCTGTAATATAATATAAGTATTTTTTTTTTTAAGAGTTAAAATTGAAATATAAAAAAATATGTCTTACAATAACAGTTAGGATTGGATTTATATATTAAAATCGAAACTTGCTTGATTTCAACGTAGGCAGCTAGTCTAACTGCTGTACAAAAACCCCTTTTGTACTACGCTACTTCCTAGGAAACTTTATGAAAGAGTTTTTTCGCTTACAAAAAAAATAATAACTGTTATTTTCGGTCTCTGCTATTTCGCTTGCCCATTTGATTGGGGGTGGAAGGTAGGCGTTTTAATATGTTCAACTCCATTTCGCGAACAGAATTCATTGAAGAGTTCAGATACAAATTGAACGCCATTATCAGACACTATTAGTTTTGGAATGCCAAAACAACTGAAAAGCTCTCTGAGTTTCCTTACTGTGTTATACGCATCGGCCCTAGGAACTTCAAAAACTTCCGGCCATTTCTAATATATGTACATCTATTGTTACCAAAAACATTTTACCCTTGAACGGACCCTTTCACATGGTCCGTTCGGTGGGGACCCATGGAGTCAAAATGTTATTCACGGGCCTGGGCTGCATTTTAGCACATATTTCACAGCCTTTTGCTAATGCCTCAATTTCGCGATTCATACTTGGCCAATAAAAGTATGAGCGTGCTACTGATTCCGTCTTAACTATATCTTGATGCGTCTCATGTAGTTGTTTTAGGATTTGAATTTTCAATGCAGTTGAAATTATAACGCGGCGTTCCCATAGTAGGCATCCTTTTTAAATAGCCAGTTCACTCCTAAGCATATAGTATAGTTTTAATTGTTCCTCTTTTGTTACCTGTGGCGGCCAGCCTGAAAATGTGTACTCTTTTACTTTATTACGAGTAGGGTCTAAACTAGTAGCGTTGTTAATTTGCTTACTATCCACTGGGATACTTTCGTTGGCTAAAACCAGATTTATATAGACATCCTGTTCTTCTTGATTGTGTTCACTTTTAATATATTTGACGTCAAAATCATAACTGCTAAGAAATAACGAATATCGCTGTAAGCGATTAGCCGTCATTTGTGGAATACCCTTTCGGCTTCCGAAAATGGCCAACAGTGGTTTGCAATCAGTGAGTATTGTAAATCCTCTACCATATACGTATTGATGGAAATACCTGACTCCGTAATATATAGCCAAAGCTTTCTTATCTATTTGGCTGTAACGATATTCGGCATCCGTTAAGGTTCGTGATGCATATGCAATTGGTCTTGCTTTGCCGTTGCTGTACACATGACTTAATACAGCACCAAGACTTTTATTGCTAGCGTCTAATGCCAACTGTAAGTATATTCTGAAGGGTTATATTGTACTAAAATTGCCGTTGATGTCAACATTTTCTTAACATCCTCGAACGCTAATTGACGAGCAGATGACCCAACCCATTTCACCTCTCTTTTCAATAACTCAAATAGCGGAGCTAATTTTGTTGATATATTAGGCACAAATCTGCGATAGTAGTTTATCATTGTTAAAAACGCTTTTATAGTGATATCGCATTAGATCGTGCTGGTACCTTCATGATTGCTTCTACTTTATCTTGTGATGGACTTAGACCCTCTTTATGAATTTTGTACCCTAAATAACAAACTCGTTCTTTGAAAAATTCACATTTGTCCCAGTTGACTGTGAACCCAGCATTTTCTAAACGGTTTAAAACTAATGTCAGGCTCTTCAAATATTCTTCCAGTGATCTGCCTGTTATAATAATATCGTCTAAAAATATAGCTCTTCCAGGAATATTGCGGAGTGCAGTTTCAACATTCCTCTGAAACATGGCTGGGAGGGTTTTAATACCATAAGGACATCGAGTATACTCAAAAAGTCCTACATGGGTACTAATCGTAGTTAGTGTTTGGCTAGCTTCATCTAGCTAAATTTGCTGATATGCATTAGAGGGATCAATTCTTGAAAATACAATACCACCTGCCAGTTTATCGAAAATATCTTCAATGCGAGGTAAACATGCTTTTCTACTGCTTCACCACTAAAAACTTCTGGGTAGTCATCTAAAATCTTGTGTAATGAATTGTGCCGACTTAACTGTTTTATCGAGAATATAACCCCAAAATATACCATAAAATCTCTACCTAAAATCGTAGGTGCACCTTTTTTAACTACAAAAAACTTCATTGATGGGCTTTTATTGCCACATTGTACTGAAACGTTACAAACGCCAAGAGGGGAATTTTTTTCATTTGTATAACTTATTAATTTCACTCTAGTAATTGATAATGGAATGAAACTGGACAATTTATAGTATATTCCCGCATTTAAACACGTAACAGCCGCACTATTTATCTTAATGTTCATTACTATTGGATCATTAGATACTTTTAAATTCACTGAAAATAAATTCTCGGTTCCTCCACCCTGTACAAATGACACTTTCCTTTCATCACCCCGTCTATACTTAATATCTTGACCTTTTCCGTTACATACTTGCTTTAAGTGTCCCTTCTTGGATAAACCGCAACAACTACAATATAGTTTGCCTAAATTACTTTTATCGAATTTTTTATTGCGCGACTTTTTGTTTTACTTTCCTTTAGCTTGTGGATAACCCCACTTTTAATTGTGATTCCAGTTGCCTTGCCAGCAGCCCCAGTTTGAAGGGCGAATGTTACAGCTTTACAAAAATCTAATTCTGCTTCCTTTAGAATGAACAGCGTTTCCCTTATTATTCCTCTAAATAGCCCCCCCCCCCTCTAAGCACGAATTTATCTCGAATTGCATTTTCAAGTTGAGCCTCAAATTGGCAGCTTACGACAAGACTTTTGACACGACGTTCCCAGTCCAGAATTCCTTCTGTCTCTTGCATTTGTGCGTCATAAAACTTTTCACGTTCAGCTAATGTAAACTGAACCGGTTCAAAGTGTATATTGATAACCTCAAAGAGATCTTTAAATGCTTTTTTCTCTGGTTTAACAGGAAAACATAAATTCATCACTAACTTGAATGTGTTTTCTGTCAGTGCCGTTAGCAGAATTGCTTTTTCCTTGTTGTCATCATTTATCTCATTAGCTTCAAAATATTGAAGTAATCGCTTACTAAAAAAATTCCAATCGTTTGATTGATAATCAAATTCATGTATTGTTCCAATCAACGGCGATGTGCTTACTCGTTCGTTTTAAGGGTTTGTTTAGTCCAAACACAAATATATTTCTCATCCAACGATGAATTTCCTTCTAATAATTCCGGCAGACAGAACTCCCCCGATGTACCTCCTGCCGCATATCCCATTCGCAATATCCTAAAATTATAAAATAAAATGGAATCACAAAGTGTCATATCTTGGAATAACAAAACATAAAACACTTATATGAAACACTAATCTTACAACAATTACATATCAGAATTACAAGAATTTGTCAAACTTCCGAACGTTTTTTAATTTACCCACTACTGCCTGTTTATCTAAAATTAAACAATGAAATTGTTGATAAAACAAGAAGAAAGTTACATAACAATAAACAATGGTAAATATACTAAAGCATAGTTACCTCTGTGTATTAATCAATTTCTCAATGACGTCAAGTGACATTTCTCCAGTCAGCTGAGTTCGCCTTCGCCCCAGTCAGAATACAAGCGAATGAAATGTGCGTTTCTAGGGCAACACCAAGAGGCTATATGAACATAACTGGCGTCCACGGCTTTAAAAAGCTTCAAAATATTGAAGTAATCGCTTACTAAAAAATTTCCAATCGTTTGATTAATAATCAAATTCATGTATTGTTCCAATCAACGGCGATGTGCTTACTCGTTCGTTTTAAGGGTTTGTTTAGTCCAAACACAAATATATTTCTCATACAACGATGAATTTCCTTCTAATAATTCCGGCAGACAGAACTCCCCCGATGTACCTCCTGCCGCATATCCCATTCGCAATATCCTAAAATTATAAAATAAAATGGAATCACAAATTGTCATATCTTGGAATAACAAAACATAAAACACTTATATGAAACACTAATCTTACAACAATTACATATCACACTGCCGAACGTTTTTTAATCTACCCACTACTGCCTGTTTATCTAAAATTAAACAATGAAATTGTTGATAAAACAAGAAGAAAGTTACATAACAATAAACAATGGTAAATATACTAAAGTATAGTTACCTCTGTGTATTAATCAATTTCTCAATGACGTCAAGTGACATTTCTCCAGTCAGCTGAGTTCGCCTTCGCCCCAGTCAGAATACAAGCGAATGAAATGTGCGTTTCTAGGGCAACACCAAGAGGCTATATGAACATAACTGGCGTCTACGGCTTTAAAAAGCCGACGAGTCGCAATAGATGGCACCATTCTTTGCTCAGAGTTCATCTGATTCAGAGTCTATTCTGAAAGAAATTATAATTCTGTTCAGAGTTTAATCTGAAATTATTCCCATCTTTATTACAGAAGTATAACTCTGTTCAGAGTTTAATCTGAAATTATTCCTATGCTTAGTACAGAAGTGTAATTCTGTTCAGAGTTTAATCTGAAAACTTGCTTCCATCGTAATTTCACATTGCAACACTTGCACCCACACGCTGCAGCATTATTCGGAGTGCTATTATTGAAGATTAATATTTCTTCTTCTTCTCTTTTTCAGGAAGAATAGATCAAAAGTAGTGGACTCCGTGACGTTATTCAGACGAAGGCAAATTAAATAAGTGGCACACACGCCCCCCCACAAGTAGCCACACACACACACATCCGAGCGCGGGTTTCTAAATCTTGGAATTAAACTGTATAGGTATCATGCATTTTGACGGGAATTTTTTTCTTCAAAAATTAGGAATTTTTTTCCAAGTTTTTTACTTTGACGTCCTACTACTTGCGACGGCAGGTGACAGGAAGGCTGATTGGGCATTCATTGGAAAGCTTGGACGGTTTGCTATCATCTGAGATGAATCCCACCTTGATACGGTGTATATCAAGATAGTTACAGGGTGTAAAGTGGAAGAAGTACTAAAAATCTTAAACCCCCCTACCGCCGAAACGACGCGTCTTATCCCCCCCCCCCCTTCACCTTATAAATTTTTGGTTGTCTCCACCCTAGCTATCAAACCATTGAGCTAGGTGCACCAATTATGAAACACCCTGTATAAACAAAATACAAAAAGTTATTGCATTGAATCTGATTTGCTTTTTAGTTTAAGAATATTAATTTAGCTGCACAAGCAATTTGATCCTGCTTGTTCTCCTTCCTCCTTTTCTTCCTTTAATAAGAAGTAGTACTCATTATAAAAACCAATTACACTTTTACTTCCAGTAATTTTTCAAAACTAATTACACTGCTTTGGCGCATGTTAATCAGTTATCACTGCCCAAACTCATTATTTTAACCTCAATCAAGAGCTTTTAATTTCGATCCAGTTTAGTCATAATTCTTAGTTTCACTTTCCAGTAATTTGCATTTGAATTTGACATTTTATTTATAAGTACTATACTTTTCTCTTCATTATAACTTCTCATAATTATCCATATATATATGATATACCTTTATTCTAAATATATTTCGTTTCATTAATTGAATTAGTATATGTATATTTTTGGACTACTCCTGCTACTATTTTTGTTTTTTCTCTCGCATATGTATACTAGTATTAATCTTTTGTAGCTATAAGAAATGGTATCGGCTGGCTTCCAACCACTCACATTGTCCACAGGATTATACAATCCTTAATCCTTTCTATATTCTCAATTGCTATAATGTTATCAATATCTATTTACTGATCTGTTAATCTAATTATGCTGCTTACTCTCGTAATGGCCAACGTTATAAGAGGGGTATGTGAATAAATACTTTTTGATTTGATTTGAAATTCTTTAAAAAAAAATGCTTAAAAGTGCTTTATTTGTTCTTTCGTTCTTAATCACAAAATAATTTCATGGAATAATTTCACTGAATTCAAGTGAATGCTGAACGCAAGTGATTACAAGTGAGTTCACACAGACTACAATGAATGCAATGCATTCCAGAGTAATGCAGCTCACAGTAATGCATTCTTTTTCTAAAAGAAAAAGAATGCATTCGTCAATATTTTTTTGAGGAATAGAATTCATTTAATTCCATTCCAATTCTTTAAACATACTTTTACTGCAGCTTGCAATTCGTTCATTTGAATGAAAAAATGTATAGTAATACAGCTCAGAAATAATGCATTCTTTAACAACCCTGCTCAATAATAATTTCAGTTACATAGCGAGTTAATATAGTCAATTCTTCTTTCATTTAATTGTAAAGGTGTACTTAATGCCAAAGTAAACTAAATTGCATTTAAAGAAATTTAATGTTAACGTAATCATTTTCAATCTATGAAGGCAATTACACTGTATAAATTTGTTTTTATGTTAACGCAATCATTGTTCAATCCATTAAGGCAATGACACTGTGAATTTGTGTATATAAATAGAATAATGGCAACAAATAAATAAGTATCATTTTATCAGTAAAAGTGAGCGTTTATTTTGATAGCTGAATTGAGTCTGCTAAGTGCAGTTTTTCTACTTCTATAGTTGTGCATAGGTTTTGTACCATTGCACCATTACTACAAGCTCAGGTATATCTGAACCTGAGCTTCTGGATTATCTGCCAGGTATAGGAACCTGCTGCAGTACATAACAAGGCGACAACTTTATTCTTGTCGCGGTAAAAACAAGTCTATTATAATTATATAATTTATTTTTGTATGAATTTCGACTTACGACGACTTCGACTTACGGTCGAAGTTGCGGAACAGAACCCCGTCGTAAGTCGAGTACTGACTGTATTTAAAATTATGTTGTTTCGGAAGCTTCAAGTGTATAGTTTTGTACAGTTTAGTATTTTGTGAAATTAAGAAGAGCAAACCCTTTATAATTTTCAAAAACTGGATTTTTTTTCCCCATATTTTGAAAGTATACTGGAAAGAGGAAAAATTAAAATATTAAATATTTACGGAGTTATTGCAGTTATTCATAACGTATACTAGCGAGGCAGGTAGCCGGAGTGCTTGGGGTAGAGCAACTTTTCTTTCACAATACCTTTGTACAATTCTATTGTCCCACAGCAGCAAATGGAAGTTAATCAGCTTTTCGAGGAAGCTGATGGCTTATTCCATGCGCCTGGAATCGCTGATTGATCGATAAGTCACTAAATTAAGTTTTTCAGTATTGAAACTTTAAACGCGATTATCTCGAAAGTGCATCTTTAAAAACTGCTGCTGCTGTAGATCTGGATGAAACTTGCAGAGATTTCTGCCTATAATATTATAGGAAGGATGTACCTAAAGTTTTATAGATATCCCGTAAATAAATTAATTTTTTGGGGTAAAAATGATCGAATAAGTGGTCGAAAATCTGAACATTTGATACGAACGCATGTTTTTATTTTACAATTTTTTTTTTATTTTATAGGTTTATCCTTCCCCTGAAGATGTAAATAGTTTTCTTGTTTGTTTATGATCAATAGAAAAAAAATTACAGAGGCAGCAATTTACGATGTCACGCAAAAGGCACCTGGTGGAACTACCCTGCAACGCCATCATTTTCTTAAAAAAAAAAAAATCTAGATCTGAGAGCTGCAGCAAAATAATGTTAAAAGTTTAAAATGATGCGTTCATTTTATCAGCTTTAGAAAAAATCATTTCGGGCGGCTGAAGGGTTTTCTCCCCTTAAAGCTTTTAGCTTTTATTTTAACGTGATGAATTGTGCGGTGCAATTATACAAAAACAATTGCGGAAATTCCAGCGGAAACCGTATTTTATACAAATGAATATATTTAAAAATATATATCATCCTTGTTTTATTATTATTCGTGAATTTTGTTTTACATATCTATAACAGAAGCAGAGAAATATACGAACGTTTTAAGATCATGTGCGATTTGTTTATTCGATAAATGTTAGAAGGTTTCTCGTTTGCAATGGCAGCTCTATATTTCTTTAGAGGCGCAAACTTTTTGGTTATTTACACAGCAAATTGGAGTATAAAAAAGTTTCCCATTCAAAATGTTACGATTTCACTACTGCCATGACGAAGCGAATAGCAACACAGCACACTAATCCATTCGCTTCCATATTAGTTATTTATTATTATTATATATTATTATATTATATTTATTAAATAGTTTCAATCAAAGCTATAAACAAATCTTAAATTTTCAGTTTTCTCGAAATTGAAGAAATGATGAATGGTTTTCAGAATATGGAGAGATCCTCAAGAAAGTTTTAAGTAAGTAAGTATGTGTAAGTTGCCTGGTAATAACGCTATTTGAGCTCTGTAAATGAAATTTCAAAGAAATTGCAAAATATGAAAATGGAGAATTTCAAATTCGTTTACAGCTCTGAAACAAAGTATATTATTCGTCGCGTTCTTCATGCCTTCTCTTGAGATGTAGTAATTTTTGGAGTAAACTAAATATCTGAAAAGGTAAATTCGTGATTATGCATAACGGCGACAAAACCAGCACGTCGAACCAAATCCAGTCTTGAAGGGACCTTTAGACCACTTACCTGAACTTATTGTGAGTACTGGTGGTACGTAATCGTGTCATTGCCCAATCCTCCCTGCGACATTGCCAGCACATAGGGTATGCAATGTCCCTAAAAAAATTTACAGCAGTATAGAAGCGGAGCTCAGTCAATTTTCATTCTCGAGGGCGCCGGGAAAGTGACAGGGCGAAATAAAACCCAATACTTAACAAAATAATGTCATGTATTTTAACCACGTCATTTTAAATCTTAATTATATAGTTCACATATCGGTACACCACTAAATTTTTTATTAATTCGGAACTATTCCTTTAATCGGTATGTAACTATGGTAGCTTATCGGTAGGGTACTAATTTCGTTAACTAATTCGAAATAATATATGTACTGTTGCGAGCGTGGCATTTGGTTCGTTATTTTAAACGCAATATTACAGATTTAATTGACAAGTTCTTTATTTTCGCTCTACACTTATAAAATTCACAAACAATTAATTAATTAACTCAATTTTAATTATCGCTAGTACTGTATTTCCAATTATCTGAATCCAATTAGAACACTTTGTTCAGTTCACTGTCTGAAATAACAATACTCCACTGGTGGTGACAACTGCTATATTTATACTCTACAAAATCTCCAGAATCATCTCGAGGATTCCATTCCAGAACCTTCGCAAAGATTCCATCATCGATTATCCGAATCTGAAGGGGTTTACTCTCCATTTCCAGTAGATGCCATCAGTTGTATATTATTGTTTCATGCCCTCTTCTTAAAATTATTAGTCCCGAAAAACAGGTGGTCCACGGCTTTGATGCTCACAGTATTGACACAAGTGATCCAGATGAACGATTTTTCGTTTGTCTCTTGTACCACGTTAAATCATGTATACTACTGTTAAATAGGATTTCCCAATGGATAGGGAAAAGGGTTCTTAAGTGAAAAGCATCAAATATAATAATATAATTGTAAACTTTATTGATAATGGAGTGGCTATGTCGGTTAAAGATTACGTCTGTCACGTACGCTCGTTAGTCTCGACTACTTCTCTCAGTTGCATGGTGTTGCCACTACTGTTAGCTGGGGTTTGTCCAGTAGTGTTGTGAACACCTGATCTATAATTCATTAGGAATATAGGAATATGTCGATCCAAATAGCGGTGATGGTAGTCAACTACTTTCTTTAGATGCTCGTCCAATGTTCTGTTGAAGCGCTTTACCATGCCGTCAGATTGTGGGTGTATAGTAGTTGTTCTGGTATTTCTTATTCTCAGCATTTTACACACTCCTGGAAAGTCCGTGATTCGAAGATCCGTCCTTGGTCCGAATGTAGTTCGTAAGGCACAGCAAAACTACTAACCCATTTCGTTATTATTTTGTGGTTGCCTCTTGATTAGGCATTGCATAAGCTTCAGGCCAATTGCTGAAATAATCAATGGCAACTAATATATAACGGTAACCGTTATCCGTTTCTGGAAAAGGTCCAGAAATATCTACAGCTATCCTTTCAAAAGGTGATCCAACATTATACTTATACATTTCTCCTCTGCTTCTGGCGGCCCTTCACAGGAAGCACAGTCAGTGCATCTGTGGCACCATTCCTTCACATTTTGTTGGATATGTAGCTAATAAAACCTTTCTCGTATTTTGGAAATTATATTATTCACTCCCGTCCAGAGGATTAACTGAGCATTTCTTCTAGAAAATCGTTGACCATTGATGCTGGCACGATTATCTGCATTCGGAATGATTTACCGTTATGTCGTTCAGACTTGCGTTTTAATATACCGCATTCAACATTAAGAGAGTTCCATTGAGCCCAATAACTTTTCAGATTCTCGCTCCGTTCCGAGATATCCTTCCATTCTGGTCTTTCCATGTGGCCTTTCTAAAACAGGATGTCTTGGTCTTCTCGTTGTGCAGTGCGCAACCTCTCGTTCTCCGAACCTAAAGTAGTTTACTCCATTTCCAGTAGATGTCATCACTTATCTCTTATTGTTGCACGAACAGTACATAGCGATGCAAGTACTATAATTTTCTTTAGAACTCTAAATAAATTTTCTTTAAATCTCAAGGCAAGTTTCTATTTAGTCTAGATATACTCTATTGAATGGGATGGAGTCTGCCTAAATATATGGACATAATTTGTCACAAAAGAATATTTACTTAGAGATACAATTCAAAAAAAGTGTTGTGAAGATGAATGTGACCCTTCTTATGAAAAGCTTAAATGTATCGCCGTAATCTGTAACAAAAGAATAAATAATTAGAGCAAGAAAAAAAAACAAAAGAATCTTTACTTAGAGATACTAATCAAAAAACGTTATGGGATTGACCCTTCCTATGAAAACTTAAATGTATGGACGTGAAAAATTCACAAAAGAAAAAAATTTTATAAGGAAATATAAAAAATTTGGTAGAGAGTTATCAAAAATGTAAACATGATACAAAACCTCTGCAATAGCAGAAGTCAAAAACATGCAACAACTGCAGAAGGACCTTCATAGATGTCCTATTAAACAAGTTTATTTGATTAAATTTTAAGCTTACAGAAACTATTTTCTATTGCCCTTTTCGTCCCCTATTTGAACTTCCAGGTTGGATAACTGCTACCATAGCTTTGTGGATCCGGACTCCTCTTATTTTAAGAATATTTTAGAATTTGACACAGAGTTATCAAAACTGTAAACATGATACAAAACCTCTACAATAGCAGAAGTCAAAAACATGCAACAACTGAAGAGGGACCTTCAGAGATATCCTATTATACAAGTTTATTTGATTAAATTTTAAGCTTATAGAAACTATTTTCTATTGCCCTTTTTCGTCCCCTATTTGAACTTCCAGGTTGGATAACTGCTACCATAGCTTTGTGGATCCGGACTCCTCTTATTTTAAGACTGTCTTTGTAAACACGACTTCATGTACGCCAGGACGTCTAGGGAACATCCTTCGCTAGTATAGACAACATTTCCTTGCCAACCTGTGGACCGTGAACTTTTGTGCATACGGCATCCATATTGCAGAATTCTAGCTAAATCAATCACCGAGTTAGTCTGAAGTTGAATGAATCAAAAATTACTGGATAGTCCATTGACGAATGAGTTGATAAGTGGACTCATTTTGATCTGAGGGGAGGAAGTGAATGATTTGGTGTTAGACTAACAATAATTTCAGGTTGTTATTGTTAATTATCTTATTTTTATTTGTGATTCTCACTATAGAATTTTCTGTCTATCACTTCGTACGGGCCTTCCCACAAAGGCGCTAACTTATTTTTCTTAGTATGGATTTTGATTAATACTTTATCACCAATTACAAAAGTTTTTTGCTTTGTTGCTTTGTCATAATAAGATTTAGAATTTTCTTTATTCTTTATAAGGTTTTTTCTTGCCATTTTGTGGGAGTATTGGAGTCGACCTTTTAACTCATTTACGTAACTATAATATTTATATTTGACTTCGGGGTCCTTTTGTATGGAAGACGGATTTTTACATGAAATCTATAAAAAAGTTCATGTGGCATATTTACCCCAGTAAAATAAGTATCCAACCTCGAAATGGAAGCGAACAAGCTTTGGGCATTCTAAAGACTGGGAAAAAAGTCTCATATAATCTCGTGTCTGCATCACCAGATATTCAAGGTCAAAGGTCGCGAAAATCGGTTTTTTTTTTAAATTTTCTAGTTTTCGATGGAAAATAAGTCATTCAAGGTCATTATGAAACTTATAGATTACAAAATTACATACAATTTTCATTTCATGCATTTTTTGTATTGTTACGCGCCACAAAGTGATATAAGCGACATATATTGGAAATGGAAACATCTTTAGGTTAGTGACATCTTAGTAAACTTTGGGTTCAAAGAACGGAATATTCAGGAAGGTTCTAGGATAATATGTATAGTATAAATACGGCGCTACTCACATCCAGGAGGCAGAGTCTTATTTCAGACAGTAAAGTGAACGAAGTAAACTTTTGGGATTGTTGCAATTGGCAACCGAAATTATATTTTTATAAAAATAAGTACAAACAATATAGTTTGTAAATATTCAAAAAAGTAATATAGAATATATATATAATAAAAAAAAAATATATATATATATATAAATACTATACAACATATGTATACCTCCAGTGGACGGAAATCTGTGCCACTTTTCCAATTTTTAGTCACAAGTAAAAAAATATATATAGACACAGCAGCCAGGTTGTCGAACATTCCCAACATTTACCATATAGTTGTGAGGTGTTCCAGGTCTTACTATATTTAAACATAGTAGCATGTATATACATACACCAAAATCTGATTGAAATCTCAGGTAAGATTTCAAAAAGATGACTTTTAAAGGAACACCTTGGTAAATTTGAATGTATCCATTCTGCCACTCTAACATTTTCCGTTCTGTCCTCACAAGGACTAGAACAATATTATGTAAACACAACTGAAAAATTAAAACAAAATCACTAGTTGTTTGAACAGAAACCAGGGAAAAACTTTTAAAAAAAGAAACACTTATCTGTTCATCTGCAATATCCAGTGCAGGGTTTTGTTGCTGGACGTATATGTCCTCACAAATAAACAATTATTGTGTCACTATTAATACTATTATTGTAAAAAAAATAAAAAAAACCACACAATGAACATAAACTTTCATTAAAAACTCACAAATTGAAACAAATTTGTCATTTAATGACAAATGTCAAACCACAACATTTAAATTGTGGCGCCCCCGTCATCTCAAAATCATAAATTCCCACAGCGCCGTGGTGAACTTGCGCAAAGTCAGAACAATAGCCAGCAACTAAGCGAAGCCACAGAACAATAGGCGGCAGCTGGCCCCAACCATATAAAAAGGGGGCGATTTCAGAAGAAAAATCACTTGTTGCTCGGTATTTCACCAGTAAAGTCAGCTAGCTGGAATATTGCCACTAGCATTTTTTTCACTTGTCCTCAAATTTTTGTAGGGTTATTCCCACAATCAATTTTTTCATCACATACAGGTAATAAAAATAGAAATTTGTTGGGATGTTACCAGAAGTTTTCTATTAATCAAAAGACCACTGAAATATAGAATAAATTCAAGATTTTGGGATATTACTAAATTGAGAATAAACTTCTATTATTTCAGATCTTCGTTGGTCATATAAAAATGGGGGAAAATTTCTGGGATATTACCAGAAAATTCCATATTCAACTTTTTCTATATATTGAGATTGGAAAATTAATTCGCAGTTTTGGGATATTACCAAGCTAAGAATAAAATTCTGTCGTCTCAAGTTTTTTTGTCTCCTCTTTTTGTTACTAACCATTCAACAAAGTTAATTTGGGAAATATCCAATTAACTAAAGTTAGCGTAAGGGTTTCACAAAACATTTCATTTCGGGACATATCCAAATGAAGTGTGGCAGGAAACTCCAGTCAATCGGGAAATCAATAGTATTGGGCGATTTCTATACTAAATAGAAATCCCAGTTAATATCTAGGCTAAATCGGCGCCAAAACCTTTTAGGATATTTCCAGGGGTTTTTTTGCTGATTTGGTTTTGGATTCAGGAGAGAGACCATATCTTGGTATTGAACCTTTTGGGAGATTTTCAGGGGTTCAATCCATAGTACGGATTTGGGTCAGAAAACAGGTACAGGGATTATCTACATCAGGGTTGACTATACTATAGAGAATTGATAAGTATAATACTCACTAACCTTTTTTTTTCAAGAAGATATTAATTAACTCCCTTTTTATATTGAATTTTCTAACAAAGTTTGAATTGCTATTCTTTTTTTGCGCTTTATTAATTTGTTCCTTACTCTTATTGCAGCTAATTAGCAATATGTAGAATTTAAGTTTTTTTTTTGAATTAATTCTTTTCTTTTGATCTTGTTTAATTTTTGTTTGAATTTATGTTTACTTTATTGATTTTTTTGTTAAAATGTTTTTAGTTTTAAGAGTACTCAATAAACATATTAAAAGCAGGTTAATCTTTTAATCAGCGGTTTACCTATTTTTTTACTTCCACAATTTCATTTCATTTTATTACCTTATTTTTTTATGAGCTGTAACATTGGTCCTTCGAGCCGGATAAACCGGTAGCATAATACGTTTATTGAGTGTTCAAACTAACAA
Organism: Dioctria linearis; assembly: GCA_963930735.1. Classification (NCBI taxonomy): domain Eukaryota; kingdom Metazoa; phylum Arthropoda; class Insecta; order Diptera; family Asilidae; genus Dioctria; species Dioctria linearis. Next base: position 96,974,396 of record OZ005744.1, on the reverse strand, counting down.
TATAAAAATATATAGCCATTCAAATTTTTCTTTGTGTCTGGTGAAGGAAAACTAAATTAAAATGGAAGCACTTATAGAGAGACAAAGGGCTTTCAAAAATGTTTTAACGCATGCTATCTCTAATTACCAAGAGAGAGTAGCTTCAGGGCAAAAGTTAACTAAAGGTTATCTGAAACAAAGAACCCGAAGTATTGAGGAATTGTGGGAACAATTTTTGGCTAATCATCAAAAGCTATTAGTTGAGTTTGAGGAAACAGCACTCAACGACTACGAAAAAAGCCGTATTTTTGAAGAATGCGAAGGAGCATACTTCGGATTTTTAGGGGAGCTCCAAGAACAGCTATCAAAGCTAAAAGAGCTTCAAGAGCCAAAGGTAACTGAACCAGAGGCAAGTGTAATCAATGACCACAAAACGGAAATAAAATTGCCGAGCATTGAAATTCCGAAATTTGATGGTGATTACACTAAGTGGAGATCTTTCCACGATATGTTCGAATTTTTGATTCATAGAGATTCTCATATTCCCTTAGTACAAATGTTGCACTATTTAAAGTCCAATCTCTCTGGAGAACCAGAAAGGATATTGCGACAATACGATGTACTAATTATCAACCAGCTTGGGCAGAGTTGACACAAAGACACAACAATAAAAAGGTATTGGGGTTTACACAACTCAAAGCCTTATTTAATCAAGCTATAGTAAAAGGTGAACATGAAAGTAGCCTAAAAAATGTACATGATAAAACAAAGGAATGTTTACATGAATTGGAATCCCTTTTCATAATAACTCAAAAATTACCTATGGAAACTCGAACTCTATGGGAACAGTCCATTTCCAAGAGTACAGAGATTCCGGAGTTAAAGGAAATGTTTTGTTTCCTAGAATTTCGCTTCCGCACCTTGGAAGCTATTAACCCTAGTAAGGTTGGTTATGTTGCCATGAACAAACATGAACAAAATAAATCATTAAACTATCACGTCAACGAACAATATGTTTGCGTGATATGTAAGGGAGAGCATCGTATACAAAACTGCGATGATTTCCGACGGCATAATATTGACACTCGTCGCAAGAATCTGTTAAAACATAATATTTGTTTTAACTGTTTACAAAGACATAATGGATCTTGTATGATGAGTAGAAGGTGCCCGGTGTGCAAAGGAGAACATACAATCCACAAATGCACACAATTTAAACAAAAGGGTTTTAATGCTAAACGTGAACTTGTGATTAAAAACAAGCTTTGCACAAATTGCTTAAAACCTCATAATAAAGAAGCATGTCCAAATAAAAATGGATGCTTCAAGTGTGACAAGCGTCATCACACATGGCTTCATGAAAACAAAAACATGTTTTCAACCAAGCCAAGGGCTGTTGAGACCATACAAACAAGACAGTCAGAAAATTCTGTCCCATCAACTTCGACAAATGCTTGTTCAAATCAGCAGAAAGCCACACAAGCACTATTTGCTACGGCTATAGTGCATGTAAAGGACAGAAGTGGGATAACAATTCCCATGCGAGCTTTGGTTGATCTAGGATCACAAAGTTCTTTTATAACCGAAGCGGCTTTTCAATCCTTACAACTGAAAGGCGTTTCAACGTCACTTCAAATTACCGGATTGGGATCTACTCAAGTGGCAAAGGCAAACAAAGAAGTGTCTTTCCATGTGAGATCAGCCACCTCAGCTGATTTTGAAATCCCATTGCGGGCTTATGTTATCAAGAAGATAACTAATATATTCCCACCAACACACATAAGGTCTTCTGATTGGACTCATATAAAAGGCTTGCCATTAGCAGACCCAGAGTTCCTAAAAGCAGGGAAAATAGACCTGTTGTTAGATGTGAATACCTATGCAAAAATTTTATGCAAGGGAATTAAAAGTGGGCCTGAAGGGACCCCCATAGCACAGAATACAAAGCTAGGGTGGATTCTTTTCGGAGAAACAACAGCACCATAAAATCAAGTGGACAAAAATGAAATTTTTTCTGCATTCACCACAAGTAGTGCTGATGACTTAGCACAGCTGAATACCCAAGTGCGGAAGTTTTGGGAAAGGGAAGAACTCAACCCAAAACGCAAGCTTACTAAAGAAGAAGAGCAATGTGAGCAATTCTTTGTGGACAATCATAAACGCCTTGATAATGGCAGTTATGAAGTGAAGCTGCCATTTAAATCAGGCAAGGTTCCCGAGCTTGGGGAATCATGCTGTTCTTAAGGACAGCACTACTACCAAATTAAGAGTAGTATTTGATGCTTCCGCAGTCATCAAAGGGGAGAAGCCTCAAAAAACAAATGTTGACAGGTCCCACATTACAACCAAAGTTGTACTCAACATTGCTAAAGTGGCGTGTTCATAGATATGCAGTGACTGCCGATATAGAGAACATGTATCGAATGATTAAGATACATAAGGATAACCAAAAGTATCAGACAATACTTTGGCGAAGTAGTGAAGTTGAGCCAGTAGAAGGATACGAACTCAACACCGTAACCTTCGGCACTACGGCAGCACCATATCTAGCAATAAAACTACTGCAGCAATTAGCCAAGGATGACAAAGAAAAGTATCCTAAGGCGTCAGAAATTGCAATGCAAGATTTTTACGTTGACGATCTGCTAACAGGTGGAAATACCATAGCAGAAGTCAAACAAACCCAAAAAGAGCTAATAAAGCTATTAAAGGGAGGAGGTTTTAACCTCCGGAAATGGGCAGCTAATCATGATGAAATGCTTGATTGGTTACCTAAGGATGAAATAGAGCTAGAGTTGCCATTAAATTTCGAAGATGACAACCAAATCAAAGCTCTAGGAATCCAGTGTCATCCAGCCACCAATAATTTTATGTTTGCCTTCAAGGCTTCAGAATTTGAAGCAGAAGTCACAACAAAAAGAAAATTTTTGTCGCAAGTAGCAAAGCTATTCGACCCTTTACGTTGGATAACTCCCTGTGTAGTTTTTGCAAAAATTATCATCCAGAAATTATGGATGCATGGATGTACCTGGGACGAAATAGTCCGAGAAGAATTCAGTATGGAATGGAGGCAGTTCAAGACACAGCTGCCGCACATATTGAAAATAAAAATTCCTCGCTGGATACATACCAAGCAAGACAGAGACAATTGTCAATTGCAAGCTCTCGTTTGGAATAAAAGTGAATTAGTTGAACGCAAGGATGAATCTTTTCCTCTTTATACTCCCTTCAGCACACGTTCCAGTGTAAGTTGAAATTATTAAATTTCCCGAGGCTTTCAGCTTACAGTGGAATAAAGCAATTTTGGAATGAATGTATTGATATATATAAAAGATTACCAGAACTTTCGAATGTCAAAAGTGACAGTTACAAAAATAAGCAACTAAAAGATGACACTTACGATAAATTAGTTCTTAAAACAAAAGAAGTAGAACCACTCGCAAATAGACAAACTGTAAAAAGAACATTAAATAGTCTAAAGTGTAGTTATCGTCGTGAATTAAAGATAATACAGAAGAGCGAACAATCTGGGCGGGGATTGATGACATCTATGAAACATCATTAAGGTATTTTGACCAACTACATTTTATAAGATTGCAGGAAATTCCAGAGGGAGGAGTTTCTTAAATAAATTTAGAAGAAGGTATCAGTGTGGTAAGAAATAAAATTTGTTTTATTTTCTGCTTTCTTTATATATATATTTATACAGTTTTATTAAGCTGCCAAGGACCTTGGCCCAAGGTATACTGAGCCAACTAAATTAAAATATTCAGAAAATTTGTCCTAATACTCTTAGCACTTCTAGTAGAATTATGCGTAGCTGTTGCTTTCAAATCCAGTAGCTGCTTACTTTCAAGCCTCCAGTTACCTTTTGTAAAATTTCACGTCGAATCCTGGATGCAAATACACATTTTCATTTCTCTTTCTCAGGAAATTGTGCAAGCAAAAACAAGTCAATTCAATAGTATTTGCTGTTTTTGGGTGTAAGCTAATAGAAGATAGCAAAACTCGGAACCTAGAAGATAAAATACCAAATGCATTTTCCACAATGCGTCGTGATCTCGATAAACGATAACTAAAAATTTGTTGTTCAGCGTTTAATACAGTCCTACAATATAGTTTCATTAAATTTTCCATGAGAGGAAAAGCATCGTCTACAACAAAAGCAAATGGAAGTTTCTCGTTGGTATTTGTAAGTCGTTCGTAGTCTGGGATATTAAGAGGTCCTTCCTCGAATCTATCATAGAATGTTGAGTTAGCAAAAACTCCGCCGTCAGATACTCTGCCATTAGCTCCAACATCAACCATGATTAAATCGTAATTGGCATCTACTATAGCTAGTAATACAACGACTGAAAGTGTTCTTTTAATTATAGTAGTAAGATCCAGAATACGCAGGTTTTGTTATTTCGATGTGTTTCCCATCGATGGCTCCAATGCAGTTAGGGAAATTCCTTTTAGTTCCAAATTCTTTCGCTAAATATTTTCATTCCTCTTCACTTTTTGCAGCTGAAAAAAATTACCAATAAAATTACTAACATGATCGAATAAAATAGATTTGAGAACATACATTTTTTACAGGGAGAAACATCAGAGGATCAGAGAGCAGCGAAAGTACCTCTTTCTGATCCAAAAACTAAATTTCTGGAGAAGGCTGCGAGCACCTTAAAAGCGTAAACGATGAAGCGGAAATAACTGCAGAGTTTGGGGGTGGAGTACAGAAGAAGAAGACAATTGCTGACATTCTTTTTCAAGGACGTCTGGGAAGATTGGGAAAATATTTTCGAAGTTCAACTCAACATTGTGAGTCACCGGATGCTGCTTCCACGTCGTTTATTAGACTAGTACTGTAGTTATGCCTACTCAAAATGTTGACTTGAATTGTTACTCACCAACACTACCAGAAAAAACTTTCTCACAAAAAGTAGTGAGATTATTAGGCAACCAAGTCATTACAGTTCGATCAGGGCAGGGTCATAACACTTATAGGATTTTACAAGATCTCCAGTACTATTAGTACACTAACAGTTTTTGATTTTTTTTGGATTATTTTATTTTTATTATTCGCTGAAGTATATTTGGTTTATTAAAATTTTACTGAATTTCATTTTGAGTTACTGTTTCGAAGGGTGAGTGATTCTGCAAAGCATAAAAAAATTATTTGTATAATCAAAAACTAGTAACTACTTTAATGTTGTCTTTCAGTACTTTGATTAAATTATAATTCTTCCAAGAGCTTGTGGCGATATAGCAGTTAAAATATTTAGATCTTCAAAACTTGTGGGTAAAAAACGTAGAGTGGCTGAAAAACGCTCACTCAGAGTTATTGATTTTGTCATTTTGATGGCCTTCTTTTGAATTAGCGGAGTGATTTTTCTTAAATTTTCTGTATAGGAACGGGGAATAATCCATCCTTAGAAAGTTTTTGTAATCAGAAGAACTTGTTTCGTGCAGTTCTTTCAACAAATTTTTGTGTGAAAATCAGGGACCGATAGAGTTATAAGAAATATTTTAAAAGTCTGGTTTTAACACTTTGTGATTGATATTTTATATTTTATCTTCTAATGAAATAGTTAAAAAGAGGATTTTATTTTCTTCTGAGTAAATAACAGTCTTATCTTAAGTTTTATATTTCTCTCTCGGTTTAACATTTATAAATGAGTTTTATTTTTTCTCTCAAAAAATAAAACTCATAATTAGAGTTTTTCATTTTTCTCAGCTTTTAACAGTTAAAAATAAGTTGTATTTTTTTCCTCAAGAAATAAAACTCCTTAATTGAGTTTATCATTTTTCTCAGAATTTAACAGTTAAAAATGAGTTTTATTTTTTCCCTCAAGAAATAAACCTGTCCGAGTAAGGTTCTTAGGGAAACAAAAATTGGAATCGGCAACCCCTTCTTGGTGTTGCTATATATAGCTTTGGTTTTTCACTGTAAACGGCCGTTTTAAAAAAAAATGTAAATTTAAGTTCAAAAATAGGACCAATCGGGCAACTGTTTCGTACGGTTGCTATACAAAATTGTTTAAAAAAACAAAAAAACAAATTGTATCTTCTAACAAATATATGAAAACAAAAATAGAGAATATCCATTGATAAGTTTTATTTCCTGAGGAAAATAAAAAACACTGACTATGAGTTTTATTTCTTGAGGAAAAAATAAAACTCATTTTTAACTGTTATAAGATGAGGAAAATATAAAACTTGAATTATGAGTTTTATTTCCTGAGGAAAAAAATAAAACTCATTTTTAATTCTTATAATAGACGATATATGTAAAGCTCTGGCAAATAGTTTTAAATCGCTGTAAAATAATATAAGTATTTTTTTTAACAGTTAAAATTGAAATATAAAAAATATATCTTACAATAACAGTTAGGATTTGATTTATATATTAAAATCGAAACTTTCTTAATTTCAACGTTGGCAGCTAGTCTAAGTGCTGGACCCCTTTTGTCCTACGCTACTTCCTAGAAAATTTTATGAAAGAGTTTTTTTGCTCACAAAAAAATAATAACTGTTATTTTCGGTCCCTGGTGAAAATCGCTCACGATTCGCTAGCGATTCTTTCATCCAGTATCTATGTTACCTCTTCCTTCTGTTTTCAATAACTTCAATTTTTATTTCCTGGTTAATTAGCATAAGAGATAAAGCAATATCACTCATGTATAAAATAAGGTTTCGAAATTACATTATTCACTAAGATTTCTCTTCGTTTTTCTCTTTTCAATTCAACATCTCTACTCTAATGAAGTTTCTGATACATGCCACACCTATATTCTAGTGGATGGGCATTTAATATTCCAAAAAAAAATTTGTATGCGCATACCTCAAATGAGTATGACATACCTCTAGGTATAACATATAACATGCAGATATGCTAGATGGCCCCCTTAAGGTATTCGGCTAGAGTATGCTAGCTTCTTTCTAGCGCTCCATTTGTTTGTGGATGGTAAGGAGTTATCCGTAACTTGTGAATTTTTAACAATTTACAGGTTTCGGTAAACACTGAGCTCAAAAAATTAGAACCTTTGTCGGTTAGAATAGTTTCAGGTAGTCCATATCTACAGAATATATGTTTATCGAATGCTTCTGCTACTGTATTTGCTTCTGCGTTATTTAATGAAATAGCCTCCGAATATTTTGTTAAATCGTTCTGGTAAGTGAGCAAATAATTATTATTTAAATAACTATATGGTAAGGGACCTACTATGTCCAAGAAAATTTTTTCAAAGGGTTTACTTGTAATCTTCATCGGTACTTTCTTGTTAGGTCTGAGTTTGTTCACTTGACGCGATGAGCATTTTTTTATAAACTCCTTAATATCTCTAACCATGCCTTGCCTTCTTTAATTTACTGATGAGAGAGAGAAACATCTCTTTGGTGACTGTATAAAGCGGTGATATGGTAATTAGAAATGACTTGTTTAATAATTTTAGTGTCTTCCAGTAGAATCATTTTATCGAGAAAGCAAATGCTCATTCTTATTGGAATTTTTGAATTCCTTAGCGCATAGCATTTTGTACTAATGGTAATTTGGTATACTGATTATTAGTATTGAAATTGAAACGATTTTTTCTTAGTTTTATGTTCTATCTATTAGGTATGTCTCCGACTGGTATTATTAGATCTTTAGGCAGATATGTTTTTAACATATTTTCTTGAGTTGTGTTATTTATTGGTAAAATAATATATTTAATAATAATAATCGGAGTAGAATTGTGATTTTTGTTAATCGATTGAGTCTTTTGTTTATTTCTTGTAATAGCTTATATATAGCTTTTCTTTCTGGTATAGCACGACTGAGTCCGTCAGCATTAAAATTTGCTTTTCCCGGTTTGTGTATGATTTGATAATCATATTCTTCTAATTTGATTCTCCACCTCATCAATCGGGAAGGACGATCTTTTAAATTCATGAACCATGTGAGAGGCTTGTAATGGGTAACTATGGTAAACTTGCGATCATATAAATAAGAACTAAATTGCTCAACTGCAAAAATTATTCAAAATAACTCTTTCTTAATAGTTATCGATTTCGCTCATGGGAATCTGATGGATTCCTAGTTACCAAGATGTCAGTTATTTTGGGAAGGTGGAATGCGTCTCCTACTGTTAAATCGTTGAGGCGGCTAAAATCAATTACTACTCTCCATTTCTTATTACCAGCTGCATCTGCTTTTTGGGAACTAACAACAGTGGTGAGTTCCATGGGCTAGAACTAGGGCTTATTATTTTATCTTCAAGCATTTTTTTATTTATTTGTTAACCTCGTGTGATGTGTTTTGAAAAAAAAAAATTTACAATATAAAAAGGGAAGTATCTGGTATCTGATTCGCGGAATAGGTTTTTCTACATAAACGGTAACAGTACACTCCTATTCAATCTGGGTAGATCTAGAACGAAACTAATTATACAGCAAAATAAATGCTCACTACGTAGAAGTGATGAAGTCTTCAGTCTACAGGTAGCAGGTCTTAGACCAATTCTAGCTTTTTTACTTGTTTTGTATTGCATTTGTTTAATGTGCCTAATAATTTTTCATCTTAGAATAACAATTTTTCGGTATATACATGGTGAAATCCAACTGCAATTGAAGTCTTACTGTGAATATGATCATAGATACTGTCGTGTCCCAATAATAAAACTCACGAATCAATCAAACAATAAAAGAGTAAATCTTTAAATCAAAGAAAACACACGAATTACATTTAAAACAATACTTTATTAATCCGAGAACTGACCTAACTTAATGACAAGATAACTAAGCTACCTGGCGCTTAGATAACCTAAACCGACTCTAATCACGATAAGACTGTACACTTTTACGGCACCCGCCAGTCCAGTCATTGGTCTTTTATGCACCAATATTCGGAAGTAGACTTTACTTAACAACGCGGATGTAAACAAACGACAACAACCTTGCCGTTTGTTCTACCGGTTGCAGCACCTGAGTCGCTCAGTAGTAAACAATCGCTTTACATAATAATTACCATGCTAGGTTAATTATTATTGTAATCGTCGAATGCTCCACTAAGCGCTCATCGCAGCCAGCTGTTGAGCTAATCAGCAAAATAACCGACAGTTGCAGAACAGTACCATGCGACGTTACTGTTTAGCAAGTGCTTATTATTTCACTAAAATGCGCCCTTGGCTGCTGGAAGAATCTTCCGTATATTGGGCCATAACATCCCTCCCCCCTTGGAAAACTAGTTTCCGCCGGGAACTAGATCTGGAGAGTGCAACAATCTTAATTAAAAACTGAAAATGTCTTTATCCTCGTTCGGTTCAGATTCTTTACATTTTTCATTATATACTATATAAATTGTCTTATTTTTTACATCATTTCTCTTTTTATTTTATTTTACATTTAACTTCTTTAAATTCAATATTTCATTTTCACATTTAATTCCTTTCTTTCATTTTTACATCTTTTTACATCATTTCTTTTTTTATTTTGATTTTTCATTTAATTTCTTTAAGTTCAACATTGCATTTTCACATTTAATTTCCTTCTTACTTTCATCTCATTTCTTTTTTGTTCTGATTTTACAACATATCTGTTTACTTTTTTTTTACTTCACATGTCCTTTCTTGGAAACTTCCTCCACTTCTTAAATGCCTTATTATACTAATAATTTCCTACATTTGAATCTTATAATAATTAATCTATTCCTTTCCATTGAACATGATTGAATATTAATAACCATATATACATATTTTTATTTCTATATAAATTTATACGTTAATCTCTAACTATAGGTTGCCCTTAAATTACTTCTTCGTTATACAAGTGCAAAAAATATATATATATACTAAACTAAACCTATGGCGGCTACTCTAGCTGCACAAGTTGTTTCCCCACAATAGCTGGCAGATTGGTGGTTGGCAAGTTCGCTGTCGTGGGCAAGATTGTCTCAATGGTTATGTTTGCATTTGGGCCTTGGGTTGCTGCTCTGACATATGAACTATAGGTAGAATCACTCTGTTGGTGCCGGCTTGGGTGTAGTTCCTCTTCCAGCGCTTCAAATGGCATAATACTCCTATCAAGATTACTAAGCTGATGACGGCTAAACATGCGGTAGTAGTTGTCGCTGCTAAATGTACTGGATGTGGAATGGCATGTCTACTTGCCTCCTTCGTGCTGATCTTGTCTTCAACCCTCTTTACAGTGGCATCCTGCTCTCTCCATGCTTGATTAAAGTTGTCACTAGCCAGCAATCGTATTTCGTTCTTTTTGCCTTCTACTACCTCCTCTCTCTGCCTGTTTGTCTGGGTTGCGATGCTGTCCAGGCTGGTAACTCCATTCGTCTGGGCTGCCATAGAGATATATTTCGCTGTGCGGCATCTTCAGCTTGTATTCGTAGGTCACCGATTTGCAGGTGACAATGTTCTTCGATGAATAATACCTCTGTGTGCTTCAGCTCACCGATGGAAGTTGGTGAATGTTGGCAGTTTACTTCCAGCTTGGTCTTCTCAGACATCACAAATAACCAGTGGTTTCTCGTTACCATTCTCACTAAGCTGCTCCACTTTGCTGTAACTCTTTCCTTACAGCCCTTCGCATTTACGTTGAACCTCCGGAAAAGGTTCAGCACACAGTTTTCTCCAATAGCAGTTGGGGCTAATTGTGGGCATAAGATTTGCGGGAAGTCCGATACGGTTAACAACGTCTGGCACTTCTGGTACTGTTGGTAACTCAGCAAGACATACTGTCGTTCATGATTGTTGGCTGTAGCCTTGAAGCATTAAACAAATCGAACGTAGATTTGACGACTGTAATTTGGTCCTTCAGTAGATTTAATGTTCGGCTCTCCTTCTCATTAAGGTCATCTATAGCTGCATGAATTTCTTCCAAGTCGGCATGGTCCATGCTTCAGAACAGTGTCTTGGCCAGAGATCCCACTCCATCAAAAATTGAACGCTTGTTTCTTCGGGGCGCCTCATTTTGGGTATGATGCGACAGTTCCTCATCCTGACGCTTAATTTTTTCCACCCAGCCTTCTATCTCTTTGACTGCTGCCTTACACCTTGCAACGCCTCCAGTATCGGTTACGTCTGCACATAATCCGCTTATCAAACCGCTGCAGTTGCTGACGAATTTTAATGCTTCAATGAGATCTGGTATTTGGAGACGCTCGAACAACACTCCCGACTGTCGTATCGGCTCGATGCTATAACCTGCCTGCTCTGCTTGTATCCCAGCTATCAAAGCGAAGATTAAAATTACTTCCGCCTTCATCGCGAAGCTAAACCTTCTTTTATAACTATATAAACTTAGGGAAATCCAAGTATTCTTAGACTAAATGAAGTTTGTTTTTCTTTAATATAAACTCCTAATTTATTCTAATATTTTTTTTTTACAACCTTTACTTCTCTTACACCTTCTTTCTTTAGCAATTCTCTCTTCTCTTTACACAACTTGTATAAAAACTTCTCTTTCCTTTAAATTTCTAAACCCCCCTTTTTTTAATCTTTTTATTATTAACCTCTTATTTATGCTTTCTTTCAACAGCTCTTCTTATTTATTTTCCATTATTTCTTTCAAAATCTCTTATCCCTTTTTTTTAAATCTTTATATCTTGTTTACTATTCCTCTTTTCTTTCTCCTTTTTTTTAATTATTATTTCCTTAAATTCGCTATTTCTTCTTTTTCATTCAATTAATCTTCGTATACTCTACTTTCTTCTCTTTTAAATCTCTATTTTGTCTTTTCTATTTCAATATTTCCTTCGTTTCTGTTTTTTTTCTTTAAAAAAAATCTTCAATCATTCTCCTCCTTTTTTTTTACATATACTTACTTACTTCCCTCCATTGGCAATCTTTTCGCATCTGCCTAAACTTCTTTTTCCTTTCCTCTCAGCCTACATGCTTTACTGAACCTTGTTCTGCAAGAAAAACAAAAAAACTAAGAAAAAGACTAAATAAAATAAAATATTTAAATTGTAAAACTATTCTATCGTGCTTCATTCCACTTAGGTTATCGTCCTTATATGACGAACAAACTATAATCTTAAAATTAATCATGATACCTTCTCAAACGATTCGTATGAATCCGCTTGAGCTTTTTACCTTGAAGTATAGTTACATTCTCAGGACTGTGAACGTAAATTACTTCATATGGACCTTTAAAAATGGATGCTAATTTCCCTGCCCTAGCTAAGTCTTTAACTAGAACTTTATCACCAATATGTAAAACTTTCGGCCTAGCTGAATTGTCATGGTACTTCTTTGCTACTAGTTTGCTTTTAAGTAGGCTCTCCCTAGCTAGTTGAAACGCCCTCTGCAATTTGAACCGCAATACCGAATGGTACTTATCCATATTGTATACCGGTTCAGGCTGACGCTGTACGCTACTGGGGATTTCCGCTACAAGTCCAAACAACGTTTCCATGGGTGTAAGTTTTGTGCCTGTATGCACGGTGTTGTTGTACGCATGCGCTGCGGTTCTCAACAGCTCGTCCCAGTTTCGTGGCTCCCGATCAACGAAACTCCTCAGAGAGTTGGCTAGCGTAGAATGCTGCCTCTCCACAGCGTTGGACTGGGGATGGTAGGCAGTTGTTTGCAGCTTCTTTATCTTCAACAGTTTACAAAGAGCCTTTAAGACTTCTCCAGTGAAGTTTGCTCCCTGATCCGTTACTAGCTGTTTCGGTAGCGATTACCGGCTGAGGATTTGCTCAAACAAGGCCTGGGCTACCGTGTTCGCTTCTTGGTCTGGTATCGCCACGAAATCTACAAATCTAGTCAGATCATCCATCATAGACAAGATGTACTTGTTACCCTTGTGACTGGCTGGCAAAGGTCCAACTAAGTCAACATAGACTTTCTCAAAAGGTCTTTCTGCGATTTCCGTCACTACTAATGGCATCTTTATGGCTCTAGCGTGCTTATTTTTTTGGCAAATCGTACAACGTTTAACATACCGAGCTATATCAGCCTTCATTCCCTTCCAACGGTAGAAGCGCTTCACTCTGTTGAACGTTTTGTTCCTTCCAAAGTGTCCTCCAAACCTAGATTCATGATAATCTCTTAGAATTAGCTCAATCTCTTCTGGATTGGTCACCAGTTTTGGTTCTGGTTTCTTCAGTTTTTCTTCGGTGATTATCTCAGTCCCTTCAATACTGTTACCTTCGTTTTCAGAATCTCGCAACGGTATTTGTTTTGGTTGTTCCCTTTCTTTCTGTTCCCTAGCTTGAGCACGAGTTTTTGTAACGCATGGGTACTCCTTGTTATGATATGACTCAGGTTCTTCAATGTGCCTTGGAATTCTGCTTAGGGCATCAGCATTACCATTTTCCTTTCCAGTTTTATATATAATCTCAAATTCATACTCCGATAGTTTTTGGTGAAATCTGAGCATACGTGAAGTAGTGTCCTTCACCTTGAAAACTCCCCGTAGCGGTTGGTGATCCGTTACTATTTTGAAAGGTTTGCCCAGAAGGTAGCACTTATAGTTCCGTACTGCCCACGCAATGGGCAACATCTCACGCTCTGTAGTGGAGTAGTTTCTTTCTGCCATGTTCAAAGTACGACTAGCGTAACTAATTGGCTTGCCCTCTTGCTCCAGAACTGCCCCTAAAGATTCCCCACTTGAATCAGTGATTACCGTAAATCCCTTTGTGAAATCCGGATATATCAAGAGTGGTGGTGTAGTAATAATTTCCTTGACACGACTGAAAGCCTTGTCACACTCGAGTCCCCATGCGAACTTAACGTTTTTTTTTTAATAAACTATTAATGGGTGCCAATATTTTTGAAAAATTCGGAACAAATTTCCGATAATAATTGGCTAGCCCTAAAATAGATTGAACCTGACGAACAGTTTTTGGTTTCGGGAAATTTTGCACTACTTCTACTAATCGTTTATCAGGCTTTACCCCTTGTTCTGAACAAATATGGCCCAGATACACTACCTCTTTCCTTAAAAACTGACATTTCGAAGGCTGTGTTCTCTGAAGCGCTGAAAAACTTCTCGTAGTTTGCTGTTATGTTCGTCCAAACTCTTAGCAAATATCACGACATCGTCGAGATACACGAAGCATTTAATCCCATGAAGTCCCGTCAGAATTCCGTTCAGTAGGGATTGAAAAAATGGAGGGGGCCTTTTTTAAACCAAATGGTAATCGTTTATAATGGAAATGATAAAAATTGGTACTAAACGCCGTTTTTTCTCTGTCTTTTGGGTCGATTAATACTTGGTGGTACCCGTTAGCTAAATCTAACGTAGTGAAGTGTTTAGAATGACCCAAACGATCTAAGATGTCCTCAATTCGGGGAAGGGGATAAGAAAAGTGGATGCAGACTTTGTTTAGTTCTCTGAAGTCTACACATAGGCGATGCTTTCTTTTACCGTTATCATCTACTCCTTTCTTAGGAATTAGAAGTACGGGGAAATTAAATGGACTGTCACTAGGTTCGATGATATCGTCCTCGAGTAATTTTTTGAGTTGTTCCTGACACTCTTCTCGATGGGCTTCTGGCATGCGATATTGATTTTTGTGTATGGGGGCCGTATTAGCCATTAACGGTAACTGAAAGGTCTTCGTCGGGGTGTATGACAATTTATCGCCTAGAAAATGAAAAATATCACTGTATTCGTTGCAAATATGGGTTACTGCTTGGCTTTCTTCGAAGTTAAGGTCTTCTCCCAGCACCAGTGATTATCAATCTTACCCTTATCCCGTCCTAGTTGATGCACAGTATACTTACTCAATTTTTCCAGCCCCGGCCTGAAATTCACTAGTTCAACGGGCTCCCTTCCTGTGTTAATAATACCTACCCACGCTTTACCGTTCCTTGGCTTAATTATAGCATTCCCACAATACAGTCCTGGCCTAATTTCTTCCGCCATGCACACTAAATCTTCCTCACCTATGACAGGAATTTCCAACAGCGGTTCTGTTCTTGGGTTCAACTTAATTCTTGTCCCCTGAGTGGTTTTACTCTTTCCTAAGTAATACTTTTCCTTTCGCTGTGTAAGATGTACCTTTTCGCTCTGAGCCTCTGCGTAAGCTGTAGCTTTAGAGTGGTCGCGCTGGACTTCCATGCGAGGAATTTTCAGCTCCTTTTCCCTTTTTCCTGCTACACCTTCTTGTTCTCTGCTCCCCATCGGTTTAGTCCTATTGATGGGTGCTTCTTAAGAATCTTTTTGATTCGTTCCCGTGCTAAGGGACTCGACCAATTGTACGAAAGGCCACTCCTCAGCTCTTAGAGCTGGCTGTACATCATCTTCTTTTGGAAAAGTCATCTTTCTTTCTTTTATTTGACCATCTTGGTAAGATTCTGCTTCTGAAAGATACTTTGTGAGGCTATCTGATATCACGCCCGCTTTGGATATAATGTCGCGCAAGGCTACGACTCGATTCTTCATTCGTTCCCGAATCTCTTTTGGGGAAGAATACACTGACTCTTATTTCTGGATAAACTGGTGATGATTGTCATGGGTGCTTTCCTTCAACTCTATTAACTCGATTTTCTCCTTTCCAGTGATGCATCCAAAAAGAGGTTTTTCTTCCTTAATTTTCTCCATGCCTTTCACTGACAGTTTTCCATTTATACAATCAATGACTGCTTTGTCCTTCAGGAACTCGATCCCCAGAATACCGTCAGCTGGAATCGAATTAGTGTCATAAATGGTGTTAAACTCGCATGGCTGTTCTACTCCACCTATGCGTAGTGTGGTTTTGCAAGTTCCAATTGAGCTTTCTTGTGCCCCAAACAACCCTCCAATCATTATTTTCTTGAGAGTTTGTATAGGCGTGTTTGCTTTAATACGATTTACCTTAATTATATTACATGTTGCACCTGTATCTATTAATAATGTTAATTTTCCCGTTATACCTATATCTGATTCTACTGAGATAATGCAATTATTTAACAAACTTAACTCTATTACACTGGCTTCTTTCTGTGAGGTCTTCATGGTCTTGAATTCCGTTAATTGAAGGCAGCTGCGGATAATTCCCCCAGCTGCCGCTCCCCGTTTCCCTTCTTTAGAGCTTCTTGTTCCGCTAGATAATTCTTCAAGCAGTTTGCGGTATAATGATCGCAGGTTCTACAAAATTGGCAATAAAGGATTTCTGGGTCTGTTTGCAGCTGTCCTGTAGAACCAATTGAAGTATCCGCGAACCTTATGCTTTGTCTTCGGCAACTAGCAGTATCGTGACCATAGTTTCGGCATTTTACACAGTATGGTGGCTGTTTTCTTGATTGGCATTCCCTAGCAATATGCCCTCTTTGCCCACACTGGAAGCACTGGATGGGCCTAGGCGGCGTTGCCCTAGCCTGTGATACACGATATATTCCTGCTGCTGCTGGAGATGGGCCCTTCTGTACGGCTTCTCTGAATGGTCTGCTGGTATTATTGTTGAAACGATTAGTCCCCCAGCTATCTCGCATTGTTACGGAATTCAGTTTTCGCCCACTTCCCCAGACTTCTGGTTCTCTACTCTGGAGCCTGGTTGCATCCTTCTCGAAATAACTAGCTTATTCTTGTACTTCATCTAGAGATTGGAATCTCCTTCCCGTCAGATGCACTTGCGTTGCCTTATTCCCTACGCCTGCTTTAAAAGTAGCCACTGCGTCAGCTTCCAATTCTGCTATTAGTACACCTTCCTTATTTGGCTACTTAGCTGTGACTGCTGTTTTAATTTTATCCAGAAGCTCTTTCATTCTGTCCGCGAATTCTCGAATGTCCTTTCCAGGTCGTTGTTTACACGCCAGCATTTCCGTACGTAGCTCACTGAACGATTTTCGTGGCGTATATGCAGTTGTAATAACTTGCTGCGGAGTTTCGAAATCCTTCGGCTCCTGGGAACACACTAGATAATAAGCGTTATCTGTAAGCCGAAATTTCACACATTTGATAAAGATAGCTTTTTCTTCAGTAGTCAATTGATCGTAGAGTTCCTTGCTGCAATTCAGGAAACGGAACAATTCTTTGGCCAGCTTTGGTGACCTTTCCCCAGAAAATAATGGTATATATTTGGATACCATATCCATAACTTTCCCATGTACTTCCGCCATACTGTTCTTGGTCAATCCGTATGATTTACTGCTTCCTGGTTCTTTTGTCTTTCCCTTCGATGAGCTGCTCTTAGCTGAAATATCTTGCCTATCTTTCGTTTCTCGTGGTTTATCCCAGAACACTAATTTCCTTGGTGTCCACTTCTTACTGACTTCTTGCCTGTATACTTTCTCTTGCGGCAGTGGACCCTCGGCTCTTAATTCTGTCTCCAGTTTCTCCGCTGCCTAGTAAAACTAATTCAAATTTTTCCCAATTTCCGCAGTCAATCTCACTTTCTCCTGCCCTTTGTAACCTAGAATAACATCTTTATCCCAAACGTTACAGTCGACTTGACTTTTTGTGTGAATCACGAAGACATAACCCCAACACTCAGCAGATATCAATATCGAGACTTATTATCTCTGTTTCAAACGTGACGATTCAGACAAATATAGCATATACTCTATCAATGCTATAACAAACGCGAAGTAGCTTCGAACGAACAGGAGTGAAATCCAACTTTTAAGTGGAATTATAGACCTAATTACCAAAATCTCCACTCCTTAACTGTTACTCTATTTAACCTATAGAAAGATTCACAGTTTTTCTTACAGGTACAAATTCATTCATCCGCACAAAAACTGAATAACTTACTACACTTCTCATTTATAATAAAAACATAAAAGCCAACGATAAAAACACAAAACATTTATTCCCCCATATTAAACAAAAAATATTGAAAATCGCCGCAAACAAAACAAAAACCAAACATCGATGAATTAACTAATTAACCTATATCTTAAATTCTCAACATAAACACACGGAAATGCGACAAAAACTTTCAAACGCCTATAATGATTTAACCTCAACCTATCCAAAAACGCACATCACAATCATTAAATCAATATTACTACACTGAAATGGCTTCCCAAAATCGCACTCAACACTTAATCTAACACTTTTTAAATTTATCCTGAAAAGTAAATGGAGCAGCTAAAAGAAGCAGAACTCCCACAATTAACAAAAATGGAGCACCTAAAAAAAGCATAACTCCCAAAAAATAAAAAAAATGGAGCAGCTAAAAAAAGCATAACTCCCAAAAAATAAATAATAAAAAAAAATGGAGCAGCTAAAAAAGCATAACTCCCAATATATATAAATTTTAAAAACACAATACCTTTTTAAACCGGCTGCGCCAAATTGTCGTGTCCCAATAATAAAACTCACGAATCAATCAAACAATAAAAGAGTAAATCTTTAAATCAAAGAAAACACACGAATTACATTTAAAACAATACTTTATTAATCCGAGAACTGACCTAACTTAATGACAAGATAACTAAGCTACCTGGCGCTTAGATAACCTAAACCGACTCTAATCACGATAAGACTGTACACTTTTACGGCACCCGCCAGTCCAGTCATTGGTCTTTTATGCACCAATATTCGGAAGTAGACTTTACTTAACAACGCGGATGTAAACAAACGACAACAACCTTGCCGTTTGTTCTACCGGTTGCAGCACCTGAGTCGCTCAGTAGTAAACAATCGCTTTACATAATAATTACCATGCTAGGTTAATTATTATTGTAATCGTCGAATGCTCCACTAAGCGCTCATCGCAGCCAGCTGTTGAGCTAATCAGCAAAATAACCGACAGTTGCAGAACAGTACCATGCGACGTTACTGTTTAGCAATCGCTAATTATTTCACTAAAATGCGCCCTTGGCTGCTGGAAGAATCTTCCGTATATTGGGCCATAACAATACTTCTAGAAAATATAGACGGCTTCAAAAATTATAGATATTTACGAACTTGAATTAAATATGATAAAAATTTCTAATTAGGTGATATAAATTCATAAAAGTAGCACTATATACTTCAGAAATATTAAATACATAAAATGATCTATTTTCTTCATGTAAAAATAAAAACGGAAGCCATATATCTTCTATTTGAAAAATTAGCTTAACCGACATTTTCTTTTTTATGCAATGCAGAGATGAAAAAATGGCTGCTTGTACTTAAATGAACAAACTACCCGTATAAAAATTCAAGTACTTTTCTATAAAGTCTAGTTCTTTTATATAAACTAAATGATCCTTATAAAACTTCTAGAAATTTTATATAAACTAAAGGAAGTATACCATACCTCGAAAATGTGCCCTTATATACTTTCTAGTAATGGTTACTTTAAGTTAATTGACCGGTGATTGAAACACTTCCATCAACTACTTTTAAAACCTTTACTAACTTACTTTCATGATAACCATTAGTAATCTTAAAACACTCAAATATAACTACGTCACCAATTGGTAATATTATAAAACTCTTATAAACCACTCAAATTCTTATATAATCGAGTAACCATTATATAAGCAGCCCATCAGCTTTAGTCACCAAAAATTGGATGAATTATTTCCTGGGGAGAGTATTATTTCCCCAGATATTTAAATTTTACCTATCAACTTATAGCATAATCCTTTTATTATTTGTATTTATGACTCAGCCATAAAACATGCTCAGTTTGTCACGAAATATTTCCTTCTCATTCTTATTTCAAATTTTTACTATCCCACTTTCTCCAATTTTAAGTACAAATTACGTGCTATAACAATATAATATAAATGCTGGTAGATAAATATGTCCCTTTGAAAATATTGTTTAAAAATGTAGCATGTGATGATTCTAGGGATCGAGATTAAAATAGTTTGAATACAATGTGTGTTCTTTGAATTTTATCTATTAATTAAGCAGACTTTTTATTGTTACTTGAACTAATGTACTTGTCATTAAAAACTCAGCAATATAAGGGAAATATAATGAAATAAAGTTTTATTTCTAGTTTTGAATTTGAGGTGGATATATAGAGAAGTGTCTTGTTGTTTGTGTAAAGTGAATAAAAGTTGTATAAATTGTCGAAATGTTACCGCTTGGTTATTTTACAAATTGTCTTTTCTTAAAAACTTATTAATATTTCGGATGGGTCTGGAGGTCAATATAAAAATAGGATGACCTGGTATAATATATGCATATGATGACAGAGTTCAATGTTGAAGCAGAATGGAACTTTCTTGCTTTGAAACTTGCCATGGTAAAGGTCCTTGCGATGCTTTAGGAGGAGTTCTAAGAAAATGCAGCAAAAGCTAGTGTTATGGTAGCATGGAGGTTAAGTCTAGTCTGTCAACTTGGGCTAACTGCTCACTTCGTGAATAGCCTTGCAAGTGCAGGGTGGCACGCTAGCACCTCGGATATTGCGGGATAGTTGTGGGGTGGGTGAATCAAATACTTGCCGCTGTCACGCACCATATACACAAAAAAATTTCATGCCTTACAAACAACATCAAAACGTCGCAGCACATCCAGTCCTGAAGTCCTGGTATGTACTCGTGCCATTGCTCCATCCACCCAATGACATTGTCGGTACAAATTTGGCAATGTCGATGGCGATGTAATGTATCCGTCTGTACACTGACGAGCTCAGGAAAAGGGATCTAAAGCATAGTTTTCACAAGCGAAGTTACAGTCCCAAGTAACTTTGTTTTCAGTCCCTCACCACCACTTGATATACCCACTAGTTTACTTGCACCAGTACGAAAATGAGTTCGACTCACTTTAACTTTTTAGCGAAGTTGAACCTGAGAAATAGTCAAATTGAGTACATTTTCTGCAACTGGTACATTTTTTGACTTAAGTAGGTAGTCTTTAATAATATCAGCTGGTGTGGAACTTGTAAAATGTGAACACATTTGTGTTTGTACTTTTATACGAAGAGTTCTTTTTATTTTTCAGTAAGAAATTTCGTAAATTTAAAAGATAATTATGTAAGCAAAAATATTATTCCTTAGCAATCAATATGGCAGAAACGTAGGTATGTACTCGCACTTTCTTTTTTCTTAGAATTTTTTCTCCGAAACTGCCCTTAATTATATTGCTGCACAACTTGTGACCTATTCAATATGAAAACATTTTCTCTAAAAAACAAACATCTTCACATTTCACAAGTTCCACGCCAGATGATATTATACATGACTACACACATACATTTGACTATTTCTCAGGTTCCACTTCGATAAAAATTTGAAGTGAGTGGAACTCATTCTACTGGCGCAAGTAAACTAATAGGTATGTCAAGAGGAGGTGAGGGATTGAAAACGACGTTACTAGGGACAGGAACTTCGCTTGTGAAAACTATGCTTTAATGTAATTACGACCCTTGCAGGAAATTATGTGTGGCAGAAGTTGTGACGAGAAGCCAAATAAAGTTGTTTAATTCGTGTTTACATTCATTCTATTATTACTCTAACAATTCAGAAGTGGGATAAAGTATCTGTGCGTAAATTAAAAACTTTAATTATAGTCAATAACAAAAGTGTGTAAAGTGTGATAAGGACAGTTAATTACAAAAGTGTGTAAAGTTTGATAAAGAGACTTAATTACAAAAGTGTGTAAAGGGTGATAAGAACACTAAATTAAAAAAGTGTGTAAAAGTGATAAAGATACTGTTATTATTATTATTTTTATATTTCATACATTTTCGCTTTTTTCATGACACGAAATCTTTAAAATTAATTATTAATTTTCGTATTTTACGTTCAACATAACATAAAATGCATTTAAAAGTGCAAAGACGCACTTAAAGATCATTGTGAAATAATCTAAAAACTTCCACAGAAAATTTCCATAAACAGCTTTAGATAAACAATTCTCCGGAACCAAAATATAAACATGAATATCCAATTGAACTATGTAATTTGCGCCGTGCCATTTGTCTATGCGAATAGGTATTTGTTTACGCACTAATTCATCGATAATTGTAAACAAGGAAGAGACATGTCCCTTGGATGAAATCATGGTACGTATAAATGAATGTATGCGAAAATATATTCAAGGTTTTAATTGGGCATTGGTCAATATTGGCCAATCGAATGACGTTTTATATCACATGACGAGATGGTTGCCCAATCGGATAGGGATTTCGATTTCATAATTGGGAACCTACTAATAAATGTATCCCTCCAGAGCTGCTCTTT
Source organism: Dioctria linearis (assembly GCA_963930735.1). Lineage (NCBI taxonomy): Eukaryota > Metazoa > Arthropoda > Insecta > Diptera > Asilidae > Dioctria > Dioctria linearis. The sequence goes on along the minus strand of OZ005744.1, from coordinate 96,952,383 downwards.
TTGATAGAGCCCCTACCAAGTTATAATTCTATATCATTCTTATTGCGTATTAAAGTTCTATAAAGACGAGAACCTTTGCACTGGGAAGAGAGTTTTTTTTAGAGTTCTTGAGATTTTGAGTTTTAAGTTCAGTCAAGTTATGAGTCAAATTTTAAATCTTTAATTGCCAGAAATCAAAAATGCATGGAGTTTGCACCTTTGCTTCTTAATAAAAAGTATTTGATTCCAAAGTGCATTTTACTTGCAAATATTGTGAAACTTTGAATATTGTGAAAATTCAAATATTGTGAAACTTTGAATATTGTAAAAATTCAAATATTGTGAAAACTCTGAGTATTGTGAAAATCCAAATTTTGTAAAACCTTTAAATATTATGAAACTCTAAGTATTATGAAACTTTAATTATCGTGTAACTTTTTGAATTTGTGTAATAAAATAGGAAATAAAGTTAAAAATCCTAGGCGTACGAATAGTTTTAATTTAACTAGAAATATCAAAAAGTGGTTAACAAAACCTGGTGTCAGAAGTAACTCAATAGGTACTTACTGTTATAACAAAAAACTAATTGATTATAACAAAAACTGGTGTCAGAAGTGGGATAACTTAAAAAAAAAACAAATCCCGTAAAACATTCCGAATTTAACAAGTGATTCAAGTGTGAAAGTACTAAAACTATAAATGAGCTATATTACGTCTTTTCTCAACACAAGTATACTTGTATTAACTTTAGTATTGAGATGGCGTTTTAAAATATTCTTAATACGGCGTATAAATAAATCACCAGCATCCTGTATAAATATATTAGGATCTATATGGTTTATATTTACAATAATTATAGTTCTAATTCTGTCTGTGAATACTGATTTTACTTCCTCCCACTTTACAAAATCACTTTTTCTTACACGCTGAGTAATGCCTCCACCTCGACTGGTGGCTTTCAATAACACTCTCGGCGATTTAGTCTGTCCAATACAGCTCTCCATATGCCGTTTTGTACCACTCTTTTTACTAGAAAAACTTTCATTTATTAGTGGGGTTGACATTTTTTTTTATTTGACCTATCGCTGAGGCTCACCAAAATTGACTGATGCCTCCTATCATCTTACATTAATATCTACTACCGCCTTCTTTCACCAAAGCCTTAAATTGAACCCACTTCCAACCTAATGCTTTCATTTTTTACCACCCCAATAACCTTCATGTGGTCTATTTTTAGATATCGAATTTCATAACATGCTGCAATGATAACGATTTCCACTGCTGATGCTCAAAACAAGTATTAACATGTTCTTGACATCGAGTCAACATTTTTATGAATTTCAACAATATTTAAGTCTTGATAAGGTAGTCGTGAAACCAATTTGCTTCAATCAAATAAGCACATATACCACCATTCCAGTGCGTAACATATATCGATTCAATCTCCATATCACTCATGAAAGTTTTCATGTTACACAACATTACATTAATTCACCTCAGTGTTTCATACACACATATCCACAGCTGACAAGGATATGACCAAGTCCCAAGTGAGATGGTTTCAAACTATGGTATTCACTATAGCTTCCTAATGTGTTAGAGCAAGACAGATGATAAGAAATAACATGGGATTTTGCTGCCAAACTCTTATAGCCTAACGCAGAAAAGGATCATGGAGACATTTCCTCTGGATCGCTTTTTGAATGTGAAACACAGACAAAAAGTTTATAACTTAAGATATAAAAATAAATAATGAATTTGATGAGAATAAATATTATGTGAAAAATTGATTTGTATATATTATTTACAGTTGTTGTTGTTTTTCAGTAAAGGAATTGGGAATCTTACATTTTCAACTTTCTCTACTCAGCTACAACATATTCCACATATTACTCACAGCTCTCAAGTACCTACTCATCTAAGGCAACATATTATAGTATGTTAATATAATAACTCCACCTTCTTTCGTCAAAACTTTTAATTTAATCCACTCCCAACCTAATACTTTCATGGCAAGATTTAAAGATGAATAAATAATACTTCCATATCCTACTAGAATTATATCATTCCAAATACCCACTCTCAACATCTCGGTCTTCACTATTGAACTTGAAGCATTATCAACTTTTTTTCGAACTTCCTGATACTCATACAACACCATTTCGAGGAGATAAATACCAAATACCATCAAAACTTTTAACTTAATACATCACGATCTTCACTATGGACTTATGGAGAATTATCAACTATTTCTACCTTCATACTCCACCATTCGGGTGATACTTTAGAGGAGATAAATATCCAGCGAGATTGCTGATTAGGATTTTACTGCTTATTCATAGCTCCCATACAACTTCCACTACTCACATCAGACAACACATCATACCTCATTAATATCATAACATAGCGGTCTTCTATCAAAGCTTTTAATTTGACCCATTCTCAACTTAATGGTAAGTAGAGAATGTACTTGCCCCAATACTATGAAGATAAAATTATCGTATTCTTATCAGCTTCATGTGAACCATTTTTTAGATATAGGAAACAATCAAATCTCATAACAGCGTAACTGCTTCATTTATAAAAAAAACTCTGCTACCTTCATATGCTCACCACAAGATGAAATTATGAACATGAAATTAACACGTTCTTATCTAGCCACCGAGTTAACTTAAAGAAGACATTCCTGCTGGAGGCTAAAAAGTTTGAACCTTAAGATTTAAAGGTAAATAAAGAAGAATTATCAATTTTTTCTCCCTTCATACAACATCATTTGGATGATACTTTATAGAGATAAATATGAAGCGACCTTGCTGATAAGGTTTTTATTCCTAACTCACAGCTCCAAAACAACTTCCATTACTCATCTAAGACAAGAGAACATGTTGTGAGTCAAATTTTAAATCTTTAATTGCCAAAAATTACAAATGCATTCAGTTTGCACCTTTGCTATTGAGTTAGTTAGAGTTTGATTCTTAATGAAAAGTATTTGCGTCCTAAGTGCATTTTACTTGCAAATATTGTGAAACTTTGAATATTGTGGAAATTCGAATATTGTGAAACTTTGAATATTGTGAAAATTCAAATATTGTGAAACTTTGAATATTGTGAAAATTCAAATATTGTGAAACTTTGAATATTGTGAAAATTCAAATATTGTGAAAACTCTGAATATTGTGAAAATTCAAATTTTGTAAAACCTTTAAATATTATGAAACTCTAAGTATTATGAAACTTTAATTATCGTGTAACTTTTTGAATTTGTGTAATAAAATAGGAATTAAAATAAAAAATATTACGCCTACGAATAGTTTTAATTTAACGAAAAATATCAAAAAGTGGTTAACAAAACCTGCTGTCAGAAGTAACTCAATAATTACTGTTATAACAAAAAAATAATTGGTTATAACAATACAAAAAAAAAACAAAATAAGGAAAATATAGTTCGTGAGAAAAGAATGCGATCATCGTCATCAGAATCAGCGAAAAGTTCGCGAGTCGTCAGACGAAGAGCTGATAAAAGCTCTAGTTCAGAGTAGGTACACAATAACGAAAGAATGTATCGATATTCAGTATCGTTATTGTATCAAAAAGCTGGTATCGATAACTACAAGTATCGGTTTCGACATTATCGATATATTAAAAGTATCGATGCCAGAATATCCAAATAATATTTCTTTTCATAGCAATGCGAGTGGGCTATTGTAGACGAATACGTTTAGTTTTTACACACTTCTATGAGAATTTTTGGGTAAGATAGGTTCACAGGGTAACAGTGCACACCTCCATATTTTACACGTATTAATTTTCGTGCGAGAGAAGCAAAAATTATGTCGTTAAAACCAGTCCATTATTTGGTGGAAAATAACACCACAATCTTCGACTCGCTGAGTAATATAAAACACTTTGCATTCATGTTAATGCAATCCACTGATAGCTTAAACAATCTTTAACATGAAAATAATGGCACACATATATGGCCAACACAAGTTTTGAAGTGAGTTTTAAAGCAATTTCTAACATGGGAGAATAATGCATTGTTAGATATACTAATTCCAAGCAACCCTTTTTTCCGCTGGGGCTATCTCTGCCGCCTGTACTGTCGAGTGTTTGTAATTGGTATTCATATCACATCTCTACTACGGTCGGGGGGGCTAGGCAAATGGTATATGTGTATAAATATCATACGTTTTGCTGGGTTTTATGGCGCTTTTTTGTATTCTAAAGCAGTAATACCAATTCAAAGAATCTACATTTACGTTTCGATACCGCTACGGCGATACATAATCTTTTGTAACGATACTAGTAGAATATCGGCTAGATACTATCTATAGTATCGATACTATCGTTGACAAGATATCGATACTTCACATAGGTATATTGATGCTGTAATAGTGTCCCTAGTTCAGAGCGTGGTAGAAGCCCTTTTCATGGAGATTCACGATAGGCTGATAGTTCGTGTGGAGAAAGAACTAAATTGCGTAGAGATGAAAGTCGTTCAGATATTGAATTGAGTACCAGGTTAACTCGTCTTGAGTGTCTTATGCAGACCTTCATTAGAAGCACTAGTCGAGTTCAAGAAGAAAAGCAGGTACGGTATAATGTCAGAAGTGATTGTGTACCCCAATTTAAGTTCCAGTAAATGGTTGGACAAGATTAATGATTGGGATGAAAAAGGTAAAATTTACCACATGCAAAATCGGTTAGCTGGGTTAGCAAAGGAGGGCTATAATAATTTGAACGATTATGATAAATCCACCCTGGAATGAATGGAAATGTTTGATAAAAAAATCATTTCCCGAGAACCACTCTTTCGCGACATCCATGCGTAAGCTCGTTAAAAGAAGTGAACAAAGTGAAAGTATGACTGAATATTATTTCGCAAAAATGGGTCTTCTTCAAGCTTGTAAAGTGACAGGTAAAAATGCTGTATCTTCCTTAATCGATGGATTACAGGATCCAACAATTCAAACTGGTGCAAGGGCAGGACGATATAATACCCCCGAAGAACTTTATAGTGAATTCTTGGCTAAGGTAGTTTCGGTTGATAAATATCCAAAACCATTTAAGAGTTCGGCGAAGAGGTGGCTCAAAAAAGGGGAAGTGCAAGACACAGACCGTAAAAGTAACCAACAAAATATTAAAAATTACGAAAAAGTGAGATCACCAAGTGTTTTAATTGTAATGAAAAAGTCATGTCTCAACAAAATGCGAAAACCTAAAGTGGAGTGCAGAAACTGCAATCGTTTAGGACATGCAACGAATAATTGTTCTAGATCACATAATATAACTTTAAAATGTGCAAAAGATGTGAAAAAAAATGAATGTTACTTTGTAGACTGCGAAGTCAATAGACAAAAACTTTGTGGATACATTGATACCGGTTGTAGTGCCAGTTTAATTAAACAAAAAGATGCGTCAGAGCTAAAATAAGATATAAAATCTAGCTCATTAATGATCACGGGCTATGGTGGTGGTGTTACTAAAGTTATTGGTTCAGTTGCTATAAAGTTAAAAGTCGATCTCGCTGAAACTGAAGTTGAAGCTTTAGTTGTTCCAAATGTGATGCAAAGTGTATCAGTACTTATTGGACACCCCTTTTAAAATTCAGAAGACATCAATATTGTTATCCGCGGAGATAGAATTCGACTTTTCAGCAGCGAAAATGTGGAACTTCCATAGGTAGATAAATTGCCTCCCGTGAAAGTCGCGCTATGGGCACAGAATGCCGAAGTAATTCCTTCAAATAGTATTGGATTTGTCAAAGCTGAGGGTGCAGCAGAGGACAGGGTTTTAGTCGAGCTGCAGCACCGACCGATTCCAAGTTCCGAGTACTGGTAGCCAGATGTATAACGGAGAGTAAAGAAGGAGCAGTTTTGATAGCGAATGTTTCAGATACACCTATAACCTTTAAAAAGAAGCAAATTGTGGTCAGGGCAACCCATTGCAAGGAAACTAAGCACTCAAAATTTAAAGCCCTTTAGTTTTGATGATATTAAAAGTCAAATAAATGAAGATATTGATATATCGATTAAAACAAAATTGGTAGAATTACTCAATAGATATCGAAGTTGCTTTGCCAAAAGTCTTGAAGAACTTGGTAAAACAAATTTGGCAGAAATGAAAATTACATTGAAAGAAAGTTCCCCAGTAGTTTACAAAGCATACCGTTTGGCTCATTCAGAGCGAGAAGCAGTGAGAAACATCGTGGACGAACTTTTAGAAAACAATATAATAAGAGAATCAAATTCACCATTAAGTAGCCCCATTTTGCTAGTTAAAAGAAAGACAGGTGAATATGGGATGTGCTTTGATTTTTGAAAGCTAATTGCTAATACAATAAATTAGATATGAGTATAATGACCGTTTTCTTTAATTTTCCGTGAATTGGGATTATCGGGCTGTGGTCAGGAGGAAAAACACCTCTTTAATTTGTGAGAATTTTATTTGTTCTCCGACGTTTCGGCCGATGTCTCGTACCGTTCTCAAGGACACAGTCTAATTAAAACATCAATGTAACTATTGCTTGTTATAAAAATTAAAAAATTAAAAATTAAAAAACAAAGGCTACTTACGGATTAAACAACACTGTAAAAATATTAACAGTTAACAAACAGCAAACATTAATTAAAAACCACAGTATAATTCAGACTCAACTTCAACTCCAGAACTGAATTGCATACATATGCATCGACGAGTGGCATAGCTGGAATTCTACTACATGAACAGCCGGGAAATCAATTGAAGCCAATTTCGTACTTTAGCAGAATGACAACTAAGGAAGAACAAACATATCACTCTTACGAATTGGAGACTTTGGCTGTAATCTGCTCACTAAAACATTTTAGAACGTATTTACTTGGATCGAATTCAAAATAATAACAGATTGTAGTGCAATAAGATTCGCTGTGACAAAGCATGACTTGGTACCGCGATTAGGTAGGTGGTGGCATACTGTACAAGAGTACAACTATATGGTTGAATATCGCGCGGGATCAAAAATAGCATTGAGTCGAAATTCCATTTCGAATGAGCATAATCTTGTATAACGACTGATGATTGGGTACTAGTAGCTAAAAAATGCGATGATTATTACAAGGAGATAATGGTAGTATTATCAGAAAAACCTAAAACCAAGCAGGAAAAGAAAATTCATAAGGAATACACCATTAAAAATAACAGGTTATACAGAAATACTGATAAAGGTAAGGGATAAGTTGTCCCTAAGGCAACGAGGAAAGAGGTTGTTATGTGTCATCATGACAGCGTTGATAATTTTTCGGTCGAAAAGACGATTGAATATATATCGGCAAAGTACTGGTTTTCCGGCATGAGAAAATATGTCAAAAACTATATTGATCGTTGTCTTCAATGCATCTATAATAAAGTTCCTGCAGGAAAATCTCCGGGATTTTTGAACGTTATAGACAAAATGAATGTACCAATGCATACGTTTCATGTGAACCATCTTGGGCCTTTTCTGAAAAGTTCACAAGGCAATACTTACCTAATTGTGGTAGTGGATGTGTTCACAAAGTTTTTTTTTATGAAAACCGTTCCCAGTACCAAACTAGGTTAATAAAATAATCTGAATCGACTTGTTTGCGACAGAGGAAGCTATTTTACAAGTGAAACGTTCACTGAGTATTGTAAAGGATTTGGTATTAAACGTATACTTAATGCAACATAATGCAACAGCTACACCTAGGGCTAACGGTCAAGCGGAACGATATAATTGAACCATTTTAAGCTCGCTGGCGACATCCAATGAGGATGAAAGAAAATGGGGCAAAGCTGTGAACTCCATACGTTCGGGTATAAATAATACATACAACAAATCCACGGGAAAGTTCCCTTACTAAATCTTTTTAGGTTATAGATCACGTAGTGCCAACGATTCGTACTTGACGAATGAAGTTTGCGACTATGTAGGAGAACAAAAAGGTTTACAAGAGCTAAGAGCTCAAGTTTCTTCTTCAATTAAAATACAGCAAATGTTGTAAAAAAGGAACTATGACAGGAAAAGAACTGAAGGTTACACGTATGAAGTTGGACAATACGTAGTGGTAAGAAAACCAAAAGGAACTAATGATGGTGCCAGCAGGAAACTCATACGTACGTATAATGGGCAGTATGTGATCACCAAAAAGTTAGGTCACGACATATACGTCATTGAAGACCTGCCCGGCGCAACGCGATCAAGGAAGAAGTATAGCGGCATCACGTCGGGAGATAAGCTCAAGTTGTACAAACTTAATGATGATAGCGAAGAAGAAACAATTTAAATCTGATAATCAGTTTATTTTAAAATTCTTTATTAATTTTATATTCTACTAAAATTATATTACTAATTGCTTATATACGCAGGTAGCATGAGTGCCTCGTGGACGCGGCAGAGTGCAGCGTAGCCGAGCTGTAAGCGGTAAAAAATGAAAGGAGCACACCTCTGCAGAATACTTTAGTAATTACGACCCTTCCAGGAAATTATGTATGACAGAAAAATATAAGGTAGACTAAGGTAGGTAGTTAGACCAAAGAAAAATAAGATACAGGCAGTCTGTTTGAAGAAGTTGTGACTAGAAGATAAATAAATTTGTTTAATTCGTGTTTACATTCATTATATTTTTACTCTAACAATATATTTTATTTAATATCTGTTTTAACGTAGTAATTAATTCCAAGCAGAGGTCGGACGACTTCCTCCAATGATTTATGCAAACTTTTTTTTGTTTTAATTTAATTGCTCTCTATCCCGTACAGGCGCTCCATGATGTCTTGTAAGATTTTAAATCTGGATGAAGAAAAACTGTTAATGACTCTAGTTTGGTCTTTCACTTTTTTTTTTAAACATCACATAATATTACATGGGAATGAAAGTCCCAAGACTGATTTGGCACGCGGGTCAAGTCATATTCGACACCATCCACTAAAAATGTGCACTCAGCGCCTACATTTTAACATAACATTTCTAATTACGTCTGGGCATAATATTTCAACTGAGCTTTTCTGCTTTGCTCTATGGGAACGTTAAAGAAAAACGATTTTATCTAAGTTAGTTCATTTCCCACCGGTTAAGTAATTAGCTCGATAAATCTTTTTTGTATCACAGAATTAATTGAAATAAAATAAAGTATTGTTTTAAATTTTTTATATTATATGAGTCTTATCTTTTTTGATTTGTTAAAATATTTGTGGCGCAGTCCGTACGATATCCGACGTGGTACCCTCCTTTGCTGAACGCAAAATGAATTTTGTTTTTCTGGTAATATCCAGTGAAAGTGACGTATATCTTATAAGGATCACTTACTACTAGGAGTAAAGAATTTACGTCATTTAGTGCGAATTTCTAAGTCCAACATCTCAAATGAGATTGAGTCGGATATAAAAAAAAAGAAAAAAGATAACAAAAGTGAATATAAGAAATAAAAGTGTATGATTCCGTATAAAGTGTTTATACAAATGACATAGAAGCAAGCTAAAAGAGTTCAAGAGGACAGCAACTACAATTTGCAATTAGAAAGATCCCAGAACATCTTAAACTTCAGTATGTCGACACCGGTAGTAGGAACTCAAATCAATGCAGATCCATCACTTGATGTAGCGGAGCATATCGAAAAGTTAAGGAAATAAGCTGAGAAGTTAAGAAAGACCATTTACTGGCAAGGGAGATTAAACCATCCTAAACTTCATTAGTATTACAAACAAAATATGAAGCCAAACTACGAAAGAAAACTTAAGGTATTTGTCACCGATTAAAGCTTTTCAAAACGAATTAGGCGAAATCTTTGGTTACAAACTGGAAGGAAGAACATGCAGAGCAGTTAGCAGATTAAATGATTTGTCTTGGCTAAATGTGAGGAAAGAACTTATCAACGAATTTGGAGTCAGGGAATCTTTCGAGTTAATTATCAGTAGAATGCACCAGGTGAGATCTAATTATTACATCAAATAAATTGCAAATATTGGTTAGATGTTTATAATCCAGATCATTTGATAAAATTTAAGAAAAATTAAAAAAAATGCTAAATATAAATCGCCATGGTGCTAGTTTAAGTAGTCATAATCGACAAAATTATAATAACAATAATCATAGATTCATTCGAAGATCATCGACACAACAATTTCAGGACAATAACAGTTATAGTAATGTTAATAATAACCAGAATTCAGTAAAATTGATAAGCTTTAGGAATGACTCTGGTCAATTCGGGCATTGGGTTAAAAATCATAACAATTCTAGAAATAATTTGAGATATTCTCGAAATATCAGAAACTTTAATAATTATAGGCAAAGTTATCCGAATCAGAATAGAATATATAATAATAATAGTAGCAATCACCTTACGCCAATGAAAGTAGATACAATGAGGTGAATGAGGCGGTAATTTTTCGTGTAGTACCTCGGGGAGAACATCACTACCCATAGCTACATTTACTATCCAAAGCAGAAAGATAGATTAATAGATACAGGACCTTCAGTTTCGATTTTACACAGTCAATTGTTTCCTGATATACAAAGATTCAAATTAAATAACCCTATAAAAATTACAACTTTAACTGGACAAACCGACTTTAGTTACGAAATAATAATAAAAACCCCTATAGAATTTATTCACAAATCAACGATGACTTAGAAATAATTAAATTTAAAAGATAGGAACTATACGATGCAATAATAGGTTCAAATATTCTAATTCTTGTCAAAGCAAAGATTGACCTCTATAGCAATGAGATAGATGTATACGATAACAAAACGAAATTTAGGGGATTTGACTGTCCTTACACCGCAGTTCATACTTTAGAACCTGTGTTGGATGACGTCAATACTCTAGTTAATAAATTCCAGACAGACAAAATGAATAATGAAGATAAAACTCACCTTCGTACCTTATTAAAGTATAATAAGGATTTATTCTTTACGGAAGGTCACACATTAACCAGTGTTAACGTAGTTAAACATCAAATAATCACTACGAATAACCAACCAATTTATTGTAGATCCACCTGTTCACGAGAAAGAGATAGAAAAAAAAATTTCGGATATGTTAAACAAAAGTTAAAGTCCTTATAATAGTTGATTGTGGATAGTCGCAAAAAAATGGATAACTCCGGCATCCAAAAGTGGAGAATAGTAGTAGATTACAGGAAAATTAATGAAGTGACAACAGACTATAAGATTCCCATACCAAATATCGAAGGTATATTCGACAAACTAGGCAGAACCCAGTACTTCACGAGACTGGACTTGGCAAAAGGGTTTCACCAGATACAAGTCGACGAAAAACACAGAGAAAAGACTGCTTTTTCCATCCCGTAAGGACATTATGAGTACATTCAAATTCAATTAAGATATGACAAAATAGTCTTATATGTAAGTATGCATAGGATGAGAAAAGGATTAATTACTAAATTTACTTAAAGTAAGATTAAATATAACGCTATTGAATATATATATATAAGTATATATATATATATATAGTAAAAAAAAGGCAAATTATCTACCCAAGGTTGTGACATAAAGAGATAATCTATAAATCTACAAGCAATATACAGCCAGTTAGTTACCTATATAATGTTGGTGCTAGAAAATAAAGCTAAACTAGTGTAGTCATGCATCTAGCTAATTCCAAACTATAAATTTAAATCTGCTGTGTGTACCTCTGAGCGTAGACGGGAGATGATTCCTGGTAGCCTGGACAAGGAACTGATGCTCTGATATCACACAAGTCACCATCCCGAGATGTGGAGCAGCCGGTGGAATAAAATGCCAATTAGTGCCTGACTGCGAAATATAATTTGATATTGAAGCATTATGAATTCTTGCCATAAGTAAAGCATGCAGTTCTGAGAGTCGGCGATAGCTCCTATAAAATTTGGGTCATTATCACTATACACATCGACGGGGATACCAGAAAGGCCGCAGTTGACAAATCGGTCACCAGCTCGATATGGAAGGCCTGTAAGACCATGCAAATAAAAATTGCAATGTACCCTTTAACTGGAACAGCTCCCCGTTTTCTTCGGATATGCAGCTTAAATCGGCCTGCATAATCTACTCCTGTTCTTAAGAAAGGACGTCCAGATATAACTCTGCTCATTGGTAGTGATTCCATTAATTACGTGTTTGATTTTAGCTAGAGTTCGTACTCCAATTATCCAGAAGCTCTGATTTGCAATGCTGATCAAAACTGAAGGTGATGGATGTAGATATCGTTCATGTATTTTACTAATGATTAAAGATGTCACCTTGTGATTTTTTGGGAGAATGATCGGATGTTTGATTTCATAGTTATATGGTGCGTGCTGAAAGTGACCTCCTGCTCTTAGTATACCTTCATGATCAATGAAAGGACGAAGTGATTTTAATTTACTTTTCGATTGTAACTGCTGATTTTGGAAGAGACATTTGATATCTTCTTCAAATTCTGATTGTTGAACCCATCGAAAATTTGTTGTGCTGCCATGCATAACTCATGCGCTTCTATAAAGCCTGAAAGCCGATATTGCTTGTTAGCATATGGAGATTTCTCAAATAGCGAAGAGCTGTCGAGAGAATGCGTAATAGTCGACACCATGATGAATATTTTTCAGTCAGAGTTGATACGGTATCATTTTGAATTCTTGCATGAAAAATTTCGCAGAAATTTTTGTATTCTTCTCTTCTGGCTAAGTTCTACGACGCTGACGAAATATCCTTGCTTGTGTTGATTGACGTGCTGTCTGTGAGAAATTGTAGTCCGTAGCATGATTGACATGTTGTGAAGGTATTAAACCACCGGTGACCGGATGTGATTCCATCTGCTTCGTGGAATTACTTCGAGAATATCAGATGTTTTGTTTGCAAGATAGCTATTCCATCGACGTGGGACATCTGATAACCCGCACAATATAATTTCGGAGTCCGTCCATGCATATAACTCTATATTTTATGAATTTAATGCGTCTTTAACTTTAGTCATAAATCTTGCTAGTAGAACAACACCACATAGCTCCAACGTAGGAAAGGATACCTCCTTTAAAGGAGCCACTCTGCATTTCGCCATAATGAGATTTGTTCTCTTTTCGCCCTTAGAATCAAAAACGCTACCATAAATTAACGCAGCATAAGCGCCTTCAGCAGCATCTGAGAAGCCATAGAGATGAACTGAATGCTGATTGAAATGCAAACTACGAGATGTTTTGATTTTCGCAATGGTGTGAAATTCTTACCGCATTTGTCGCCATTTGTTAATTACTTCGTGTGAAAGAGAATCGTCCCACCCATATGGATGAAGACACAGGTTTTGAAACAGAGTTTTGATGACTGATAGCAATTCTCGTTTTGTGAATACGGGATCTACAATTTCTTTAATTGAAAATGAAAAGGTGTCGTTTTCTGGATCCCATTTTAACCCTAGAACCTTTCCATAGCTATTGTCACTATAAATTGCGTGTTGTAAATTAATGTGAATTTGACTTCCATTTGTGTAGTGCAAAGCCACTAGAGTTGAAAATTGTGGACAATTCCTTCTTAGTTTGTATAGCCTCATCGACACTATCACAACTAGTAAGAAGGTCATCTAAAGTACATAGAACCAATTTTAGATTCTTGATGTTGTCATAGGGTATTGCTGTTTATTGTCTGGACCTATTTGATGAAGTACCCTTGTAGCCAAGAATGGTGCTGAAGCCATACCGTAGGTGACTGTTGTGAGTCGGTAGTGCTTAGCTGGTAAAGTTGAATCTTCTCTCCAAAGCACTCGATGATATTCACAATCAGGTGTCGCCAATTGAACTTGGCGATACATTTTCTTCAAGTCTGCTGCTATAGCTATTTGATGCTTGCGAAAGCTTCTTATTATCGAAACGAGGTCACACTGAATGGTGGGCCCAACCATTAGGTATTCATTCAGGGATAGCCCCGATGAAGTTTTTGCTGACCCATCAAACACCACTCTAATTTTCTGCGATCCGTCTTCATTAAAACGGTGTGATGAGGTAAATAAATGCTCTTGTCAATTCGCATATTCTCACTTTCTTCTGAAATTAATTGCATGTGACCCATTTCTTCATATTCGCGCATGAAATCGACATATCTTTCCCATAATTTGGTGTTAGTTGAAAACTTCTTTTCCATTGATCGTAGTCTTTGAAGTGCAATGAACTCAGATTTCCCAAGTACAGCAGATGATTGTCTGACTGGCAATGACACCACATATCTTCCAACGTAATTTCTATGGAATGTGGGTTTGAAATGTTGTTGGCATAAGAGTTCTTCCTTTGATGAGATGACTCGTTCAGCGTAGCTCTCCTCAATTTCCCAAAAACGCCTGAGTGTTTTATCAATATCTGTAAAGCTACTTAAACCCAATGTGAGCTTTGGATTGTTAATGACTGAGTTCATATTTCCTGCTAAAACCCATCCAAAAATTGTTTTCTGCGCAACTGGATAACCCTTTGGGCCGACTATTTTCTGTGGACATAAGATTTAAAAGAAATGTTCAGCACCTATAATTATGTCGATTGGTTCTGGCTGGGAGTAGCTTGGATCAGCAAGATGCAAATCCTTGATATAGGTCCACAGATTGGGATCGAATTGTAATGAGGCAAATGAGAAGTTGGTTCAGCCATGATGAAGGCAATAATGTGAATACTACAGAAATTCTGGCATATTCTCGATTCAAATGATGGCGTTGAGTGAACGATTCCGTCACAAATGAAATTTGTAGCCCCGAGCTTAGCAAAGCTCAAGCACTGTGAGAACTGCCACAGCTGTCGTGTACATTAAGCGTGAATTACAATAACGACTGATCTGTCGACTGCGACTTCGAAGTCAACGCTGAGGTGAAATTTGTGATTAAATTAAAGCTTCAACTTCTTGAACCAACCAGAAGTCTCGACTTCTGTGATAGAACTGAAGTTGGCCGCAGCCAACACCAACTTTGCAATTTGAGCAAAGTTTAGTTTAAGTCGGAGTTGCAGTCGAAGTTGCAATTGTATCTTGCCACATGCATTTACCATTTGGGCACAGTCGTAGTCGGCTGATCAGTCGTAATTGTATTTCAGGCCTTAACCTCGACTGTCGGCAGAAGTGATGAATTTAATCGAACCGACCGACGCAAGAGTACAAGATGCTAAGTCGGTGACTGTGTTTAATGCGGATGGTTTAGAAGTTGTCTCTTCGTTCTCTCCAGAAGAAGACAGCCTCTTTCCACTGGATTTGGAAGAATGCTGAGTGCTAGGTGCGGTGTCCACTTGCGAACTATGTGCGGTTTGTGCTGATGAGTTCATCGAGTTTTCATGTATTAGAGAATAACGAGATTTTCGGCAGTTTTGACATCGATTCTTGGATGAGCAATGTTTTACAGAATGACCCTTTTCAAGCAGTTGTAGCAGCATGACTTTCTGAACACAAAATCTCTTCTGTCCTTGATGATGATTTTGGGTACACTGCGGACAACTTATGACATTGACATTAGGTGTGACAAGAAGAGTCTCTGCGGCACCTTGGACTCGTTTACTGTTGCTACTGGAGGCATCTAGTTCCTCCCAAAGATTTGAAGAAATAATTCACCATAAAATAAATTATTTTCTTTTTTTTTCCGAAATTTGTACCCAAAATATATCAAAAATAAAATGGCGTATTAATTTCCACCAGAAAATGATTGGAAATATATTTTAAATTGATATAGTTTTTCCTTTGCAAAAAATGGTTATATTGAAAAATATATTGCGTTCACTGTGCATTTAAGGCTCAATTTTAATATAAATAATTTCACAGAATTTTGTGATCACAAATTACATTTAATGTATGTATCGCTCCTGCTACGGAATATTAGCTTATCATTGTTAAGAAACACAAAGTGTACACCGTTATCTGATGTCGTGAGAGGTAATTGATCGTTTATATGAGCTCGAAATCGCTATTACGCACTATGTCACAGTATTTATCTATCCGGTATATTTTATAATAAGCTGTACCGATTTCCCTAAGCTTTATAAATCCGATTTGAGCTGACTGCAACAAAAATGACACAGGTGTTCTTGTATGCTTTTTTTCCAACGCTTGTGTAGAAAATCACGGCTTTGAAGGATCAAATTTAATGTAGAATAATCTTATTCCTCAGTGGTAGGTGTACCGCAGTTACTCAGATTTCCACTTGTTGGGAGCTTAAAAGTGAAACTCACTTGTATCGCTTAACAAGGTTTATTGATCAGTGATCTAAATGCCAAGGAATTTTTCCAGCAATTCAGCCAAATTTTCAACAACGGGAATCTATTATGTACATACAGATCGTACTAAATAAAAAAGAGAGACATTACAGCTGAAGACTATATACTTTACTTGAAGGCATAGCTATGTACAATATTTATGGGATGGAAATTTAAGCAAACAAGTTTGAATAAAATCTTAGTTTTAGAAGACTGCAGTTTTTTGCTTATCGTCTTCTATTTAAAAATTCAAGTGATATTGTGTAGTGTACTTATTATTAATGAAAAACACACTCAACGAAATTTAAATTTTAAACAACGCGTCACCCAGTGGCAATGCCTTATGGCGAATTAATGTTACATTGCCAAGTGCTATAAGGATCTCACACCATACCTATTACGAAGATCTTTTAGGAAGGACAGGGTATAATAAAACATTCACACTTTCTACCTCCTAATTGCTAGTAATGAACTCTATGCCTAACTCAGACGTACATTTCATCCTTTCTAGGAATTGGTACCTTTTCTTATCGTTTTTCATGCAAATGCGTTCGCATACAGCCACGGGAAGACAAAAAGTCTTAATACTATCGTACTCTTGGACACAGGACGGGCTTTTGCCTACTGTTTTCACTCATAACAGTTCGGCCAACCTGTTTTGTCACTGCCCTCAGTGACATTAGTCAGACTGAACTCACTACCAATTAAGTAGCCTTCTTATATCATCTCCAAAGGAGGCTATGCAATTATTCACTAAACAGGGCACTCTCACTAGAGCTTCACAGTTTACGCTCTCTGAATTAGAGCCCCCAAAGAGTCACGCTCTCTATACTAGAGCCCATAAAAAGAGTCGCGCTCTCCAAATTGGAGCCAATAAAAATTTGACGCTCCCTAGATTAAAGGGTTTGACAAAAATAACGCTCTCAAAATCAGAGCCACTTGGAAAAGAATCACGCTCTCTAAATTAGAGCCAACAAAAACATGACGCTCTCTGGGTTAAAGCCTTTGACAAAAACAACGCTCTCAAAATCACAACCCCTGGAGAAGAATCACGCTCTCTAAATTAGAGCCAACAAAAACATAACGCACTCTAGATTAGAGCTTTTGACAAAAATAACGCTCTCTAGATTACGCAACACGGCCGAACTCTATATCAACATTGTTCTCTGTCGAGAGCAAATTTCATACCAATCCATCCAAAAATAGAGCGCTCTTCCAAAAATCGCAACTCACCTTTCCCAATGACCCTTGCATCTTCTGAAGATTAAAGATTGTCTCCCATTCGTTAGTTTCTAACACATCAACTTATTACTTTATTTATTTCTTTACATACTATCTATAATAAATCTTGTTGATGAAATCATGCGTTTTTCTGAATTTCTGTGAGGTCACCTTCTTCGTCGAGTTCACCTACGAAATCCAAGTCATGCAATTTACACCATGATTTCATCCTTTCTGCTGAGTGCGCTAACTCATACACCTTCCTTGTCACTTGAAGTTCCTGTGTATCCTGGATAACGTATCGGTCTTTGGTGAAAATGGTCTTCACGACATAAGGTCCTTTCTACCTGGGTTGCGCTTTGCAAGAAATCCCAGTGGCTACTGGCTCATGCTTAATCAAACCTAAGTCGCCTTCTTTATATGTTTCTGGAGCTTCCTGCAACTTGTCTGCTTGTTGCTGTTGCTCCTCCGTCATTCGTTTCAACACTCTTTCCTTGAGTTCGGTTATTGGCAAATTTTCTTCCTCCTCCTGTTAGATCGTGTCATGTGGAGCATGAACCAACTTATTTTGAAGGATATCTCGCGGTTCATTAGTTAGCACAAGTTGATGAGATGTTACGTTGTTAGCTGAATTTTTTAGTGTATTGAGAGCCCATTGTATTGCCTTTAGATTGCGATCCCAATCACGTCCCTCTGGAACTTTTGTCATACTCGCGATTGCGCCCCTTTATAGTTCTAAGGAACCTTTCAATCTGGCCGTTCGATCGAGGAGTTTTTATAGACGTGGCAGTGTGTTTTATGGAGTTTTCATAACAATATTTCTCGAACGGTTGAGAAGTAAAAGCTGTGCTTCTATCGGTGACAAGAACTTCAGCAGTACCTATGTATTGGCTCGCTTCGTCCAGTAAATGGATAACTCCATTACTCTTCGTGTTTTTGACGGCTATCAATATTACCAGTTTTGTAAAAGAATCGACTATTCCTACAATGTAAGAATTCCCACTCTTGCTTTTCGGATAAAGCCCTAAATGATCGATGTGTAATATATAAAACAGAATTGGTCGTCGTTCAGGAGTATGCAATACATATCTATTTTCATCCTCACTTCGCTTATTATAGAGGCAGTCTATACAACTTGCTATGTGGTTTTTTGACAATAGCATTCATATTCGGGAACCAGCAGAATCATTTCATTGTTTCTATAGTTCGGTCGCCTCCTGGGTGTCCTCTAACATCAGTTGTTCTGATTATGCGCCATCTAACTCCTTTTGCAACCACGAAACAATTTCCTTTTGGTGTTATTTTCAGAACGCGCCCCTTCTCTAGAATGAAATTTCCCTTTGTTCCGTCCTTTTTATCGGATTGAAGTATTTCTCCAGTTAGAACTTTTCGATTCGGTGCAATTTGTAGATCTTCTTTCTGTAATACTGCTAAGCGGTCTTCTTCATTCGGCACCGCTATCACTAGCACTTTACTAGTAAAATCTGCAGCTTCACTTCATCCCTGACTTGGGCAACGATTAAGAGTATCTGCATGCGACAATTTTCTGGCGGGTCTAAATTCTAATTCGCAATCATACTAAGTTATTTTCAGCTACCATCTTGCTATTCTTGGTACCAGATCTTTTTTCGCTTGTGTTAGTCAAAGTGAATTGCAATTCTAGAGTTTCCACTACAGCCGCATCTTCCAGCTCATAACTGTGAGGCCGCCAACAGATTGGCGAGCGGTGAGTGGTAAGCGATGAGTTGTTATCGTTTAGCGGTGCACGATACGCGGCAAAGCCTTCACATTGATGCGCTTTAGATTTTAGTTGCATCGTAAATTTTAGCGCCTAATGGTGTCAAGGCTTATGTGAAAAATAGTACTACTAGATAATTTACGGTTAAAGAGTTAATTTTAGCAAGAAAACGCAAAAGACTAGCAATTTTTAAAATAAATAAAAACCGGTCGGATTAGTGAATTAACATATTATATGAAGACTTTCTTAGAAATTCTGAGCAATTTTTTGAATTTCTACGAATGTCAATTAAAACTTTCGATGATATTTTAATAAAACTTACAAATCGCCTGCAGAAAAAAAGAGACAAACTTCAAAAAGCAATAAGTCCAGAGGAATAATAATACTAAATGACACCACAACTAATGGGCAAGTCGCACAGCCACCGCTCATCACTCGGCGACTCAGTTCAACGCTCTTCAATGTGAAAACTTTCGTAGCGACGGCCTGGCTAGGTGGTGTTTTACCTCTCACAGCTCATCGCTCACCGCTCACCACTCGCCAATATGAAACCGACCTGATACTACGATTCCGCTTCTGTTGTCGATCGGCTGAAATAAGACACTGGCCCGAGATCTCCTCCCGTTCGTAACATTAGTATACCTGCAATGCCGTGACTGCTTTCGTCCGTATGGACCTCGTGTTTCGCATTTTTATCGTATATCACAAGTATCCACCTCTGGCTTAACAGAGCTTTTAACTTATGAAATGAGCTTTTTGCTTCTGCGGACCAAACGAATGGCACATTTTCCTCAGCAGCATGTGAAGTGGTTGAGCAATAAAAGAAAACCCTTATACGAATTGGGGAAAATGCCCTGCAAGGCCCAAGAACTGTTCATTTTTTAGTTTTCTGGTCATTTATACGCTTCAACTGCCATCGTTTTGTCAATGCTCGGTTTGATGCCCTGTTCCGAAATCTCATCACCCAAAAACTTTATGTGCTCTCTAAAAAACTCACATTTTTTCAAGTTCAAAGTGAGATCTGCTTTTCGAATTTCAATTAACAATTCTCTTACAGTAGCGATATTGTCCTGCAAATTTACCCATGGTATCAACATCTCGTCTATAAAGGTTATAGCTTTACCAGCTGCCATTGGTTATATTAACTTTGCCATTGATTTCATGAAAACCGTTGGCGTGTTTGTCAGGCCAAATGGGATCCTCTTATATTCATAATGGCCTTCTGGTGTTACGAAGGCTATTAAGTGTCTGCTGATTTCTTCGACTGGTACTTGATGGTATCCGCTAAGTAGATCAAGTGTCGTGAATATCTTCTTGTTTGCCAACATATTTAAAGTTTCCTCCATGTTTGATACTGTAAATGTTTCCCTTTGAGTTATTGAGTTTAATCTCCTGTAATCGACGCACATCCGCTATTCGTTATTCTTCTTTGGCACTAAAAGGACAGCGCTTGCATATCTGGAAGAAGACTGTTACATGATGTCTAGACTTAGTAGCTCATCAATTTGCTTCCGTAGAACTGACTTTAAGCTATAAGCTACCTTATAACTATGGGTGATAACGGATAACTTTTTCCTCCTTTAGATTTATTTTCATTGAAATTAATTCGGTTCTTCGTGTACCTTTTGCAAAACAATCACGAAACTTATTGATTAGGCTTATTAGCATAACTTGGCATCATTGGCAGCGCTACCTACGGTTACTCCAGACATCTCAATTCCTTCCGACCGATCTGGATCATCAATTGCGGGCCTCTTCGTATCTTTCTGAAATATTTTAAAAGTTTTCCACTTTTTAATATTTCAACATCTGTTCTATCGAGATAATATCTTTCCAATATCATAGAAACAATCTGAGATCAGAAGGTTAATATTTGACACTCTAACGTTTTGTTGAATCTTCCCTAGTACATTAATTTACATTCTTGTTTCCAAATCCAATAAGCTTCACATCACACTTCGTCAAATTCCACCCATTCTGTTTAACAATTTCTTGTTTCAGAGTGCTACATTCGCTTCCTTAATCGAAGTAAGCAAGTACGGGCTCTTCCGCTATGTAGAGAATCTTATGATGTTCATCTCTACTTCCTAAATATTTCTCTTATGTCGTGTTAAGACTGGATACTTGCTTAATCTTGCAGCCCCTGGACACATGTCCTCTCTGTTGGCATCGGAAACAGCGCAAATTCATAAGAGTACAATCTTTTGCATAATATCCCAGACTGTTGCTTTTAAAGCAAACTAGACTGCCTTTATAATTATTGTCTTTACTGCCCTTGCTGCTTACAGCCAAAAGACTCTCTCTGTATTCCTTTCCATTTCGACCGGGGAGGTTGTGGCTATTTCTAAATGGCTGAAATCTATTATTATTGTGCTTCAAAAAGCCTTTTTAAGTACTAGGCTGGCTTATTGGGGTCATCTGGTGCCTTGCGTGACCTTGCTTTTTAATTTCTTCAAAGTTTTTTGCGCCTTCCAA
Organism: Dioctria linearis; assembly: GCA_963930735.1. Lineage (NCBI taxonomy): Eukaryota > Metazoa > Arthropoda > Insecta > Diptera > Asilidae > Dioctria > Dioctria linearis. The sequence goes on along the minus strand of OZ005744.1, from coordinate 96,930,779 downwards.
AAGAGCTGGAACATTTCCACAATTTGAAGCCATTAACACGTTTATCAGGCTTTGGTTTGACAACCCGGATATTATATATTTTACTGTCGATAGTTCGTACAACTTAATCCTTTTTCCTAGAGCTGGCACTTGATATACATAATCCTTCATGGCTTCGCCTGATAGTCTTTTTCTTTCCATTTGCATCAAGACTGAGCGGCATCTTGTCCGCTAGGGAAACTATGAAAAAACTCTTCTTTGAATTCTTTAAATGTTCGGATGTTCGACTCATACCAAAAATACACTCCGCCTCCCATACGTAGAGTGTCATAAATAGTGCAGTATGATCATCCCATTCATATAGTGTTTTCAAACCATCTATAGAGTGAATCCAGTCCTTGCTGTGATTGTGATTTGAGACGGGTTGAATTTTCTTAATAAGTTAACCTCGTGAATTCCAATCTTCATTTAACTGGGTTCGACGAAGGAACTTTGAGCATAATTTTCCTTATCAACTATACTAATACTAGAACTACCACAGTTTTCTTTTTCACTTATAGCTTTCTCTCTTTTTAGCAACTCATTTTCCCATCTGAGCAGCTCAATTTCAGTGAGGGGAGTTGAATGAACCTGTTCTCCTGATACATTTACGTTCCCGTCTGTCGTGTTGTTATGAGTTTCGTTTTCATCCCTTATTGTTTTTATTTTGAATAGAAATTGTTCACTTTATTGCCTAGTTAGATAATGCTAAAATATCTCATTTTCACTTATGCGGTGCTTATTGTATTGTATGTATTATTGTAATAACGTTATATATTACTTACTATATGTCTATGTACATATATATTTCTTTTTAATTATTATTAGGTTATCTAGGATATTATGAATATGTGCACACTACTTTACATTAAATATTAAATATATTCTGAATTGCTTACCACAAATACAATACAATAGTCTCTTTTTCTGATGCTCTCTTATTTCTAGAACTTATTCTGACTTTTATGATCATTTGAGATTTTCTCGTTCAATTATCCTATTTTATGCAAAGAATTATTGTATTTTCACTTTAATCTGTCCACTTCACTCAATTGTGTTGCCAATTTCTTTATCAAATCTTCTCACCAATATTTGTACACATTATTTTGAAGGTCATTTCACTTGTCCACTTAATTAAGAATTTATTTTCTTTTTAATAAATTCCGTGTATTCATATACGCATAATCACAAATAACTTTGATTTTATTGCTTCTACTTGGGTTTACCCCAAACCTCAACTGAAAAACACACTCAACAAAATTTAAATTTTAAACGACGTGTCAACCCGTGGCCATGCCCTACTGCGAATTGATCTTACATTTCCAAGTGCTATGAGGATCTCACACCATACCTTTTAGGAAGGACAAGGTATAATAAAATGCATTTGAACTTTCTACCTCCTAATTGCTAGCAATGCAATCTATACCTAACTCAGACGTGCATTTCATCTTTTCTAGGAATTGTTACCTTTTCTAATCACTTTTCATGCAAATGCGTTCGCACACAGCCACGGGAAGACAAAAAATTTTAATACTATTGTACTCTTGGATACAGGACGGGCTTTTGCCTGTTTTCACTCATTACATTAATTAGATGTCACCAATTTTTGTTTGGGGAAACTTGCATATAAAATAAACATTTTAATTATTGTAGGAAGACGTTCCTCGTAGAGACATTTTAAAGAAGTTAAGATGGCGCTATGATAACGAGTACTTGGCATTCCCAGAAAATATTACTTGAATATTCAAACAAGAAGTGGAAATTGGAAAATCCGTCAAAATAAATTGAAAATATTTTGGTTCGTGCTGTATCTTCATTCTCAATTGCACTAAGTCAGCGCTGAAGAAAATGTCACCGCAGCTATAAAAATTTTCTTACCACGAATGATTTTTGGCTTAAGGACGACATTAAAATGGCAATGTAACTTTACCAAGTACCAGTAAGGTAACCGACGAAAATAAGAAACCTCGACGGCCTGTAAAAGAATTCTTGAGGCAAAATGATGAAAAGTGCTGAAATCAAATTATGAACATAGCGTAAACAAAATATATTATTCTGCTGAGGTCAAGGCCGGACTGGATCTTCAAACCGAACCGGGCAAATCACTTCAAACCAGCCCTTTGGGCCTTCAAAAGTGCCGCTTTGCTAATGCAAACAACCCAAATAATTAAATTAATCTCCCACTGAACCGAGAGCCGCAAGTAGAGCAAGATAGAGTTTTCTGTTTGCAAATAGTTTTTGCACTCAATATAGTACATATACTATATATACGAGTGGGTCAATTGAATTTTTCTCACTCAACCGAGCAAAACAAAGTTTGCCAATCGAAGAGAAGTCGCTTGACAAACCAATAATGGTAAATTTCAAACAGGGAATACTAACTAGGTTCCATACTTAATACTGGACCACTAATAATTAGATAAAATTAGCTTTTTTTTCTACAATTTGCAAGATTTATGCACAAAAACATTACAACTAAAATATGGTTTCTCTGTGAAAACAGTAGGAACTGAGGAAAGAAGTGAACTCTTTGTCCACCACTCCTTATTTTTACAAATTTTTTGTAACCGCTCAGAAATTTTTATTTCTTTTTCACTTACTCATATGGCCCAATATATTAACAAAAACAATGACACTGCTTCACCAAATATAGAAAATTCAGACTTCCTAATATTTGCGTACTTTCTTAAGCCTTCAACCTGGCAGTAACTTACATCAATTTGTTGTTATCATACTGACGGACGACGGTGCCAATGCCAATTTTAATGAAAATATTAAAAGTATTTTGTTTTCTGCCAATCAGAATTGTACTTTTGTCGCCGCGTATTGTATTAGTAACATGGGAAATTTGGCGTAAGTAAAGGCTGATTTAATAATTTTTCTCATTGACTATGTATAGTATTCTACTTCAAGATTTATTTAAAAATAAAAAGAAACTACTACAAGCCTAGAAAGTACACACAGGTAACGCTTTGAAACCTTTTTAAGCCCTATTGATAAAAAATAATAATTCTGTTAAGAGAGAGTCGGACTTCAGAATTTCGGTTCCGTAGCAGAATTTCTCAACCAACATGATGAACCGAATTCAAGTATATCCAAATCTAAATCAAATTTGCTTCTGATAACTGAATAATATTCAAAAATACGGACCCAAAAATAATTGTATAAAAAAGCATTTTTCCAGCAACTATCAGACAGACGAAAAAATCGGCAGTTTTCCTGTTATCTTCAAGGTGTCCCATGTGGTCTATAAGACCCAAAATCTATGGATAGGTCAATGTATATATATTTGTGTATGCGTGTGGGGGGGGGGGTGCACTTTTCCTTAAGCATATCCAGCAAAAGAGTTGAATAAGTGCCAGAATGTAGGTAATTATCGTTTGGAATTGCGCTTATTAAGCCATTTTCGTATAAGCATAATCTATCCATAATCTTCGGGTCCCAGACCACATAAGTCTACTAACTCTAATAATATCAAAATTTTAGATTTAGAAACCCAGAAGATTTGGGAGGGGTCCGTATTTATTTCCGCATTTCGGGTTATATCTTTAAAAGCAATTAATTAAAAATTGTGTAATTTTTTTTGGAATAATCAAAATTAGCTCTATCAAATGATACCCCACAAGATACAAAAAAAAAATTTTAGATGGTCCAACCCACCACCACAAAATAAATATTTTTTTAATCTTTGCCTGTCTATATATGTGCGCGTTATGAAGATCTGACATTTTGCCGTTTTCGAGAAGAATGTCTGTGCGATCCGTTTTTTTCTTTGTTGTACGGAACCTTAGAAACACTTTTTCCATGCGTTTTTCTAAATAAAAATGATGTTCATACATATGATACCAAAAATAATTTCAAATGCCTTAATAAAAGTGAATACTTTTGAAGCATCGAGATTTGCCAAATATAGTAATAGGTGGGCACCATCCACCAGCTATCGTGGCTTCATGCCCTGTCATTTGGGACTTTTCTGACTGGTTTTAACTAAGGGCTCTCCTTCCAACGCAGCTACAGCGATGACCAGAGTTGAATATGGTAAATACGTGTTGTGGCCCGAAGACCACCGGGCCCACGACCACCGTCTCATCGGGCTGGCGGTCGATCGTCCATCCTCCCAGTCCGGCTCTGGCTTATGTTATTTTAAGTAAATCCGGAAAAGTTCTCATAAGAGAACCACCTGAATGAAAATAGCTTATAACAGCATAAAGCAGAAAATCTCTTCTTCCTATTCACCTGAACAGGTACTTGTTTAATAATTGCAGTCCAACATCACAAAATCAGTAATTGATGCTACGTCAAGGAACATTAAAACGGGGAATATCAATATGTATAATTCAATTAAATACGCAAAGAAATCTTGCTATCCGCCAGAAAATTAATGTATCATCACGGAGCCATTAGCTGAAATCAAATTGCAAAGCCTGTGGTAGATTTGCAGTAGATCGGCTATTTTTGGTACAAACAATGTTGGTGGCTGCGACATTGAAAATATTACCATGGCTTTCAAATGGGGAAGCAATGGCAGTGGCAATTAGTACCCCCGCAAATATGTGTATATTTGTAAGAAGACTGCCAACAAGTTATTGTGTGGCAGCATCAACAAGAAATTCCAGACCCATTAGGCTTGATTTGTGAAAGAAATACATCCGAATTCAGTTATATAAAACACCAAATAGCTGAAATTCGGAAAACAAAGGTTAAGTGCAAGGACGTGGAAATCAAACACAATTTCATAGAAACCATGGTAGATGGTCCCATACGTTTCTTTAAAAGTCTTCTACATGTGTAGGTAATACCGCCAGAAAGAATTTAGAAACTTTCCGGAAGGACACTCCAGAAAAACTTCGAGAATATACTGCAATACAGATATTTTGCATAATTTACTTATTTCGTTAGGCCCCGTCAGTTCGAGTATGAGCCCAACATCCAAGAAGAAACTATCTTCTATATGCGAAGATGTATTAGTTTTAACTTCTCCTTTAGATAGCGGTAATTATTTTCGGAGTGAAGATAGTTATGAATATTAAATAGAATAATATGTATAAATAGATTAATTTTCAAACAAAAAATTTGTTGATTTATCGGACTAACATTTCATCCCAAATTTACTAGTTTTTGTAAGCGTATTCATAATTTAGTATTACACTGATATAGTTAGTTTTGTATAAATTAAGTTAATTAGACTATTTTTATGTATAAATGTGTAAATTAAGGTTTTTTTGTCATAATATAATAATAACAATATTTCTCCGAAAAAAATTTGTTTTATTTGATAGTGTAATAAAATCCAGCTAGATAAGATTGATGACCCACTGTGCGGTGGCTCCCATAGTCTATTTAGGACGGAATACGTCATCAACAGTAACATCAGCAGTGACAATATCATTATTAGAAGTCATAATAGCACCTAGCAGATCTAGAAAACTGGCGTGAATGCGGTAATTTTGGGCATATAATTTTAATTTGGAAAGCAATGAACAAAAGGTTCTTATATAGATAAGCATGAGATATAGATTATCTGACAGCCGGAGTACGATAAGGATGTTTACCATGTCTTCTTTCATTTACTTCGACATCCTCGCCAGTATTATCGATAACAACTCCGGTGGCATACAAAAAGTCATTGTGGTTTAACGTGAGCAACTCCCAAGTTATGGCTTAATCTCATGGCATTCTTCATGCTCCGATTGCTATCGACAATCAACGGTCTCATGTCGTAATAATGAGTACCAGTGTGCCAATAGAGCATCACACGACATCAACTTACTGATAGAAGCGAGATCTATCCAAGCTCTGGTGATCTAGGGTCACGGTATCCTTCACCACAGCCATCACGATGGTCCCATAAAGGGGCCATCACAAGTTGAGGTGAATATTCCAATATTCAGTGCTCCTCAACCCAGTGGTAGCAAGTTAGCCAATGTCGAGCTACCCATTTGGTATAACTTTCACAAAGCATGGTCAACAGACCATGAATACTCCCAGTGGCTATCATCATGCAATATATCCTTTTTGTAACCGGACTGGTTACTCCGTTTGTAATGACTAGAAGAATTGTACTTGGCCTATACAGGTAATACAACCCTTATGGGCGCTGTCAGAAGAGACCACGTGAAGGTGTAGATATGCCCGTATTCAAGTCTGAATAGGCTTCGAGATTCACCATTTGGATCTTATAGCTGACCATGCATACTAATCACATAAGCGCCCAACATACACACTTGATATCCGTTATTCATCAGCTCAAACTATTCAAAACTAAAACAACCTTTCGCCCCCTGCCCAAGAGACTATGTCTGAGATTTTATTATTCTGAGCTATCATGAGCATTTAAATTCTCTGCATAATGACCTCCTGTCAATAAAGCCCTACTGCAGTACCCACAGAGTCAAAAATCTGAATTTCTGTTTCGCTATGTTGTAGTTATCTCGCCGTGAGAAGTATCAGTTCGTGCATATTGTATCTTTCACCCATACTACCTTACTGTACGTACTCTCGTGGGAGATGCCAAAGGAATCTACAATACAACTAAACAACTAACCAACAAATTTCTTCCATCAAGTATGCATGCTTTCCTCTAATACAGCTTTCACCTTGTTCAGCATTGCGCTTCACAGACTCCCCCCCCCCCCCCCACCGAGTGGCCTACAATGGGGAATGCTATAAATTGTTGAAAATCTGGACTATACTGATAATATTTGCATATTGGTCCATAAGCATCAGAACATCGTTATTCAAAATCTTGCAGATGATAAAAGTTAAGATTGTACAAAACGTAAAGTATCGTAATGAAATAAATAATGTAATTAGAAAGAAAGCAAATAAAAATAACAATTGCTTCAATAACGAGGAGAAAATAAATTAGGCAATTCTCCAATTAGAAAGTATGTTGCATAGAAATATCAGCGCAACGAGTCCAGTATTCACTGCTGTATATGTAGAAATTACAAATTTTCGTTCTGGAGAACTATGAAATACGTTTTTCTTTTCTTTGCAAGATGCCACTTGAAAATTTGAATACCAAAGAAAATGTCACTAGAGCTGCATACTAAGCAAATTTTCACTAATAATTTTACAAAACATTGCTCAATAGGAACATCGTCAAAAACAAGATATGTATGCCCTAGTATATGTTCCAAGAATTACAAATTAAAAAATCTTTAATGAAATTCTAATGTCACTGATATCACATGCAAAATTTAAATTTTAGCATTTTCCCATATCTTTTGAAAACATAGATTTTAAGCAGAAATTACCATATTGTAAAAATTTCAATGAAATTCTGGTAAGCTTTTATGTACATCGCAGCAATCTAACAGATTTTCATATCTACTTACGTAAGTTATAAAAGTCAACCGGTTTCATGTAAGGCTACAATTATTTATTCCAAATTCCTTAGATAGTAAATAAGCTAATTATAAATATAAATTACAAAATCGTACTGTGATAACAAGTTATTGTCAATTAATTACCTATTGGAGAATGATAAAGTGTTATTTGCATATTATGGAATTTCTCAAGATATTCATGTTCTTATTTATTACCCACTTACTAAATGTACGCGAAAGCTACTGTTTTAGTTAGTTCAGCTGTTGGGTAGATTTTCATTTCGCGTTCTGTGCTTGATTAGTTCAGCTGTCTTCATTCAGTTTGTATTTATAATATGTACATACATTATACTGAATGAAACGATATTTTATAGAACTACAAAATTCAAAATACCATACATCGTTTAAAAATTACTACTACTATTAGACCTAATGACTAATCCAAACAGCTATTTTCCTCGATTTAGAATTTTTGGAATTTTGACCATAAATTTTCAAACTATCCTGTTTAAAGCTAACCCTTTAATTTACTCTATTTCCCATTCGTTTACTTAGTACATTACAACTATTCAAGTGTTACTTGACCTAACTACCAACATCTAGTTACATATTTTAAAATATTTCAAAGTTTATTCAAAATATTTACACACAGTCCTGTACACAAAACAATACGGAATGCAATTTAGTAGTCTTGCTCAAGATAGCAATTGACGAGTTATTCGACAATATGAAAAAAGAAGAGGATCATCGAATAAACGAATATGTTTCTCTTATAGTACTCCAAAGAAATGTCATCTCTCACCTATACGTAAAACGTAAAGTGGGCAATCAGAGTTAGAGTATAGTCGCTATTAGACAGATCGCGGATCTCGCATACGGCTCTGTATCTAAATTGCTTGTATAGTAAATTTTAATGAAAACAGCCGCTGGACCGCCCCAATTTCACTATGTTTGTGAGCACAATCCACTTAAGTAATAGGGGAGCGTCTATAGTTAGTACAAATACTACAGCCCGGCAATGCAAATCTTTTCATCCACCCGCAATAGTAAAGCTCAAAGCCGTTAGTTCATATTTCAGCTTGATTATGTGTGGCTCTTTTGAGCTCCAAATAATTCGGGCCGCGAATGAATCACTTCCAGTTTGAGAAAACATCAAACATTCTTAAATTTTCGCAAATACTGCTTCTTTTAGTACCCGCGAAGTAATGAAAAAGCGATCTTAAGTAGCTAAATAAAACTGCCTATCTGATAGATAAGTGTTCTTGTGGATCTGTGGATAAGAAGTGATCTCGGGATTATCGACTACTCGTTGTTTGTGAAGAATATATTATTGTGTCTATCCGGTTTGTGATTTCTGCAGTAAACGACAATGATGTGAAGTGTGCAGTGAAGTTAATTTGTTCGAAAATAGTGAAAAAGTGAGATAATAAAGATCAATATTGTAGTTAGAAAATCGTTATTTAAATAAAAAACGCTGTGGTCTATTTGAAAAAGCTTACCTGTGCGCTGGACGTTATTTGTAAGTGTGGATATACGCATCAAGTCGCACTACTGCGTGTTATAACCTCAATGTTTTCTTCCGTGTTTATTTTGACGATATGATTATCAACAATGAAGGAATTTTGGAAGCAAAAAATGGAAGCTCGCGATTATCAGTAAAAAAAAATTAAAGTTTTCACTGCTATGACACATAATGGGAGATGCCCCAAATTTATGGATTTAAAAAAATGTTTTGTTCTTTTGGGTCTTTTTTATAAAAATTTGATATCTCTATTCTCTGAAGGGCATTTATTTTAAACTATTATGGATAACCAGTTCGCTCATTGTAGCTGTATTATTAAAGATTGTTAGTCTGCACTATTTCTATGATCTGAGTTGAATTGTTCGGGTGGCTGCATATTGTACTAATTATGAAGAAGTAAATTGTGTTTAAAATTCTATTTTGAAATTTATGAATATTAGAGTTTGGAAATTAACGTTCTTTCCAATCAATTCGAATGATATGCTTTACTGAAACTTTTCTGCAGGTATTTACAACAAACGAGTAATTTGAGGAAAGATTCGTCGTATATAGAAAAGATAAAAATCTTCCTTTATCAGGATCAAAAGATGTTGGTTGTTGTTTTATCACAATTGAAAGTAACTACCACTCCTATCGCGTACCTTCTCTGGAAACTATCTATGGAGATCTTTGGGTGGCTATTAACGAGGATAATTTTACTCTGTACATATGTTGTTTAAACATTCCGCCGCAATCTCCAAACATAATCTATGATTCTATACTTTGTAATATTAGTGATAAGTTTCTTAATCTCCCGGAACGATCTAAACTTCTCATACTTGGCGATTTTAGCTTGCCATATTTAGATTGGAATTGTAATTATACTGATAATAGTATGCATCCCTCAAATCTTTATAGCACACCAGCTCTGTTTCTTTTAAATAACATGATTATGTGCAACCTAAAGCAATTTAATAGTCAATTCAACCCAAACAATAGATTGTTGGACTTAGTGTGGTCGAACTTGTCCTTTGATAACATTTCAATCTCTACTTCTTTTTGTCCGCTAACAAAAGTTGACTCGCACCACCCACCATTAGATATTAAGCTTAATATTCGTTAAAATAAAGTAATTCATAATGAATTTGTTAAAATTAGAAAATTTCAACTGAGTGATTTTGAAAGCATGAATAATTTTTTCGAAGGCTCAGACTTCTCGTCTGTTATTACGGATGATATTGATCAATCCTTCCACAAATTTTACGATATAAATTAATGAAGGAATCCGTAGGTTTTTTCCTATTAAGAAAAGTGGAAGTACAAAATATCCTACTTGGTTTAGTGAAGAGTTGCTTAGGGCTTTAAAATCAAAAACAAAATACAGGCATTTGCATAGCGCCACCCATCACCCTGGATATTATACAACCTTCTATTATTTCAGGAATTAGTTTAAAAACTCATAAAGGAATGTTACGCTAAATATATTATTTCCACTGAATTTTCTATAAAAGAAAACCCTAAGGCCTTCTGGGCTTATAGTAAAAATTAAAAAAAATCGAATCTCTATCCCAAAGAAACGTAGTATGATAACGTTAAGTCAACTAGTCACAGTCAAATATGTGAACTGTTCTCTACATACTTTGCATCTATCTACTCGCGGCAGGATCATTCATTGGACTTATTTTCACTCAGTTCACGTCAAAATAATAGTTGTTTTAGCATATCCACAGTGTTTTCTGCAGTGGTCTCAAATATACTTTATAAATTAGATTGTAATAAGAACCCCGGTCCTGATGGGGTGCCTAATTTGAACTTCAAGAAATGTTCTCGCACGCTTTCTGAACCAATAAGTAATTTGTTTAACCTATCAGTTCACACGAATACTTTCCCTCAGATCTTAAAGAATAGTTTTGTTACCCCGATTTATAAATCTGGTGACCTTCGACTTATTATTCTCATCTTCGAATAAATTGGCTATTGTAAACTATTCTATCAAGTTAAGGCACAACAGCATGGATTTTTCCCTGGACGTTCAACCACTACCAATCTTGTCCTTTTACTGACACTATAGGTACCGCTCTTGATGAATGCGTACAAGTTTATGCCATTTACACCGATTTGTCGAAGGCATTTGATAAAATTTCACATAAACGTGTTCTTTTCAAAATGGCGCAACTAGGATTCCACACAAATACAATTTTGTGGTTTTTCTGCTTCCTAATTAATCGAAGCAGCTTCGTTGTTCTTAATGGTTTCCGTTCTGTCCCTTATAAACAGCTGTCTGGCGTTCCGCAAGGCACAATCATCGGTCCTCTACCCATGTTTATTGAGAGTGAGTGCCTACTTTATGCAGACGATGCTAAGATATTTTGGAGAATTACAAATATCAATAACTGATTTTGCCTTCAAACGAGAATTCTCTGCAAATTAACATCAATAAATGTAATGTTATGTCTTTCTCTAGGAAACGTGATTCAATCAATTTCGATTATAAAATTAACAAGTGAAAAAGATATGATACCCTATTGCTATTACTATGAAAACACAATGTACCAAATTTCAGCTTTCTATGTCGACGTGTTCTCAGGTAGTGTCCAAATATATCGTGGAAAACGAAATTTTTGTATGGCAACCCCACGAAGGAGTTGCACGATTTGTCTCATTTTCGAACTTAAATTTACTTTTTTTCTTTTAGTGTCCGTATACAAAATTTCAGCTTTCTAAGTGAACGCGTTCTCGAGTTATCGTGCGCACGGACGGACGGACGGACGGACGGACAGACGAACATGCAAAAATCAAAATAACTCTTAGTTTTAGCGGGGGTGTCCAATCCATTTTGGTCTACCATCATTATTTGTGTACGTTACAAATGGAATGACAAACTTAGTTACCCTATAGATTTCATCTATAGGGTATAATAATATTTCTATCTCTTGTGTGAATGAAATAAATGACTTGGGGGTTATAATTGATTCAAAGCTTACATTTGCCTCCCATATTATAGCAACTTCCAAAGCATTTAGGTTAATTTCGTACATGCAGGTCCTTTAAATGCTCCGATTCTAATATTACTCATGTCAAGTGTGGAATCCCTTTTACACTTCTTATTCTGATAAAATCGAGTCAATTCAGAGAAAATTTTTCAGACTCTTGTTATTTAAATTCAATAATATTTTGCTTGAATATCCCGAAAGGCTCAGTCATTTTAATTTGTTATCCTTGGTCAATCGCAGAGCTTACCTGGATAATATCTTTCTTTTTAAGATGGTAAACTGTCTATTTAATTGTCCTATCATAGTGTCCAGAATTGACTTTACCGCTCCCACTCGCACACTAAGAAATATACCTCTTCAGACTGCCCTCTTACAGATCCAACATCAAGGAAAAGTCGCCTATCTTCAGAATTCTTAAATCGTATAATTTAAATTTCAATTAAATAGATATTTTTAACACCGACCTCTCGACATTTAAAAGACTGACACTCAATGAGATCAGACATTCCAGACATTCTAGCTAAGGATTTCACCCTTCTACCAAGCCTTGTTTCATTTTGACATTTTCTCTCTTTTTGTTTTTGTTTTTATATCTTCACATAGATGTAGTATTTTGCAAATTCATTTATTTTCTTTTTTAGTTTGTTTTAGTTAGCTTTGTTTTTATTTTCTTCACTTTTCGCTTTTTAATTTTATATTTTTTTTCTCATGAATTATGTATTCCATTTTTCTTTTATAATATTATTTATATTTTCTTCTTCTTACTTTTTTATTTAATACTATTGTTTAATCTGTACGTTAATGTATTATTGGAATTTGTCTGTTCGTTATCGTATTAACTATGAAAAAAAAAATGTTACATATCCATAAATTATGGCATTGCTTTAATTTATGAAGAAACATTACTTTAATAAAAAGGTTGTACAACGAGAATTCCTTGTACCTGTATAAAATTTACTTTAATATTATTAAAACTACCGTTCTACTCTGCACGATATTTTTTTTTATTTCTCTGGGGAGTTTATAATACCCATTTTCAGGAAAACTGCGTCGACTTTGTAGTACCTCAGCATATGAGAAAATTAAATCTGAGCCCTCAGGATTTAATACGTATAAACTTTTTATTACCTTTTATAAACGACTTTCAACAATTTTGGTTTTGCCACTAAAAAAAATATAAACGCAGTTTAAGCCGATTCTCTACAATTATAAAAACTCTATTATCATCCATATCTTGTAAAGGATCACACAAGAAAGCGACATAAACTAAAACTGTATTGATATGGGGTACAAATCTTCCTAAAACCTAAGATAAGCTCTCCATAGGACTCTATGGCTACCAAAATTTTATTTTTTCCGTGCTATTTCACAGCGATCTAGCATTCATCTGTCCCATACATGGAGCATTTCATAAATTTAGCGTAAGGATCTATTAACAAAATTTATAACTGAAATCTCCCTCGAGTTTCATATTTGGAACAGATGACAAAAGGTACCCTTTGATTTTTTAATATGAGAACTGATGTCATTTTCTGTACCACCAGATTCGGTAATTATACTATCAAGGTAATACAAGCTCAACTCTCAATTCTTTGATTATTTACATTAGTTGGAGTAATATAATTTGAGGTTATCCATAATTAATTTAATTTTGGGGTATTTAGGTTAAGTCAACTAAGTTTCTTTCTGCTACGATATATTCTAAGGCTCTGTTTTAGTAGGTCAGCAAATTAATATAAGTATATACAAATATAATATACATGAGTCATAAACTACTTCATAATCAACAATGGGCAGATAGGGTCTGTGATCTATGCTCCTCTGTGATTATCGAAGGGCCATCCTAGTCTAAGGCGAACCTGCTACCTTCTGATTTATTGATGGAATGCATCCTTAAAAGATGATTTGTTTTAAAAATTTGTCCTATATTGGACAGGAAGCAACTTCTTCTCCTTCGTAAGTCCTGCTATTTTGGATCTTCCACAATTATGCTTTACGTCCAATCAGCGGGAAGATATAGGTGCTCACGGGTTTTCAGGGATTAGTTGGAAATATCTGCTGACCTCCACTTTTAGCAACTCGGACTGCATGTTACTATTCTTAACATATTTTTAATTCGTAAAAAGCATTTGATCATAAGCTCCGTAGAATGCCAACAGTCTTATAATTCAGAAGTAATGACACTTCCTTTTATTTATATTCATAATTCTGACAAACGATATTTTTAGCACGGGAGTTTTTGAATATTTTTGCTGTTTTCCGTACACATACGGAAAATTGTAAAAACATTCAAAAATTCACCTGTTATAATTTTCTATAAGATTTCGAATTTGCAACTCTCTGTTTATCACTAATTCAAATTGAAAATCCAATTCATTCAAGTGCAAACCATGATTACAACATAGTTGCTGATTTGCAACACACAACTTTCCAATTCAACTTCCTGCATAACGGCAGCACCATCCCTTATTACCTACAGTACAATATCGTTTATACAATCGAAATACCAATTCCATAAAATTTTTGCGTTATAGTAACTCTAACTAACGTTTTTTCGGCAGAACACCTACCGACCCAAGAGTTGACAAATCACACTACACTAAACTTTTTCTTCATCTATTAGTTTCATTATGGTCTGAGTTAACTTAACTCCTCCTTTTTACAGTACAATATATAATTTCACTATCAGTTTCCATACTTTTGCAGGATTACGTTGCAGATTGATTCTCTTTGTGGCTTTTAGTAATTTTATTAAACACTTATACCTTAAAATTATTTGATTAGTAGTAGGGTCTTCAAATCGCCTTTTGACTTATTTCCGTGAAGACGAACTATTTGGCTCGATAATAGATGCCTTCCGTTTATAATCCTGTATATATTCAAGCTGCATGAGAAGATAAGGTGTTGTTGAATGTTTCCAATCTTATTGCCAAGATTTAAAGTTGCCAAATCCTTATTTATACCACAAACAACATACAAATAGATATGAGCATATCCATATAAATCCAGATCACTTTTTCAAAGCTCTTTAACTTTATATTCAACTAAAGAAAGCTATCAATAAAAAATGTTGCGAAGAGAGCAGAGAGAGAATGTATAGACCTTTCTATTAACGGACTATTTGGGGCCAGCTTTCGGACCGCTTCATTTGGGGTTTTCATATCTAGAAGTAAGTTGTCTCAGTTTATACTATTCTTCTTAAAATGTGACCTTATAAACATCTGAGAATTATTTGAGAATTGTCGGTAGAAAAAGTTAGTATTGTATACATTATATCTCTGTTAATTGCTACTGCATGTCTGTACTGAGCTCTAAACAAAGCGGCAACAGCTTCTAAAATAACCAGAATTTATATTCTAATGAAAAAGCAGACGACGTAAGTAGAGTGCTCACCGCACAGTTCTTCCTGTTTTTGCTACTGTCGATTTTCGATTTAATTTGTTATGTATTCCTATGATTTCTATACAGTCTTGTCAGCCACTGGCGGGACGGGACTATTAGAAAAAAAAAAGTCCGATATCCTGGTTGCGACTTGAGTGTTGGCGCTTTTCTCGAGAATAAACTATTTGCTCGAGAAATGAAGAAAACAAATTTTTCTATATTCTCGAGAAATTCTCCACAAGGAATTATCGAGAAGAAACATGGCCTATTGAGCTTTTATCTATGGCGTAAGGCAAATTTATCTCATCTTTTATAATTCGATTTCAAAGTGTCCGGGAACATATGCTCGTCTTTTAATTCCCTTGTTGTATTTATTTACCTTTCAGTTGCTTATATGGACTGATTCAGAAAAGACCGGCCACTTATCCACTCCTATTAATCACCACCAGCCAAACAAAATTACGGAATACTGGTAAGATTGCATCTATAAAAAGGTGTGCACTTATAACTGTAAACCATTAAGTGCAAAGTTCTGATGCAGTGAAAATGGAAGTTAGCCTAGAAGGACGTCGCGAAATGTTTCCACACATATGGAAAATCCGAATATGTTTCATAGAGGCTTAGCTAAAAATTCAAAATTCCAAAGATAATCGATCATTCAGAATGTTCTCTGTCAGTAAATGTCGGGAATCTTGTACTGTCCAGAGAAAGTTCGGGTCAAAATTGGCCAAAGAAGTGGTAGACAACTTTCCGAGCCCAGAAGGAATGCCGCCTGTGTCTAATGAAATTACATAATTAATTTAATGGGTCTAAAGCAAAAGCTGTCTCAAAGCTATAAAACAATATCATCATTTTACCACTCCCGTTTCTTAGAGCATTACAGCATTAATTTTCCAAACACTTTCACCGATCATCTTTGAAATTAAATATTTAAGTTAAGCTGGACAGAACACATATTTCTGTTGTCCAAGAAGCATCGAAATATCTTAGATTTCTGAAAAACGAGCTAGTGTAATCTAGCACTCTTCAACATTATCAGACTTAGAATCGAATACAATTTCCCAACTTATTCCTTTGAGCGTGCGTACCGGCTTTAATTACAATTCTTATGATACCCTAGATGAATGCCCGTATGTAATTTCGTATGATGGTCACCCATCTGTGTAAGTTTGACACTTTTGAAGTGGTTTTTTGCATCTAGAACGGATAGAAAAAAAAGGTTTTAACCAATTTTATAGGATTTCACGTTCTGAAGAACTTTTTAGAACAATAAAAATATCTAGGACTATATCTTCATTTTCTCCAGCAGAAGAAGAGAATTTTATTCATTGAGGAGCGAAGACCCTCGTTATCACCTCTGGTATTTCCTCAATAGTTCAGTACATCATTATTGGAAAATTAAAAACAAATTTAGATATGAACTATGATAACACGAAGCACTGCATCAGATTTGTCGCCCAGATGTAGTTGAATCTGACTAAATACATATGTCTCTGACAAGATGCTTTGAAAGCCCAAATATATTTTTGAAATGATATTCGGGCAACTGAAAAAGATTCTTGTCAGAAGCTCCGTATTTAAGAAATACAAATTAAACTATTCATTTCGAATCCCTCATAATAATCACTTCTTAACTATACTATGTACTAAAGGGCGCTCAAAAGAATGAACAGAAATCCAAATTGTTACTTTACTTTACAGGGAATGACATTTTCCAAAAAAACAAAATCGTGAAACTTTTCTTTCTATTTAATAGCAGACCTCTCGAGTTGTTGCTCAATATCAAGTACGAAATAATAATCTGAATATGATGTCTTCAAAATCTTGCTACGATAGCAAGGAACTCTCTTTCTTTGCAGAACCAGAATAAGCCCCATTCTCATGAATTGTACTCTACTAAAGTTAATATTCAATCTGAATGCACTGTGGAGCAGGACCAAATAAATGATATTTGCTGTAAGGTACTACAACCGAAATGGAAATAATCTATTTTTTTTAAAGATGGGAACATAGTCCAAGCGTGAAACGTGAATTTGCTTCTCCTAAAAATTGCATCCACTTCATGGAAAAGAAATCCTAATCAGAAGAATGTGACTAACTGTATACGTAAACAACGTAAATTTTTATATGGTAACACCAAGAAGGGGTTGCCCGATTTAGTACCTTTTTTTAAATTTTATTTACTACTACTATTAATCTCTACTTCCACGCGTTGTCACGCACCCTACGAACGAGTTGCCCGATTGGTCCCATTTTAGAATTTAAATTTACTTTTGTTTTAAAAAGCCTGTGTATAAAATTTCAGCACTCTAAGTGAACGCATTCTAGAGGTATGGTACGGACTGACGGACAGACGAACACACGGACGGACGAACAGACATGCAAAAATCAAAATAACTTTTAATATTATGCGTGGGTGTCCAATCCCTTTTGCTCTACCATCATTATTTCTATGTGTTACAAACGGAATAACGAACTTAGTATACATTATGATATAATGATAGCAAGTTATGGCCAATTCGAGAGGAGCTTTTTGTATTGCTACGTCATGAGGAGACAAAAGTCATTTGGCAAAACATTTCAATTATTTTGCACAACATTAATGTATTTGTGCCTGTCAGTTAACAGAAAATAGGGCGAGTTTGGGTGTTCATTCGTGTGAAAATTTGGTTCAATATTTAGAGGGTGTTTTATAATTGGTGCACCTAGCTCAAGGGATTGATAGCTCAGGTGAATAAAAGCAAAAAAATATAAGGTGCAGGGCGGGGGGAGGGGGTTAAGACGCGTCGTTTAGGCGGCAGGGTAGTTTAAGATTTTTAGTACTTCTTCCACTTTCCACCCTGTAACTTTGTTGATGTACACCCTATGACGGTGGGATACATCTTAGATGATAGTAAACCAGCTCAGCTTTCCATTGACTGCCCAGTAAGGCTATCTGTCGCCTTCTGTCGGAAGTTGTAGGACGTCAAAGTCAAAGAATGGGAAAAAATTCTAATTTTTTTCAAATTTTAACTATTTTACCACCAAAATGCGTAATAACTATACAGTTATAGTTTTTTACAAGATTTGGAGGCCCCGGAATGTTACCTTTAATTTGACTATACACATGTATGCAAGTAGTTTTTAGATATTCCTGTTTTTATGATGCATAATTTCACAAATTTTGCTAATTTTGCGTGTAATTACATAATAGTTGGCGCGATTACGATCATCAGTAAACCAGAACGCACTATCATACTCCAAAATGCATCTAAAAAGTATGCCCTAAAGGACCTTCGTTATGAATGAACCAATAACTGCGTTTAGCCATATCTTTACAAGCCCATATGGTCTTCGAAGGAAAGACGAGACACCCAAATATTTGGTTTTGTCAAGTCTAGTTAATAAGCATCTCTCTAAAATGTAACTGAAGTCTAAAGGCCGCCTTTCACGAGAAAAAGCCATAGCAGTACATTCGCTGATGTTGAGAGGAAGATAGTTAATAGCACACCATTTATGAAAGTTGTCTACGTCGAAATTTAAAATTCCATACTCGTTTTCATTAGAAGCAATGTGGAAGATTTTGGCATCGTCAGCATAGCAAAATATTCTTGAATTAGTCAAAATCAGTGGTACATCAATGATGTAAATTATAAAAAAAGAATGGCTGCCTTGACGAACGCGGGAAGTATTATCTATTTCGTCGGAAAGAGCTGCGCGAAATATAACTCGCTGCATGCGATCACATAAATAAGAACAAGACAGCAAGAAACATTCAACTTATGTATTAAAATTTTGTGATTGATTCGGTCGAAAACTTGACTAAAATCTGTAAAAATGCAATCAACTTGCTTTCCACTTTCAATGGCAGAAATACAGAAATTAGTACATGGTAACAAATTTATCGTAGTAGATTTAACTTTCATAAAGCCATGCTGAAAAGGGCGCAGAAAAGGCTTCCAGTGGAATTACAAAACATCGCAAACCAAGTCTGTAAATATCTTACCAATACAACTTAAATTAGCGGAAGGTCTGTACATGAAAGAAGAAACTATGAAAAACTTGTGTTCGATACATTTACATAATGATGTACATATGTATAGGGTATATGGAGACTTTAAAAATTAATATCTCCAAAAGGAAGCCGAGAGCTACCGCAATTTTCTTTTCTTGAAAAAAAAAAAAAATACAATTAAGCAAAAATCGTTCAGTGCTCCTGAATTTTTTTCTGAGAAATATAAAGGATTTGACTAAGAACACAAATGTAGCAATTACAAAAAAAAAAAAAAAATAGATAAAATAGAGGATACGCCTTCCAGAATTTTCAAGGATAAAGGACTCAAGTCCTATTCCTGAAAATTTGCTTGGGTGAAAAATTGTTTTTTTTTTTTTGATTTATGGTTTTTAAAATTACACCAAATTCATTAACTTCGGTTATTGGAATTTTAGAAGTTTAAATGTAGCTCTACAACAACATACCTCTCGCGAAATGGGCAAGCGAGGACTTTGTAAATTATCATATTACATATTGTTACGAGCGTGACCTTAGTTCGTTATTTAAAACACAATATTTCAAATATAATGCATAAGTTTTCCTTATTATACTTCATTGTTTTCTTTTATTAAATTCACGAAACATCAATACGCTTTTAATTATCGCTAATACTGTACTTCAACTTATCGCAACCAAACACTATTCTATTTATTTGCTTTCACTTCTGCTTACTAAGACAAGACTGTATTTTGGGGGTGAGTAGCGCCTCATTCATGCTCTACAAATTGTTCTAGAACCTTTTCCAATATTCCGTTCTCGAAATATGGATTCTTCGAACCTAATATCCTACAGATATTGCTTGCCCTTTTCTGTGATACGTTTCTCCGGAAGTTATAATTAATTAGTCATTTCGTCTGAAGTATGTAGATGTCGCTTTCCCTTTTCTATTGCATGTAACAATATTATACTGTATGTCTATAAGAACTTCAAAGATTTAAAAAAATGGTCGAATCGAAAGTGTTGGACGATTTAGACATGACTGAAGGTTTCCATGATTACCAAATTCAGGAACAATAGCGATTGGTAGTTACTAAATTCTTGAACAGAATTTTGAATCTGCAATATACAAGACTTGTCCCAGAATGCACGAATGCATCTAGGTAGTCAGTTGAGCGTCGAAGTGACAATATGATGGTAGATTAGAGGAACACAAAAGTTGAGTAAAAAAGCCGCAGAGTTAATTGAACAAATGTTCAGTAAAAGTATTCATTATAAAGTATATACATATGCCAGTTTGTTGATGGCTCTCCTCGCTAGATGGACATAGTTGTACCATTTAAGCATATTGACTAATAATTATACAACTATTATACGCAGAAATTTTGCACATGGCGTTGTCATAAAAATTGGAAATACAATTTTAAAAATACACTAAATCGGGCAACTACTTCGCAGGGTTGCCATACAAATATTTCGTTTTTTAGTATATATTTCAACACTGTCTGACAACGAAAACACGTAGTGAGCTGAAATTTCGTACGCGATGTTTCCATAGCAATAGTAAATAAAATGGACTAAATCGGACAACCCCTTCTTGGTGTTTCCATACAATATTTCGGTTTTTCAATATATATTTGGAAACTGTCTGAGAACGCATCGACGTGTGGAGCTCAAATTTTTGGTATTGCCATACAAAAATTTAGCTTTTGATTATATATTTGGGCATAGCCTCAAGCGACGATGTAAGTAAGCATTTATTCATCATAAGTACAATAAAAGAAAAGCTTTTTATTAGTACTACTAAATTACATTAAGTATAAAGCTAATTAAAGCGATAAAAGTTTCTATCGATATATAATATACATATAAGTAGTTGTAAAACGGAAAAAAAAAGAAAATTCATTATTCTATAACAACACCTAAAAAATAGAAATAAGAGAAAATAACAAACATGTAGAGAGCTGAAATTTTGTACACGGGCCTATTTTTTAAAAAAATTAAATTAAGTTCAAAAATGGGACCAATCGGGAAATTCCTTCGTAGGTTTGCCATACAAAAATTTCGTTTTAACTTTATATTTGGGCACTTCCTGAGAACGCGTCGACGAGGAGAATTAATATTTGATACATGGTATTTTCATACCAATAGCAAATAAAATTAAAAAAAAATCTAATGAATCGGGCAACCCCATCTTGATGTTGCCATACAAGACTTGGTTTATTACTATATATTTAGAAACTTTCACGCGTTTTTATGAAAATACGAGTCAAAAATGGACCAAATCGGGTGACCCATTTTAGTTGTTGCCATACAAAGCCTTAGGATTTCACTATATATTTGGACACTGCCTCAGGCGTCAACGTAGATAGCTGAAATTTTGTACACGGGGCTTTTAAAAAAAAAGTTGTAAATTAAGTTCAAAAATGAGACCAATCTGGCAACTCCTATGTAGGGTTTCCATACAAAAAATTTGGTACGTGGTGTTTTCATAGCAATGGTGAATAAAATTTCAAAAATGAACTAAATCCGGTTACCCCTTCTTGATGTTGCTATACAAAACTTTTGCTTTTTACTATATAGCTGGTAGCTGCCTGAGAAGGTGTCGAGGTGGAGAGCTCATCTTTTCTACACGGCATTTTCATAAGAACCGCAAATACAGATCGAAAATGGAACTTTTCGGCAATTCCTTCGTAGGGTTGTCATACAAAAATTTCGGATTATACTGTATATTTTGAGACTGCCCGAGAACGGGTCGAGGTAGAGAGCTACACTTTCACACACATATGAATCTATGCATGCATACTCATACACACACACACACTCTTACAGACCCGGAGTGAAACATTAGAGTACGGATTCGCTCGATCCAGTCAGATAATACGTTAGATATTATGCATTTCTGAGCACCCCATCCTCACCCATCTAAGTATTTATATTATTGCCGGGCAACGCCGACGAGCTCCCTCTAGTATACAGATAAATCTAAAATTTAATACCAAAAAAATTTCTTAACGAAATAAGCATATCACAAAACTAACGGTTTAAATACTACCTACTAATCGATTTTAAATAAAATACGTAAATTTCAAAACAGTTCAATTATTTGTTTAAAGTCAAAGTGACAAAAAACTTGCAAATTACTGAAAAACATTCAAACCTCAAATCA
Source organism: Dioctria linearis (assembly GCA_963930735.1). Classification (NCBI taxonomy): domain Eukaryota; kingdom Metazoa; phylum Arthropoda; class Insecta; order Diptera; family Asilidae; genus Dioctria; species Dioctria linearis. The sequence continues at coordinate 96,908,416 of OZ005744.1, read as the reverse complement.
AATAACGAATAATATCCAAGAATAAATCAATGAACAAAAACTGGTCATTTTCTTTCCATTTCTAGAAAAAATTTCATTTACCTGATCAAGGTATATAAAATACAAGGTATTCCCATTATGAACCATGTTCCCCTATTGGGTGACGTAATATTGTGAAATGTACAGGAAAGTATGGTATAGAGAACACAATACTCCATCTCCTCTCTTTGTCTTCCCATAAAAATGTATATACATTAGTCACAGAATTGCGTCGGAGGCTTTCAGTTGCAATGTGTAAAAATTTTAATGGGAATACCTTGTCTTACCTTGGTACATATTTGTATCTCTGGTGATTCCTAACGTTTGGACTTTATACAAGTATTCTGTAATAAGTAACAAAATGCCCATTCCTCACGTGTGCATCCAGTTCTGATACACTTCACATTTAAGGAGCTGGAACTGTTGATTTAATTTTGAAATTTTATTTGAAATTTGCTTATTTATTTCTGAAAATCGTTGAAATATTTTTAAATATTGTTGAAGTCCTTTTGAAATCAACTTAAAATAAATGAAATCTCTTAAATGTAATCTGGAAAAGGTATATGTATACATATTTGCACATTCGTACCTACATCTTATACGAAGGAAACACTTGCTACAAAAATTCTTTAAAAATAATTGCAACAAATAGTGACATCAAATGAAGAACGGTTTGGTCAATGACTATATTGCGGACAGTGGCGTTGCCCTCATCATAAAAATCATGTGTAACCTTACAATGTTATAATCTACAGAGCTTTTCTAAGCTCAACATATTAAGGTAAATTAAGGTTACCTTTTCAAAGATCCCAACACATATACCCACATGTGTTTTTCTGAAAGAGTTAATGTTATGTAGTAAGAATTAAAAGTCCACAAATTTAATTTAATTTTTTCTTATGCGTATCTTTGAGATTTCGGAGCATCTCTATCAGAAACGAAGAATTGGACAAAGTGTTGGTGGGTGGGGCATATGCATATGTAAGAATCAAATGATAGTAACGAAACATTTAATCCGATTTTCACAAATTGTGGGCTCACGTGAGATAAAGACACTGGTCGCCATTGTGCAGGTAATTCTAGTCTCGATCGCCGCGCCGGTAATCACAAATATTTTCAGATTACAACATGCTTATTATTGTTTATAAATCTTACATGTTGCATTTATGCTGTGTAACAGCAGATAGAGAACCGATTTTTATTAAGGAAACATCACTTAATAATCACTGCCGTGCCAATGGCATATCCAAAAATATTTTAATGAAGGCTGTAGTTATGTGAAATAAATATTCTCTGTCAAAAAGCTCTTTTAATTTAATTCAGGGCTCTTAATAATTTGAGTCACTAATTATCAGGTGTCAAATGAGAGCTTTCGTTCTTATCGTTAGAAGATAACAATGTCTTTCATTTTCAAACTGTTAACTCTTTTGGGTAAGATAAGTTGTCACTACCAATGATGATGGGATTAATTAATTCGCCTTAACTGAATGAACTATATTTAAACCTAACAATAATCCCAAAGTCGTAAAGAAACAAATTTATTAACCAACTGGTCCGTTGCTATTATCATCTATCTTGCTTGGATAGAACATACATGTCTTTTTTTAACTATTTTTACTATTTCATATATACCACAAACTCTTACAATATTTGCCTGTTTTCCCATTAAATAGAGACTTAACCATTTAAAAAAAATAATTTTCCCTTTCAAACGAAACGGTTTTCATTTTCGTTTAAAACGGTTTCCAATTTATTCGAAACGATTTAAGACCAATATGTTTAAAATAATATTAGATCTTATGGATCTATGAATTTTATTAGTTTCAATTGCAAACCAAAATGTAATAGAGTACGGAAAGGGATGGCAAATAGTTTTTTCTTTTTTCACCTTAAATTTATTTTATTACCCACATAAAGCGGTTATTGTACTACACATTTTCACTACTTTTGGAAAAGAAATACTGTGATAATGTTATGAAAATTATTTACCTTAATAAAGAAAGAACGACATAAGTTATTCTAAACCCACCACATGATGAAAGTGGTTTTAGCCTACAACTGAGGAAAAGACAAGTTCGTTGTAGATTGGGTGCACGTGTTGAAATCCCGATAGCTTGTGACTGAAATTGCAGTGTAATAGCTGCTATGAATTGTGGTAGGATAATCCATCATATCATTTTGACTGGATGAAATTCAGAGGTTCATTATATCCAAAGGCATCCACTTGAAATAATGATGAACTTATTCTCCAATGCTAAACCCCATCGAAAAAGTATTGTCTAATCTATTGTCCATGCAAGGAGCAATTTATTTGACGTTATCGAGGAAAGCATGAAAACTATTGCATCACTTGATGCAACATATTTATTTATTTATTCACTTCAAGTTCTTCAAAGACGGATTACTAGATAGCCTTAAAATAATTCTTTGAAATAACAATAGTAAATAATAAAAAAAAAATTCATTAATATAATAAAGTAGAATAGATAAAATAGTCAAAAATTCGCAAAAACTTTCTTAACTGACTCTTGACTTGGACTTCAGTCAAATTAAAATCAATGCATTCGGAATAAGATATATTAAAAAGGCGCTATGATGAGGAACTTGAAATAGCCGTTATACCTAAGGAGCGAGGAGGAGTTGAAATGCTAATAACCGCCACTAGTTGAAAGGAGTTAATAATTCCCTGTAAAATATCAAAAGAGCAAGCGACTCTGGAACAGTTACGTCTTTTATCTAGGTTGTCTCAAGAAAACAGACTAAGCCTTTGAGAGTATGGAGGTAGAACAATATGATCGCTCTAAAGAAGGTTACGAAAAGTGAGCCTGAGGAATCGTCGTTGAACGGTCTCAATTCAAATAATATCCACCACGTAAAAAAGAAGCCCAAACAAGGCAAGCGGACTCTACAATAGGTCTGACAAAGGCACATTAGAGAGATTTGCCGATATATATATCGTCGAATTACGTAGACCATCGTCTCACAAAACCTTAAATAGCGTTAGCCTTGTTACAATAGAGTCAATATGATCCTCGAAAGGGAACCGACAGTTGAAAACGACTCCCAAATCTGAAATTAGTCAAGTCTAATCAATTTATTTCCATCTACAGAATAATCACACATAATCACACTGATTTCAAGAAAAGCATATTACACTTACCAATACTAGAATACTAGTGGAACATCAATCGTGAAAAGTGATTAAATCGGAACTCGGAAGACCACGGTTAATTTCTTCCGAAATGATACGAAGAACAACAATACCAAATGGCCAATTTTGATTTAGGAACGGCCATGAAAGCCATCCCTTTAATTGAAGAGAAATTATTTTTGGCATCATAAGCCCAGCAGAGTATGTTAGAATTCGTCAGGATTAAGCCCTCCTCATTAGTACCAATAATGAATAAGAGCGGACCAAGATGGCTATCTCTCGGAATGCGAGCGGTGTTTGTAAATACAATGGAAAAAACTTTCAGAAAAAGAACGTTCTGTGTACGGTCCGACAAGTATGACCATAACCATGTAACAAGTAAAGGAGGGAAGCAAAAATTGGTGAGCTTAATATACAGATTACGGTGATTAATTTTATCAAATTCTTTACTGAAATCGGTGTAGACACAGTCACCTGCTTGCTAGTCTCAATGGCAAAAATGCAGAGGTTAAAGAATTCTGCTAGGTTAGTAGTATGTAGTAGATTGTTGGAAGAATCCTATAAACGGCTTACAATGCTGATTGCTAATTTATATAGCGTTTTTTCATCTAATCGGCGCAACAAAAATATAAAAGCATCATAATAACCGGTCTGCTAAGCATTGCGTGCCTTTTTCTAAACAACCAAACACTAAAATAAATATGTATTCCAAAATTACTTACCATGATAAATGACTTTTTGACACTATATAAAACACAAGAAAATTCCAAAAAATCGTACACTGTTCAAAGACGAATAGCTACGAGTGAATGACTATTATACCCACTCCAGACTCCACTATTACTACTCAAAAGAAGACAAACAAACGCCTAACCAAGTGGTAGCAGCTGTTGCCGCAGATTGGCCTTGTCGACGCAGCAGCAATAATGTTGAAAATTGAGAAAGGTGCGTTACAGCACCAGCATTAATCGCCGGCATCAGCTACACATTGTGTCAATACCATTCGAAAATCATTCTGTTAAACTTTTACAACTCACTCTACGTCCAGCGCAACATTCAATTCACCGCGAAGATGGGGTTGCGCTTTGGGGGCGTTATGACCCCCGTGACCTACCCCTGCATTCGCGCCTGTTTACATGTCACCGCAGTTTTTATGATTTATTTTTCGATAATTTTACTACTGACGATAGAGATCGACCCTGTTATATACCTAAAGTAACAGAATTTTCATATAAAAAAGAAATAGAAATTCTCATATAAAAACCTAAAAAGGAAAAAGAAAAGAAAATCATAAATTATAAAATTCAATAAACTAATCATGTACAAAACATGATTAGATTATCTTCCCAAAAGGGTGAAGAAAATTCCATCAGCAATTTTCTTCACATTCGAAACAAATCATAAAATTTTTCCCATAAAACGACTTGGGAAAAACAAAAGTTTCAGTTTACAACCCAAGTCGTTTTACTTAAAAATTTCCACGACAAATTTTGCCTTCAGCAAAATTTGTCATTTCAAGAATTTAATTAAAAAATAAATCAAAAAGCAAATCATGCCCTCAGTACGATTTGCCGCGAAAATTCAATATGTATGTTCATACGTACATACGTACATACATATTACGATAAAAACTTTCATAATAAGAAACGCACGCCACACAAATGCATTGCATGTATATGCGCGCCACGATGTTAAACGACGAGACGGTGGCTGATGTTTTAAAAAAGTGTAAGATTACATTTTTGAATCCATCGTTCAACGCGAATAATTCTGGACATGTTTGAACAAGTCCAGAATTGAAAAAGTAAAATTTTCTCAGGATAAGAAAATGCAATTTAGCATTTTCTATCCTGAACAACGACGCTTGATCACGATTAATGTGATCAAGAGTTGAGTCGGTTTTTAAATAGAGAGTTGAATGGAGTCGGTCTTTGGTTCGAAGTAGCGAGGTAAAAAAGTAAAGTGTTAGGTTATCTTTAAAAGAAAAATTCAGTAGTTATCGTTTTAAGCATAAAATTATTCATGTTCGGTTATCTTTAAAAGAAAAATTCAGTAGTTATCGTTTTAAGCATAAAATTATTCATGTTCGGTTATCTTTAAAAGAACAGTTCAGTAGCTATCGTTTTAAGCATAAAATTGTTCATGTTCGGTTATCTTTAAAAGAAAAGTTCAGTAGCTATCGTTTTAAGCATAAATTTGTTCATATTCGGTTATCTTTAAAAGAAAAGTTCAGTAGTTATTGTTTTAAGCATAAAATTGTTCATGTTCGGTTATCTTTAAAAGAAAAGTTCAGTAGTTTTCGTTTTGAACTAAGAATCAATTTGGATGTGTTGACTAAGAAAAAAATAAAATATATAATAAAGGATTATTAAGCAGAAGAGAGTTATCTATAAACTTGGATTATTCGTGAACAACAGGTGAGTGTTAGTTACCGAGAGAGAAAGCACTCGTATATACAACAAAATTGGCGCAGCCGGAAGGATCAAGGAAGCTTGGTCAAGACAAAACGATCGTAAACGCTTGAAAAGCCTTGATCCTACACGAATCTACGGGGAACCTGTGACACTAGCCAAGCTATAATGCCACGTCACCCCCAACGCTCGGCGCAGATATCATCTGTAGGCGCCTCTGCTCCAGGCGAGCAAGCGTTCACCCCATTAAGAGTGAAAAGACAACATTAAGAGACTTGGACCTCCAGATTGGAATTCATCACCGAACACCAGAAGCTCTTTTCCAGCACCAAGAAGGACAAGAGATAACGGACTCCCATTCAACACCAACTCCAGAAGGAAGATATCATCGTTCCTGGGTTGAAGGGGATTTCGAAGAAGGCTTTAAGGCCCCCTTTCAACCATATCCAGGGGAAATAAGTAGGCCTAGGGCCCCCGGTAGTAATCAGAAGCACCAGAAAATAAAAACTTCGTTCCAGGATTGAAAGGGATCTCGAAGTCGGCATAAGCCCCCCTTTCAATCTCAACCAAGGGAATTAAGACGGCAGGAGCCCCCCTAGTAGCAAAAAACATTCCAGAAGGGAATACTCCAAGAAGGCTGGAAGCACCCCTTTTGGACAATGCGGGACGCATATGTCAGAAGGAAACTCGACACCGGCACCTGAGACAGGCACGAGATTAGCCTCCATACCTTCATCCGACGCGGAGAAATCCCCAAGTGAAAATCTTCATCATCTCTGGGAAGGTACAGAAAACGCCCCAGAAGGCAACCTGACACAATCAAGTAGCCAGCACAACTCAGCTTTACCCCAACAGCAAGAAACAACAGGAGTTCGCCTTCGAAGTGGTACAGTTTTAACTGGTCCCACCGTAGCAAATAAAGTAAGTCTGGATAAGTTTTTAGATAAGTTATTAGAGGAGGCACGCGAATCCGATAAGCTCGCTGTCACGCACTGCGACGCTCCTGACCACAGATTAAGTCAAGGCAGAGAGCAGAGGCTGACAAAAATCGAAAAATTTAAAAAAGATACAGAGCGATTCAAACAGGAGCTTATCGGATTCGCCGGGCTTTCACGTTCACTAGGTTTAGATAAGAGCTCAGCCAGTGTAGTTGCAAGCGCTGAAAGTGACAGTGATATAGGTAGTGATCCCTCTGACGAGACTACGGCCGAAAATCTCCTTAGCGGCTGGCTGGAAGTATCCTTCACGGAATCAAATCTAGAAACCAGCCCTGAAACTCGACAAGGCACAAGCAGACTACCCTACAAGCCTACTAACAAAAAGATAATCACAATGGTAGACTATGCATAGGTGGCCAAGCTCACGGCACAACTAGTTCCTCTGTTTTCGGGTGAAAACACCCCACAGTTAGGTCGTGAGCTGCAAACATTTATTGGCTGTTGCAAACAGGCATAACACTGTTTAAGTGAGGAAGAAAAAGCAGTCTTCCTACTTATTTTAATTGATCACAATGAGGCAAAAGCCGTTGGAAACTCTCACTGCCTTCACAGCAAGAGTGAAGCAGTTGTTGATGCTTTGCAACGAGGCAGCGGTACTGAAGTACGGAGCAACGGCAGCCCCAGCTGTGAAAACACAATTGGCGGACTTCGCCAAGAATGCCCTCAAAAGTGGAGTGAACAATCCCCACCTATGCCAGTACCTCCTCACTATGGTAGAAGATGATCTAGAGCAGCTGATACAAAAGGCTTTAGATATGGAAAAGCTGCAAGCAGGCACAGTTTGCGTCCAAACACCATTAACGCAACAGCCATATCCAATGGCACCAATAGATCCAAGACTTCGAGTTCGAGCTCTTAGCCGAACTCCGTACAATCAAGCACCACAGCCACCCATGTATGCATCACCACGAGCACAAGAGCCCCGGCAGTTTAACAATCCCCCATACGTACATGCTCAACCGCTACGCCCGCCATTTCCACGGAGGGATTCTAGACAACCGGATACACAAAATCTGGTACAAAACATTACTTGTAATTTCTGCCAGAAGCGGGGACACACCTGCACGGAGTGTCTAAAACGCAAGAACACCCCCTTCTGCGCTAACTGCAGAAGTTACGGGCATGACATTCGGGACTGTCGAAATAGCCAAACACAGTTTGCAACTCGTTTCACACAAGGATCGAATAACAATCCACCACAGTCAGACCGAGCAATATAAAAGGCCCCAGAGTCTTTAACATAAGACAAAAATGTGATTTTTGTGGGCGCCGCGGACACAAGATCGCCGAATGTCGACAAAAGCAAAAATGGGAGGATAAAAAACAGGGAAACGACAAAGAGTCGACCCAAAACTCCCCGGCGCGACTATAAACCCTACCAGGAACAAAAAAGGGTCTTCTCAGCCGCTCGACTTCAGTGTGCCCACCGCCAGACTTCCTCTAGACATAGGTCTAAATGGTCAGGCCCAGGTAATAGTGGACACCGGCGCTGAGATCAGTATAATTAAGAAAAAAGCTCTCAAATCTCGCGAGCTAATAAACCCCAACAAAAAACTAACGCTTCAAAGTCCCTTTGGCACCGGAAAAATCTTAGGAATTTGCCAAGGAAACTTCATGCTTAAAAGTAACTTACCTTGCAACTTTCAGGTGGTAAAAAACATCCCAGGTATTTCTGACGCCGGCTTGCTAGGAAATGATTTCCTAGCCAAAAACTGTAATGTTGGGGGACCCAACAATGTTCTGCGATTTCCTCGCACGGAAACCAATCCAGAAGAGTTTGCTGTTCCATTAGAAACCGCAACGGACAATCCGTGTTCACAAAACACAGTCAACAAAGAGACACTGGTAGAAGATATTAAACCCGACGGAGATACACCTTCTACCCCAAGTGTTCTCAAAGCTTCTTAGTCAGAAGAAGTCGGCTGTGACTTACAAGAACGCGATAAGGGTGACTTGATTACCAAAGATCCGCCCTGTAAGACTGGACAGCATCAGATGAATTTAAATGAACCTATGTGCGTACCAGCAAGGTCTCAGATCGTAGTCAAAGTTCCGTTGCAGTTGCATGATGAAATGCTCAGTCTGTCAAAAGAAATAGACGACGGAGTCTTCTTAGCAAACAGCTTACTCGCAGCTGGGTTAAAAGCAGTCCCTATAGGAATCCTCAACACACGCAGTTCACAAGTAGTCCTAAACAGCATGAACCTAAATCTGGTTCCCATTAAAGACTACACTGTCGTCCCCATCAAACGAGGGCCAGATAAAAATATTACAACAGCCCATCCTTTGAATCCCATGAGTCGAAATGACGGCGATGGTGAGCATCAAAATATAATCAAAGCTAAGATTAAGAAAATAGGGCATAAGATCCCAGGTCAACCAAGCAGTAACAAGAAAGAGCTTCAAGACGCTTGCGGGTCCCTCATGAAAACCCCAACCCCAGGCGCTGGCCAACACACAAACGGTCTGCCGCTAGCAACTCCCGCAGATCCATCTGACCCAGCGCCACTCATATATCAAAGAAATAGGTTAAGAGGTAAAATGAATATTGATAATAATAATAGATCTAGATTTAAGAACAATACAAACAGTGTAATAAGCGCCGATCAGACGGCCACCCTACAACATATAAGGTACTTGTTCTCAAACGATGTCGAACAAGAAGACACCAGTATTCAGCCCCGCCTCACCAGAATAGAGAAAGAACTCAGTCTGGACGAAACTTTAAATACTGAGGAAAAAGCCTCAATAACAAAGCTCTGTTACGAATATGATGACATATTCTTTTTAAAGGGTGACAGGCTTACACATAGCAATGCCATCACCCACGACATCCCTCTGGTGCAAGACCAAGCGCCTATTAACCAAAAGATGTACCGGTTATCAGAGCCACAGCGAAATGTCAGAAATGAGGAACTCAAAGAAATGCTGGACAACGACATTGTCCAGCCCAGCAAAAGCCCATGGAACTCGCCACTGCTAGTCGTCCCCAAAAAAGCGGGACCAGATGGTGAGAAAAGGTGGCGCGTCGTCGTTGATTTCCGTGAGTTGAACGAAAAAAACGATTGGCGACGCCTTCTCGCTACCACGGATTGAGGATATCCTCGATCAACTGGGCCATTTAAGATACTCCACCTCCCTAGACCTAGCCAATGGCTATCATCAGGTACTCGTCGATCAGAAGGATCGAGCAAAAACGGCTTTTAGTACCAACTACGGGCATTATGAATTCAAACGCATGCTGTTCGGGCGCAAAAGAGCCCCGGCCACATTTCAGCGTTTAATGAATTTCATATTAACTGGCCTACAAGGCCTAGAATGTTTCGTCTACTTAGATGACATCGTCATCTATGGAAAAGTCGGGCAGACCACAACGAAAAGCTTCGCAACGTCTTTGACAGGTTAAGAGAAAATAACCTGAAACTTCAACCTGAGAAATGTCAATTTCTCAGGCGCGAGGTAGTGTATTTAGGACACAAATGTTCTAACCAAGGAGCACTACCTGACCCTAGCAAAACGGCATGCGTCCAAACTTTCCCCATCCCCAAGACAGTAAGGCAAGTGCAATCATTTTTGGGCCTTGCCAATTACTACAGAAAATTCATACCCGATTTTTCAAAAACAGTACGTCCTCTAACAAACTTACTCCGAAAGGATGTAAAGTTTAAATGGACTGAAAAATGCCAAGAGGCATTTCAGAACATTAAGAACGATTTAATTTCCCCTCCACTCTTAATATATCCCAATTTTTCAAAACCCTTTAACATTACCACAGACGCCAGCAGCGAGGATCATGGAGCAGTCCTATCTCAAGGAGAGGTAGGAAGTGACCAGCCCATTGCCTACGCCAGCCGTGCCCTGAACAAAGCCGAACGTACCTATTCCACGATTGAGAAAGAGGCTATAGTTTGGGCGACTAAAAATTTCAGGTGTTATCTGCAAGGTCGAGAGTTCACGGTCTGTACAGATCACAAACCGCTCAAGCGGGTTTTCAATGTTAAAGACCCCACTTCTCGTCTGGTGAGATTTCAGCATAAGCTTTCCGAGTTCAATTACAAAATTGAGTATAAGCCCGGAAAGTACAACACGAATGCCGACGCTTTAGCCGCATTCCACGGGATAATGACAAAGACAAGGAAACTACAACCTCGGACTCGGATATAGAGGAGGAAAAACACTCATAGGACCTTAAGGAGTGTCTGCAATGCAATGCAGTAACAAGAGCCCAGACACGAAACATTCAGGTAAGTGGAACAAATTCAGACAGCCAGGCCAAACCAATAGAACAAAAAGAGCACACTCATCCTCCTGAAGAGGCCGGAGACCTTGACAGTCTACCTAGTACCAATCCACAAATTATAGACGAAACTCGTCCCCCTGAAGTAATCACAAGCCCAATTAATCTTAAAAGATTATCATGATTCTGTCTTTGGCGGCCATCAGGGAGTGATAAAAACCTATAACCGGATTCGAAGAAAGTACTGGTGGAGGAACATGCTTAGTGACATCAAAAAACACATTAAACGGTGTGCCAAATGTCAAACAATGAAGGCTTCACCACAGCATAAAATGCCAATGGTGATTACAGACATACCGGAACAACCATTCGATATTGTCGGCCCACTAGAGGAGACTGAATCCGCAAACAAATATATATTAACGTTTCAGGATAACCTCACGAAGTTAGTAGATTGGTATGCCATACCAAATGGGGAAGCTATAACGATAGCGCAAATTTTCTTCGACGAAATCGTCACGCGCTACCGCATTCCCAAAAGAATAGTCAGCGATCAGGGTAGTTATTTCCTGTGTGACCTATTCAAAAAGGTATGCAAACTCCTTAGGATAAATAAGCTGCAGACTTCAGCTTATCATCCCCAATCAAATAGAGCACTCGAACGTGCACATAGACCATTGATTGAATATCTACGAACTATAGTGGACGAAAATCCCAGGTCATGTGATAGTTATCTGCGAACCGCTGCTTTCGTGTACAACAACAGTGTACACGAAGGGACAAAATTAACTCCCATGGACTGCCTCTACGGCTTTATAGCGGACGTTCCGTCCAACTTAAGGCGAGACCCTGAACCAGTGTATAACCACGAGAGCTACTACCATATTCTCAGGTATAAGCTTCAAAAGTCGTACGCCATGGCACTGAAAAATCTTCTGATGAGTAAGCAACGCTCGAAAAATTACTATGACAAAGCTGTACGTCCCCTGACATTTCACAGAGGAGACAAGGTTCTACTGAAGAGCGAGAGTCGCAAACATAAGCTCTCCCAGATTTGAGTAGGACCCTATATCCCCAGTTCAGTAAACACAACAATTAAAATTCGCAAACGAAAGGTGACGGTACATAACAACCGTCTCAAACCTTTCTACGAATAAAAAGATGTCCATAGAAACTAAGTGGTGTTAAGGTACATACATACATTAGATTAAAGAACAATAGAATGTACTCCTATCCTATCCTCTCTTTGAACAAATTCAAAAACCCTTATCCTCACTGTCTGAACGACAACATCAGATAACCAATCAGATTAACCATCTGCAGAACACAACGGACGATTTGATAGCCCAGACAAGACAAGATATCGTTTCTAGTCTGACACTACACATGATAGAGTTGGAATTTAGACAACAAGCTCTACTGGAAATAATAGTGTCCAGTAGAAATAATCAAATTCATCCGCTTTTAATTTCCCCATACCATTTGCTAGAGATTTATCATAAATCTCACTCCACTTGTCCCAATCTACAGGACTGTTTGTCAGTTCTGTATCAAACAGCAGATGTTAAGACACTTTTGTTACAGGAAAAATTAGTCATCCGAATCACACTTCCCATATTTAATATTCCCAAGATGAAAATCCAACAGATTAGATGTTTTCCCATACGGGTGAATTCAGATCACTCATTAATACCTGATATCGAATATTCCCATGTGGCACGTCAAATCCAGACCCAGGAATTTCTGTTGCTGAAGCCAGAAAACCTGAGATCTTTCAAAAAAATTTCAAAGGGAATCAATGAGGTTACGTGAGTTGATAAGCTGAATACACCAATCACCAAGGCTACAAAAACAGATGAATGTGTTATTAAACTTTTATTCAATCCACTGGGCGAACACCCGCAATGTAGCATCAGAGCTCAAATTCCCCCAAGAGATACAATAATTAAACTCAATAGACCAAATTCGTGGCTGTACTCCTTAACCGAAACTACTATAGTACATATAACTTGTACTCAACAGTTACTCACTCATCGTCTCGCAGGACAAGGAATCATGACAGTCAACGAACCATGTTCCTTGCAAATAGGGCCTCACACTCTGTATTACGAAGCAGAAAATCTACATCCGCTAAAAGTTTGCCAACCAACCTACTTCCCAGGCACAACTGAAACTCAGGATGAATTTGCAGAATATATGTCCAAGATATCCGCTCCTAAAAACCTTGAGAAACAACCAACGTTACTCCTCGGAGATGATACAAACCAACGTATCCACCTAGATACAAAATCTCTAGACGAACTCCATACCAAAGTGAACAGCCAAAGGCCAAGATTCCTCATATACTCTCTATTACATCCCTATCAATGACAGCACTCTTGTTGCTAATGGCATTAGCAAAATATATCGTCCCGGCTTTCATGTCATGGATTGCTAAACGCAGACAACAGCCCACAACTGAAAACGTTCCTATGGAACCGGTTTACGCAACACCCCAAGAAAAATTAAAACGTACTCATAGTCTACACAGAGCGAGATCTATACAAGTAGTATAATCAAAAGGATCTATACTCGTTGGTTGGCCCCCGTCTCATTCTTTTGTTACTGACACAACACTCTATCCTTTCACTACGCTGGTATTAGAAAATAAGTTAAAATAATAGTAGCAAATAAGAGATAAAGCCACCACGTAAGAGTAATAAAACATAAGAGTAAAATTTATTTAGAAGTACAAAAATAACAGGACAGCTGTCAGGGCATATGGCGTGGACCGTCTATAAAGTCTAAAAAAAAACAAAAAAAAATTGTTAGATATAAAGCCCAAACACAAAGGTAAATGTTATTCTTACCCAGAGTAAACCATCATAAGGTGGTGGGGCGCCCTCAACAAGTTCCTGGACGGTACCTGACTCAACCGCCGGGACGCCTCCTGGCTATTCCAGTCGTCCTCGCCAACGGGACTAGGCACCGCATCGGAGAGAGTCCAATTCTCTACGGAGCCGCCGGCCTCATAATCTCCGGGCTGCAAATAAAGGGGATGCATACGGCACACCAGACAGCCACACCACCCAGTCTCTCCGGATAAAGCCAGAGTTGCCCCTAAAAGAAAAAAAAGAGTGAGTTACAAACATTTTTACGTGCGTGAGAGAAAAACTTACCTAATATGACCCAGGAGCTCCCACTATGTGGAAACAAACAAAACTCCACATGAAAAAAGGCGTCAGCCTCAGGAGGAGCTGCCTAAATGCATACATCCGGGCGCCCGTCCCTCCGTAAAAGCAAACGAATTAGCCCCCGCCACCGTGGGGCCACACTGGTGACAAAAATACCCAATGCCCGTACACAAAAACGGCTGGGGCTCATATAAGGCGTGCGTGGACGTACAATCTCGCAGAACTCCATATTCAAACAAACTGTGAAACGCAAGCTCCAAACAAAATGACATCTTTTTCTTAGCAAACAGAATTTTTTTTATACAATTGGGGCCGGCAAAGAATTTCTTGGGATAGAATAATCAATAAAAAAAAAAAAAAAAAAAATTTATAGTTTTTACAGACAATAAGATAAATCCATAAGGACTATAGAAAATAGAAAATAGAATAAGTAAAATATATACGATACAAAGCTAACACTAGAATAATTTAATTTTGTGAAAAAAAAGAGGATGTATAAACTTAACCGATAACCGCCCAAGAGCCAGCCACCAAAACCCACCCACATCAACTTCCCCTGAGAATTATTCCTCTTCAAAGAATAATTCTCTTTTTCTCAGGGGGAAGGATTGTTATATACCTAAAGTAACAGAATTTTCATATAAAAAAGAAATAGATATTCTCATATAAAAACCTAAAAAGGAAGAAGAAAAGAAAATCATAAATTATAAAAATCAATAAACTAATCATGTACAAAACATGATTAGTTTATCTTCCCAAAAGGGTGAAGAAAATTGCATCAGCAATTTTCTTCACATTCCAACAACTCATAAAATTTTTCCCATAAAACGACTTGGGAAAAACAAAAGATTCGGTTTACAACGCAAGTCGTTTTACTTAAAAATTTCCACGACAAATTTTGCTGAAGGCAGCAACTAATTAAACAATTTAATTAAAAAATGAATCAAAAAGCAAATCGTGCCCTCAGTACGATTTGCCGCGAAAATTCAATATGTATGTACATACGTACATACGTACATACATATTACAATAAAAACTTTCGTAATAAGAAACGCACGCCACACAAATGCATTGCATGCATGCGCCACGATGTCAAACGACGGGACGGTGGCTGATGTTTTAAAAAAGTGTAAGATTACATTTTTGAAGCCAACGCGAATAATTCTGGACATGTTTGAACAAGTCCAGAATTGAAAAAGTAAAATTTTCTCAGGATATGAAAATGCACTTTAGCATTTTCTATCCTGAACAACGACGCATTATCACGATGAATGTGATCAAGAGTTGAGTCGGTTTTTAAATAGAGAGTTGAATGGAGTCGGTCTTTGGTTCGAAGTGGCGCGGTAAAAATGTAAATTGTTCCGTTTTCTTTAAAAGAAAAATTCAGTAGTTATCGTTTTAAGCATAAAATTGTTCATGTTCGGTTATCTTTAAAAGAAAAGTTCAGTAGTTATTGTTTTAAGCATAAAATTGTTCATGTTCGGTTATCTTTAAAAGAAAAGTTCAGTAGTTATCGTTTTGAACTAAGAATCAATTTGGATGTGTTGACTAAGAAAAAAATAAAATATATAATAAAGGATTATTAAGCAGAAGAGAGTTATCTATAAACTTGGATTAACCGTGAACAACAGGTGAGTGTTAGTTACCGAGAGAGAAAGCACTCGTATATACAACAACTCTAATTTTATGCATTTCCACGTAAAATTAGCAAAATTAATAAAATTATGTATCATAAAAACAGGTTTATCTAAAGAATGTTCAAACGATCAAATGATAGGTCACATTCTGAAGTTTCCAAATCATGCAAGAAAATGTAACGGCTATCAGGCGTTTTTGCGGAAAAATCGTTAAAATTTGAAAAAAATTATGTAATTTTTTCCAATATTTTGATTTTGACGTCCTCTAACTAGCGTCAGACATTAAGGGGTGGGGCGATGTTTCGACATTTGTTGGAAAACTCAGTAAGTTTACTATTATCTGAGCTAAAAATTACCTACATACATAGGTTGCACAACAAGCATTACGGAATGTTTTATTAAGGATATTAAGTAATTAGTAGATTTAGATTTATTTTATTAAGTTAAAATATTAGCCCAAAATATTGGATATTCTTTTATGGCACATCCATAGATTCATGAATCACTTAGCTGAAAAGTAACGCAAGAAATAACAGTTTTTAATAATTTTACAAATTTTAGATAATTATATAG